>CM060949.1:174745514-174923014 GCA_030765055.1 Mantis religiosa | reverse complement strand
GTCTAACGATCCCAGAATGGTTCTGGAGCATTGCGAGTGTAGTTCAACTTCAACCTTCGTGTCCGAAAACGAACACCAGCCAGTCATGCCAGGAAGTTGTAATTATTTAATGCGGTGCTTTGTGTAGTGCCAAGTGTAATTGCTCTTTGAAGAAGTTTTAAAAGGTTTTAATTTAGGCTCGTTAAATTTGGTTTTAAATTAATTTATAACGATGAATTCGCAACCGTAACATGATTTTTATTCCAAGGAGTCGTCTCAGAGGGACGTCCTTTTCCTCCAGAAATGATTTACAACAAAATAAATTACTGATGTTTTTAAAATATATTGATTTTAGTTCATGATTGAATGGACCCAAAATGTTGTATCACAAATGAACTTATAGTCTTTCCAGTGTATTCACTCTGTAAGCATTCATTTTCTGTGACGACCAAGCTAAAGCTTTTACGTCCATCCTCTACGAAGTTCAAATATAAAAGTCCACTTATTTAAATTAATAACATCTTCCTAACATAATGATGTACTTAATTCCCATTTGTTAATAAATACATACATGTTCTATTAGACGATCACACTGATTTTGATTTACTCCATCTTCTATGACGTTCAAAGTTATTCTGACGCATCCCTCTTCTGAGGAACATTGTTGGTTTTCCTCTCCGTACCAACCATGCGTTTCTTTATGACTGCGTCATTCCTAGCAACCTATATAAACGTCTTATTTATTTTTACAATTTCACTTTTTAAACTTAATTGAAATGATATTTCCAACATTCTTTAAATAACATTTAAATTTTAAATATCGTCATAAACAAACAATGTTGGTTTTTGCGCTTTCTATGTACATGTTTATTTACATTAGTATAGTTTTTAGAAACTTTTTATATCTGGCTTTTACCATGAGTAGTTTTTAAAAGGGCGCTGATAACCGCTGTAGTTGAGCGCCCTTATATCCATCATCATCATCATCATCATCATCATCATCATCATCATCACCCTGTTGATATTCTCTTTCGAGGCTGAATTCAAAACAACTGTTGCAGAGAAATCTTAACACAGTGCAAAGTCAACCGTTCAGCCGCAACTGAACATTTGGTGTCGCCTGATTCCAAAAACGTGAAACAGATGAAATGAAATAATTGGATAAGGAAATTCGTGGCAGAAGAGAGGAAAGCATTTCTTAAGGACTGTTTAAAACCATGAAGAAACCCATGAGAGTGACTGACCTGAAGGGAATTGAATCAGAATCTTACATTTGCTAGGCCGCACAGTTAGACCGCTCGACTTTCACCAAAGCGAACCGAGTTCGATCGCAGACGACTGCATGTGAGATTTGTGATGTACAAAACGGCGTCGGAGCGGGTTTTCTCCGGATTCCCCGTTTCCCCCGCTATCTCATTCCTCCGGAGCTCCATCTTCATTTCATTACATGCTGTGCCGCATGTAATAAAACAGGCGTTAACACACATACATACACATACAAACACTTTCTATGGAGCCATCTCGCTCGATTTTAGTGCATAGAGCTATAACATTCTTGATATATAAATACATTTTAATGACAAATGGGGATTGTGTGTACCATTTATTTAGCTCAAAAAGTTATAATAACCTAGACATGACGTAATATATAATAACCCATGGCGCGAGAGCCCTTAGAGGGCAAAGGCCTACCAACCCGACTGCCGGCCTCACACCCACTTACCCACGGCAGAGGGGGACGATCAACCAACCGATACGTGGAGGAGATGTGGTCAGCATCTCGGCATCCCCCAGCCGGAATGTTGGTTTCCGTGACCTGGGCCGCTTACCTAGCGTAAGCTCCTCACTTTCCTCACGATGCTGAGTGGTCACCGGTCCTATATTCGGGATCTAAAATCCCCCACCCCATATGGGTGGGAGCGAACCCGGGCCGCTTTCCATGGCCAGGGACTAAGGCATGTTGCCATAGCCCGCTACGCCACGGCGCAGGACACTAGACATGACGTAGGCAGTGGAATATAGTGATAAAGCAAATTATTCTAACAAACAGGTAGAGTGACTCCGAATTTTCTCATTTCTCATTTAAAAAATCTGATATGCGCCTTCACATGGCCTTCTCTACTCTCTGTTGTACAAGTCAATCTTAAAATGCTTATCATTCTATCTAGTTTATATTAATAGTAGAAATGGTTCTGCTACGCATTTCTATACTAATTACAATGGAAATACAAGAATGCATTAGCGATTGGCAAATCTTTTACGACGTTCCATTCTGTTTGCATGGATAAGATATAACATGAGATACTTAATAAATATTTCCTATTTGAGAAAAGTATAAGTACTTAAATATTCAAATCAATAACAAGAATACCTAAAAATAGGTTTTTCTGTCCAAAAAGACTTGCATTGTGTGCTTCAGGTGGATCTACATTTGTTTGTGTAGGAAGATTTTGCCCATCTTACTGTTTACCAGTTGTACAGTAGCCGTCTAAAACTAAGATGACTTTAAAGAATGCAAATTAAACGTTCTTTCACGCTAGTCGTGTGTAGGCTAAGGTTTGGATAGGTAGAGTCAGACTGAAAACTTCAATGCCATTACCGGGATTTCAACCTCGGATTTCCCGGTCTCCGTGCGGTTGCTATTAACCATTGAGCTACTATGGCCAACATGCCAGTATGGCCGTATTTGAACCACGGCCAACATACAGATACGAGTCATTTGGAGAATTCAATGTGATACTGGCTGTTAGCTATGGTAGCTCAATGGTTAAGAGCAACTGGACGGAGACCAAGAGATCCGTGGTTCAAATCCAGCTTATGTCATTGAATTTTTCAATTTGACTTTACCTATCCAGACTTTAAGACTATTCACTTAAAATTGAATGTATCTGTTTAATTTGTTATGAAAATATGTTAAACATGTAGTAGATTTTAATTTAAATATTTAGTTATTTTTGAGGATATCAAACTCTTCAAAAACGTTTCGTTGTAATGGGTAGATGTGGGGATCTTCTTCAGCATTTGCATCCTTGGAAGATGTGGAACTTAAATAATACGTTTGGACTGGATTCTAGGTACCCCAAAATGTGTACCTCCAGTGAAATCTCGTCATCAAATTTTGTGTAGATAATAAAAGTAGAACATGGTTATTGATTTAAATTGGCAATTGACCATACTTGATTTTGCTTGTATTTCGGTATTTATAACATTAAAGGTTGGAAAGTGAAACAAAAATAACTAAGTACACTAGACACTGAGTATCGAGCGAAATACGTAGTTCGCGGTAATGGAGTCATTCTGCAAGTCCGAGATTTGAATATCGTTAGGCTGGTATTGTAATTACTTTACCTTGTAGGTAGGCTCCTCATCTATGGATATTTTTTGTCCCCATCACTTACACCTTCATGTGGTACAGGGTCGCTGTGTAAAGCATATGTCTCTGGCGCTTGGATGGAAGATGCTCGTTCGTTTCCCGGAATACATCAATACCTACACCTCCTCCGAATCTAGTCGCACTTTCTGCCTACTGAGATGAATTGCTGAGCTCCCCGCTTATCTAGGCTCCACGTATACTTTTGCGACGAGCTTTCACGTTTACGAAACTTTATGTAAATGATCCAATTAAATAAGCTGGTCACAAACATTCAGGTTCATGTTTACTGTAACGTTCCTATCTGAATGGCCTTTTAGCGCCTGTATGTCTGTAATCAAATCACGATTCTCTACGGAACGAAAACGCACCAAGCTGCGTAGTAATGAAGCCGTTTAGAATTGAAAACATCCACTTGAAACTGCCTTTTTTGGCAAATTCGGAGAAGTTAATTTATCTTATGATGGTTCGCTGAAGAGCATATTACCAAAGAAACAACAATTTAAAAATGACTGTGTGCACTTAAATTATTTTTTTCTAGTTATTCGTATATAAATTGTTCCTATTATTCTATCCAGTTTCTCTAAATCGAGATAAAGATTTGTAGAAACTGTTTTATTACACATTTCCTTATAAGTAGAATACAGAAGGCTAAACTGATTATTATTATGTGTTTCAAATGGGAAGGTGTTTGTCCTTGGCAACCAATCGGAGTCCTGCGGTGTTGTCGTATTGCATTCCCGTTGTGTGTGACGAGCGCCAACCTCATCAATCTGTATGAAATACTATTCACGCTAAGACAAAAATCAGATTTTTCCAAAACTGATCCATGAGGAAGGTAGAGAGTAATATATCTAACATAACCATGAAAACCCTATATTTTTAGCTCAAATAGTTTTCCTAATACAAATAAATAAAGCACTATTACCTGTATTATAACAATAAAATAAATCGCGACATAAGCACTGAATTAATATCATTATTGGTTGGCATGTATGCGTGTACGTATATCTGTGGCCACGCCGTGTTTCAGTGGTTAGACCGCTTGGCTTTCACCAAGGCGGCCCGGGTTCGATCCCAGGCGACCGCAAAGTGAGATTTGTGGTGGACAACATGGCGTTGGGGTGGGTTTTCTCCGGGACCTCCGGTTTCCCCCGCTATCTCATTCCACCGGTGCTCCATCTTCATTTCATGCATCATCAGTGTCACCGCCTGCGGTGCCGTATGTAGTAAAAGCGGGCGTTAAACACTACACATTTCATTTCACGTATATTTGTAATTACTCAGAACTGAAACTTAAATGTTTGACATGAAGTATTAAAAGAATTACTTTGAATAATCCAATTCGAGCGAAAGGAAACAATAAATTTGCTACCGCCCTGGCAGAAAGGGTCTTGTCACATTATATCTTTTTTTTATGAATGGTTCGTAATCTCTATTTACTCTAGAGAGTTCAAAGTGGTTCGTGTGTATGTATGTACATATACTTTTAATTACTCAGAACTGAAATTTAAACTACTGACATGACGAATGAATCAATATCATTCAGTTGTTCTTTACACAACAGTAAAGTAAGAGTTAAATAGTGCAATGGCTTCTTGCGGTGAATTTAGTGGCGAGTCAAAAAGGCAGGTATTGCGAAGTTAGGCTCGAAGTATTATGTTTAAGGTATACACGTTCTTCAAAAATTTTTCGGAAACAGAAACTAAAAATCAGTTATTGCAGTACTTCCGTTTAAAAGCACGGAAAAAGTGTATCAGCTGGATCAACTTGCAATTGAAATGGGACACGATCTAATACGTCTCCCACCTTACCACTGCCAATATAATCTATTTTATTTTGGGGGGCTGAAATAAAAAGGGGGATTGCAAATAGAAATAATACTTTTAAACTGACGGACGTTAAACGACTTGTTCACGAAGAAATTGACAAGCTGACACAACAGGACTGGAAAAACTGCGTGAGGCATGCAGAAAACATTCAAGAAGACGATTAAAAAAAATAGCACGTGACGTGATTTTGAAACCTATAACCATAAATTTGCAAGGATCAGACGATGAAGACAGTGACAGTGACGAATTGTCTCTTAACAGAAGTGACATTGACATCGATATGGATGAGCCACTGGCAGTTCCATTGGATTAGAAAAACAGGTAATTCATAAACTGTAATTATAGTTATAGCATTTAAAAATATACATAATTTGTGAAAATGCTTTTTCCAATTTTGATTTTGGCAACTGCATCATTGTAAAAGTGTGTAAAATATAATTTTTTACCCTTACGTCTGCGCCAAGCAGACCTGCATGTTGTATGAGTGTGCGGGAGAGAGAGAGAGAGAGAGGGGGGGGGGGAATATAAAAGGAGTGAGGTAACGCTGGCAACGCTGAGTGTGATACGGCATCTGATTAGCTGGACTCCAGAACCCTTCCCATTTGAAACACATAATGGAGCATAAATTTGTAAGCACAATCAAATGGTGAAATATGCAAGCATATAACCACAAAAACGAAACAAATAAGCACAAAAATACATATTGTTTCGTAGAATTCTTACTTTACGTAAGCGTATTACAGTTCACGAGGGAGATCATCTTGAGTTTCTTGTGTGAAGCTCCTGCGTTTTTCAGTGAAGAACCTTTTAGAGAGAGAAAAGATATCGCAACGTCGCATGATGGAACACGTGGTAAGCACCACAGTTCTTCTTCAGTGAATTCCCCTTCGGTGTACGTTTTTGTACCAGAAACCTTTTAGAAATTTTACACAGGTGTTTTATAACCAGGTTTTATCATTAATACATTACTGAATTTCTCAAAGGCAGTTTTAATAGCGTGAGTCTCTGAGAATAACGTTACTGAAATTTCATCTATCAAAAAAAGTGAATATTCCAAGGAATTACTTCGAGCTTCCAGCTTTGTTATAATAGCGGGTATTTTTGGAGAAAAGTTATCTTATCTTGGATGCCGTTCCTGTGCAGTGGCAATGCTGCTAGCATTTTCTGCATCTAAGAAGTGCAACGCTGTTTTTACTTCATTGAAATGTTCTGCGTAGTATGGCACAGCTTTTAGCCAAGAACCCCGTCGAGTTAAATCTGGCTGAGGGGGGAAAGACAAATTTGGAAGGACTTCATGAAATTTTTAAAATCTAATCGGTGACAGTACAAACAAATTCTTTACTTCAGAGACAATAAGATCCAGGTCTTTATATTGGCTCCTAACTGTTTCAGCGAGACATGTTAACTGTCTGAAAGATAAAATGATGGCTAGGAGTGAAAATTTACTTTCAAATGTACATGATTAGTATAATATATTCTATTTTAATTAAAAAACCACAAAATAAGTAATCAGAAAAGCATATATAAGCATTTAGCTTAGAAATCCGGGCTCGACTGATAATGAAATATTTTAAGAGGACGTCGCTATGCAGCTTTATATTTGAGAAAATTATAAGTAGGCATTAGGGAATTCAAACCAATAACAATGAATATCTTGGAAATGGTTAGGTAACTCCTCAAAGCATTACATATATTAAACGACCATTTTTGAGTAAAACAAAATTTCGCTGTTCACAGAACTACACATACACAGTCACAAACAGATCATATTCTAAAATGATATTTGGAAACATGCAGAAATTTCAGTGAACTCCCAATATCATTCATCCTGATGATGGGAGAGATGTGCGCTCCCGAAACGTCGATGGCTTACACCTGGCTTGAAGCCCGAGAACATCTAGAATAAATAGGATACTTTTCGAATATAACGTTAAGTCATATCGGATGATTGGAATGATGCTCAAATGAGCCCAAGGTAGATAGAACTTAGTTTCCCGAGTCTCATCCTTTAGGATAAGGGAAAATCCCGGAAAAAACCTTATCCAGATAACTCAACCTGACCGAAATTCGAGACTCGAGAGAGCCACAGAGGCGGGCAATACAGCCTCTGCTTACTATATATGTAAACGTAACACGAATTATAGTAGTGAATTCCAAAGCTGCCGATACAACTTCCGTTTCTAGAGGTGCCCTACAAATTTTAGGGTGATTCGTGTTTAGATTTTTAGCTAATTTCTGAAAAGATTTTGAGTTAAATAACATATCTGTTTAGGCCCCATTTGTGCATGTGATTTCGTGTCACGCAGCAACTGTAACACCATCTAAAGATACACTGAGATAAATGGATGCAGAAGTCCTATGTAGCGCGAACACAAAAACATGTTGCGTGGTCTTTTAGTTATATATATGTATATATAGACATATAAAGACTCTTAATGCACATCATTCGTCTCATTCCAAGAGAAACAGTGCTGCTACTTTGGAAGACCCAAAGCTGTACTTTTCATTTTTCAATGTTATTTATACTTTCTCGTGTTACAAGATTGATCTGATTTTCGTCTTTCAGACTTCAAATATACAGAAGTATGCTCACATTTTATGGAAGGAATCCGTAATAATAATTCAACTTGGGATTTTTCTTCAAAAATTTATAAGGATTCCGATAATAAGGAACACCTTTTTTAAATTTATGTCCCCCAACAACTCATATCGGACGATGAATGAAATGAGTAAAATGATGCTCAAATGATTCCAGGGCCTATAGAGCTTAGAGTTACCCGACAACTGTCTTTTAGGATAAGGGGAAGCCCGGAAAAAACGTGACCGAGATCGAACTTCGGACCTCTTGAACGTGAGGCAGACAGGCTAACATCAACGCTACCGAGGCTGGCGACAGAAAGAAGCAATGTGCCATACGTTTAAACGCATTGTCCAAGAACCTTGCATTGTTTACCGGGTGTACACGACAATTCCTTTTTGACTGCTTCTTTAATTAGGACGAGAAGTGTAACACATAGAGCCAAGCTAACTAGCATGTTGAAACTGTTTTCTCAGAAATGCACAGGACGATATGTACTATGCATAAATAGGCCACTAAACATCCCGCCATGTTGTTCCATTTTGTGTCACTGTGTAACGAACAGGTGTGACAGATAACAATGAACAGCTATAATTCTTATTTCTGACTTTTCGTTGATGGTGCCAGCTGGTTCATTGCCACTGAATTAATCGGATGGTTGACTTTCCCAGTCAATATAGTGGTGCATCCGCCAGATAGATTGGCCGATACTCCGTACTATTTGTAACTAAGATCTGCCAAAGGCGAGTTAAATTGATACCATCTGAGCCATGCCATTTGTTTGTTCAGCTACTTCTTTCTTAATACAACTTCTTGGAACTTCAAACCTCTGAAAAACTTCACAGTTGGAAAGCAGAGTTTAAAACTTGTTCCGCACCTTATGCAAATTGAACAGGTCGTACGCGCATTCCGCACTGACCTCTGCCATGGGTAGATAACCTATATGAAGGGTAAGACGGAAATTATAGCAAATATTAGAGAAACATTATCCTGGGTAGCAATCACGCGATTTCTCTTCCCATTATCACATCATGTCTCATGTACATTTCATTATAACCATCCTGCATGAATCACGATAAACATGTGCTAAAACTGGTTTAAAATTGCGTAATTGGGTGTGTAATATGCGGGTACAAGACGAGACAGCACTTAAATATTTATATCACAGGTCAATTTTGTTTAGTCAAAGCTCATATAGAAAGGGGATCAATCAGCGATGACACATTAAAATATACTCTGTTCTAGGGAAATATAACCACAACCTTTGAAATATTGCGGCATTGTACAAGCGACGATACAACTATTTGACGTTAACTGGAAGCTACGAAAGGCTACATCTGATCTGTCTCTATTTCATGGTTAGACAGTTACATTACATTATTTTAAGAACAGAAACGTTTCGTATTGTTATATAAAGAACATTCAAGATTTACATTTTATTCGTCATACAACATTGAACTTAGGCTATTATAATCAAAACCACAAAAGTCCTGTTAGTGAAAATACAGAGCAACATAATATTCCCATATAAGGGATCAGTTAGTGCAGGAAATTCCTCAAAAATGTTTGCTTTCCATCCTTAGAAAAATAAGTTAGATATAAAATTGATATGCACCCAAACTTTAGTTTTAAACTGCGCTGCACTTTATGTACATCTCCCTGCCCTTCCCGCTCCCCACATATATTTATGTAAACAACTACACAGGATGCTTTTTTGAAGCACAAGCTTTTGATCTCAATAGGTCTCAAGGCATATCTCAGACAATTCGTAAAGAAAGTAACAAGAATTAAGAAACACTTTTACACTATGTTAGAATGTATGTTATTAATGGTAATTCAATAATGTGTCAATAGCCTTACATTTTCATTTTTATAGAGTGAAATTTAAGCTTTAATTTGGGAGAAAAGCTTACACACAAATTAGACCATTGTTCATATTCAACTGCATACTTGGATGGAAATACTAAAAGCTGTTTTTAGTTGTTCCGCTTATACCCCGCCTTTAACTGCAGTGGTCATATAGGCGGCCGTTCCCCTTTGGAACATATCAGGGGTATTAACTCCTAATCGTTAAATTGTATCATTAGAGCACGCACGCATTCACACTCTCATTAATACTACCAGCCTCTCGGGTAGATGAGGAATTCTCTTGTTCGGAGAAAAATCTCCACCCCACCGCTGGGAATCGAACCCGGGATCCCTAGCAGGCGGGCAGGTGCTCTATCGACTGAGCTACAGGGCCAGCATACAATAAATTTGAATTCAATCCACACTTAGCATCTATTTTCATACATTGTTCGGATACTTTATTTTTCTGTTTCAAAGTACTTGCAACAATGGTTTCAGTTTCGTTATACATTGTGTTATTGTATGGAAGTACATAATTTTGGTATGTACAAATAAAATAAGTGAAAATTATTCAGTTTGACATATTACTCGTACTTTCTCCAAAAACTTCAAAAACCATTAACTCTTTTATTCCATATATAAATATAATAAACTTGTTATATTTTAGACGGAGTTTGGTTAAACTAATGATATTATTCAGTAGATTTGTGATTTCCTCTGATACATATATTGTAAGCTGAGATGATAGTCAGGTGTTCAAATATCAGTCGCTACATAAAGCTTGCCGATCTTTAGAGAAAAAAGCAACCCGCGAATTAATATTTCAAGCGTTTTTAGAATCAAATAACAGAAAGTACTCGGAAATGATTGAAGCCATATCAATTTTGTTTGGCACAAAATTATGTCTGAACGGAATGGAATCGTTTCCACATAAGTATACGTTTAAATTATTCACCATCATGTAAATTTAAATGTGGAACGGAATTCAGAGTGTAACTTGCAGAAAGTTCATGTACCCAAACTGCTTTTAGGCAACATTCGAGTACCTATCTCAAACGTGTAAGATATTTTAATTTAATAATTATTTTCTTTATTTATATAAAATAGAGCATTATTAAAATGCTGCACATGCAGCCAAGAACTTTGTCAAAACCTCGTTCCAGCAAGCGAAAACTACTTTTAAGTTGAGAGTCGACATGAAAAATTCAATGTCACGGGCGGGATTTGAACCACGGATCTACTGGTTTCCGTCTAGTCGCTCTTATCTATTGGACTACCTTGGCCAATCTGCATTCATGACATTAAATTCTCCACTCGACTCATATATTTCCCCGGTAAACCACGAGGGGTCCTGTACCGTAGCGTAGCGGACTAAGGCAGCATGCCTTGGTCCCTGGCCACGGAAAGCGGCCCGGGTTCGATCCCACCCACGTGGTGGGGATTTTAGGTCCCGGGTATAGGACCGGTGCCCACTCAGCATCGTGAGGAAAGTGAGGAGCTTACGCTAGGTAAACGGCCCTGGTCACGGAAACCAACATTCCGGCTGGGGGATGCCGGAATCTCCTCCCGGTATCGGTTGGATGATCGTCCACCTCTGCCGTGCGTAAGTGGGCGTGAGGCCGGCAGTCGGTTTGGTAGGCCTTGGTCCTCTAAGGGCTGTCGCGCCAGTGGTTAATTGACTAACTAAACCACGAGGGGCTCTCGCATCCGAGATACACCGTTTGTATATCCGAGATACACTGTTTGAGTCCCAGGCTTCATCATTTAACTCTTATCATTTAAGTTAATTAATGAAAATTAATTATTTCCTCACACTGGCCGGCAGTCGGTTTGGTAGGCCTTGTCGCGACAGTGGTTAATTGACTAACTAAACCACGAGGGGCTCTCGCATCCGAGATACACCGTTTGTATATCCGAGATACACTGTTTGAGTCCCAGGCTTCATCATTTAACTCTTATCATTTAAGTTAATTAATGAAAATTAATCATTTCCTCACACTAGTCGTATACAGGCTAAGTTATTGGATTGATAGAGTCGACATGAAAAATTCAATTTCTTGAGTCCTAGGCTTCATCATTTTCTGGGACTCAAGTACCTACAATAGTAAGTCGCCACAAACAGTGTATCTCGGAGGCGAGAGAGCGGGGAAATATGAGTCGAGTACAGAATTTAATGTCATGACGGCAAATTGGCCAAGGTAGCTCAATGGGTAAGAGCGACTGGATGGAAACTAGTAGATCCGTGGTTCAAATCCCGGCCGGGGCATTGAATTTTTCATGTCGACTCTATCAATCCATTAACTAAGCATGTAAACGGCTAGTGTGAAGAAATGAATAATTTCCATCAATTAACTAATTTTAAATGAAAGAACATATTCTTTTAGGAGACTAGTATTTTGTTAGCTGGAGACACCAATGCGGACGGTGTCCATTACCTCATATGTTGTGGTGATAATGAGGATGGCAATGAAATGAGAGGACCTACAGCTTTAGCGTTAGGCTCGAAACCACGTTGGGCTTTGGGATATTTCACAGGAGCAAGCCCGCCTCGGTAGCGTAGATGGTAGCGTGTCTGCCTCACGCTCAAGAGGTCCCGAGGTCCCCGGTTTTCCCTTATACTTAAAGAGAATGTCGGGTAGCTCTAAGCTCCATCGACCCTGGACACTCTTGCATCATTTCACCCATTTCATTCACCGTCCGATATGACTTAACGTTGGAGGACGTAAATTTAAAAATCATCATCGTCATCATCACAGGAGCAAGTCAGAAATAAGAATTAGAAAGGCTTGGCTTATAACCGCCACCGGTGCGTAGCTACCACTTAGCTAATGGTGCAAACTGTGAGAAAATACGTAATAATGAGGATAATTACTTTAAAGTATGGTAAGAGATGTATGGTCAATATCTATATATATTTATACCAATTTTATGCTGTAATGAAGGCAAATTGCTGTCTTATAATCGAAAACGTTTCGTAAAAGGTACATACCACAAAGGGGCCCAGAGCATCGCAATTAGACTAACATTGTGCTTCGAGCGCGAACACTGGAAGATAGGAAGGGAATTATGCAGAGAGATGACATTATGGAGGACGGCGTCCTTAACAATTCCAGAAGAACAAATCGAAGTTGACCACAGAAAGCGTATTCAACCAGCGCTAGGGAGAAATCTTCACAAAGCGCACTATAACCTCTCAGCCGCAACATACGGAACACCGCCCCCTGGTTTTCAGACCCTCACACAATGATGAAGGGAATGATGCGAGAAATGAAAGTACCCAGAAATCAGCTACCGACCCGGGGAAACCAATAATGTTCGTCTGGGTGGCTGGTTAGACGCTGGCTTCTTTATATAGGTTGCGGCTTCAAACCCGACCCACCTCTGTGGCTTTTAAGCGAGATTAAAGGTAAAAGATAACGCTGCAGGACGAATTTAGCAAACCGGAGACGCTGATAAGATCCTGGAAATTAAAAGCGTCGTTAAAAAATACGAAAAATCAACTGTCAGGTGGACAGTCATCGAAATCGATCCCGGTACCTCCCGACTGTGAGGTCACCGTTACTTCGGAGGTATCTTTCTCCTTAAAATGTTTAGGAATTCGTTTTTCCAATTTATGTTGTTTATAAACCTTGTTTCATAATGCTCATTTTATGCTTAAGTTGTGGCCCGGCGCTTTCGCTTACACTTACAAGGGTCACAAACGTTTAAGTTTACTAATCCTTAGACATTTCTAATGATAAGTGCTTCTGTTTACAGGAAATGTTGTCATTAAACGCTGACATTCCACATCTGGCAGCTTGTGAGGTCCATCAATGCAAGGGAATTTCCAGATTTTACCCGCATCTTTTTGTGACTGCCGGAGGAAATCCCACTTTATTTTCTTAAAGAGGAAGTTAACTGCTCGTCATGCTGTCTGTCGGATTTGCACGCTTCTACCGCTCCGCTGCAGGCGACAACCAGTTCCCTTGCTTTATGTTCCCTTGGTATTTATTACTTGCGACTAGACATGGCTGCAAAACTAGATCCGAAATGTTTTTGTTATGGCTTAATCAGAAGTTATCATCACATACGTCACAGCGAGCGAAATCATGCCATCACTAGAAACATTTCAATGGGGGGATTAAAAATACTGAAGTAGCTAATATGTAATAGTTAATTTGGTTTATATATTGTTTACTAATCTAAGTCCTGTCTATATTGTAAAGCAATAATAATTTGAAGCACATTAATTATTTACGGTGTAATGTAGCTTTTTAAATAATAATTTTTGGAAATTTTTAAAACACTATACGTAGATACCGCGACATTCAGAACATATATCTCATTATTTTCTCTTAAACTCTCCACCAACAGGGGCTGCTAGAACGACAAACAAAATAATTTTATTATTATTATTATTATTATTATTATTATTATTATTATTATTATTATTATTATTATTATTATTATTATTATTATTATTATTATTATTATTATTATTATTATTATTATTATTATTATTATTATTATTATTATTATTATTATTATTATTATTATTATTATTATTATTATTATTATTATTATTATTATTATTATTATTATTATTATTATTATTATTATTATTATTATTATTATTATTATTATTATTATTATTATTATTATTATTATTATTATTATTATTATTATTATTATTATTATTATTATTATTATTATTATTATTATTATTATTATTATTATTATTATTATTATTATTATTATTATTATTATTATTATTATTATTATTATTATTATTATTATTATTATTATTATTATTATTATTATTATTATTATTATTATTATTATTATTATTATTATTATTATTATTATTATTATTATTATTATTATTATTATTATTATTATTATTATTATTATTATTATTATTATTATTATTATTATTATTATTATTATTATTATTATTATTATTATTATTATTATTATTATTATTATTATTATTATTATTATTATTATTATTATTATTATTATTATTTGCAATTCAAAACTATATTACTCTACTTAAACAGATGCAATTCAGATACGGGCATTTACCTTCCAAATATTTTAATTGCAATTCTTGGTCATAAATACTACGATGTTTGATGATTTTATCTTTCTAATTGTTTGTTTAAGCTTTCATTGTTTCGTAGGTCCGTTTTTCGTTCCCTTGTCGACGAACTTACATTTACCAAATTTCAAGTCTCTCCATTTTATTTCAAATTATTGTTATTATAATAAAAATTTTAATACAAATACATAAAAAATGGTATCATGTGTCTTCATTTCCATATGTCAAAATGTTGAAAAAAGTTTGCGAGAAAACAGAGTTGAAAGTTTCAGCATGCAAAATTTTAGTATTTCTGACCTTCATATCTCTTAAAATTCACCACCTCCATAAGATGGACCCTCATTTTTTTTTTTTTTTTTTTTTTTTTTGTTCTTCTCCTCTGCAGCTATCTCAGAGAGGCATAGCTTACTTCGAGAAGATTTTGAGTAATGTCGACCAAAGTTCAAACTTCTCTGCACGCGAATTTGGTCCGTCACTTGGCTAATCTTCTTTGAAGCTGGACTGCAGTGAAGACTGTGAGCTCTTCACTGAGTTTTTCACTAGCCATTCATCCCATATTGAATAGGCACTATGTTCTTATCACCCCAACATGAATCTTTTTTTGAAATAAAAATATCCTTTGGACATTTGGATCATATTATTCTGTTAAAAGCCTCATTGGCATTTTGAGCTTTTCCTGCAGCTAATCTCAACAGTTCCTCACTTGCTAGTCTTTTATATATATAGGAATAAGCTTTTGAATTACTTGGGTTGTCAGTGCAGATTTTATTGCTGATTTACAATGTGGAGGAATCACCTCACTTTTTGCAATGGCTCTGTTGTAGAAACACCAAGAATTTGAACTTCTAGAGTATTTATGGTGTTGTGGATTACTGCCTGTTGAGCTACAATGATATATATTTGCATATTGCTGTTTTCATATGCTCTAAATTAGGACCGTTTTCTTTGACATCTTTCCTATAATAGAAATTAATTGTTCCCAACATGCCGACATGACATTAAATTCTCCACTGACTCGTGTTTCTCCCGTTAAACCACTAGTTCTCATAAACACATTAGACAGCTAACTTAATGACGACTTACTATGCTGTAAGTACTTTATGGCCCGGGCTTTATAGTTCGGACCACTATTAGGTACATTTTGGCTAGTGTGAAAGAACAATTAATTTCCATTAATTGTACCTAATAGTGGTCCGAACTATAAAGCCCGGGCCTTAAAGTACTTACAGCATAGTAAGTCGCAATTGAGGTAGTTGTCTCATGTGTTTATGAGATCTCCTAAGTGGTTTACCGGGAGAAACACGAGTCATTTGGAGAATTTAATGTCATGTCGGCATGTTGGCCATAGTAGCTCAAATGGTTAGAGCGTCTGGACGGAAACTAGAAGATCCGTGGTTCAAATCCCAGCTATGGCATTGAATTTTTCAGTCTGGCTCTACCATTTCCTATAATAATTCATTAATTTTAACATTATATCTTCGTTCAAGATTCCAAACTTCTGCCCACCCAAAGTGATTCCCTTTGTCTTCCATTCCTTTTCCAAATTTTTATTCCTGTTCTCAGCCCCTTAGATACATGTTTAAAGCATTCTTCTTTTTTATCTCAGTATCATTATACACTGCCAAACCCTGTAAGTGCTTATATGTCTTGGAATCTCTACCTGACAAAATGTTGTTTATGACATTGTGCATGTACTAATAGATCTCTTCCACAATATACGATAGCTGCAAGTGTTATCTCCATAGCACTTGAAGAAATGCTATAGTTAGCTTCACAGTTTCCAGTGTGTTTATGCTCTGTGGCCCATTTCTGATAAGCATCACTTTTGAAGCCTAATGATTTTTGTTTCTGTGCATAAAAACTATAGTATTTGGACATTATCTCAAAGTCAATAACAAGACCTGTAAGTATAAGTAAATCAATAATAGCTTATATGCCATATAAAGAAGAACATTTTTGTTTTTTATTTCAAGTGGTTCTCTTGTCTGCCAGTCTAATCATGCCTGAAAAGCTCAGTCGTATAGGCTAACGCCAAAAAGTCTAGATTTCAATGCTATTTTCTAGAGGAAGAATGCACAAACTGTAAGGTTCTGATTTTAGTGATATAAAAACATCAAAGCTCTGATTTATAACATGCTACATTAGCTATAGGATTCTATAACACTAAAAGAAGCAACTGATAAAGCTCCATAACAGCTAAAGAAAACTATATTTCACAGCATCAAAATGCATCTATTTTCTTAGCAGAAAACTCAAAGTAGGCGATAAACTATTCATTTGTACTACAAAATCCTTATTGACTAGCCAAAGCAGGGTATGCAAAACAAAACTTCTCTGTAACCGAGGGGCGCTAAATTCAAACTTGGCAAAATATATGAGCATAGCAACTTCGAAAACACATGTTTCTGTAGGTGAGGCAGGTGCGGACCATGTGCATGGGAATTTAAAAGGTCAAATATTTCAGGGTTTAAATACCTCAAATACGAAGTGTGATGAATTTTCGCAAAGCTTAAAGTCCATACTAATTCAAAATGCAAAAACATAATTTTTAAATTTTTCATAATGTTTGGTCAAATTTCACAGATGCATCATCACCTTAAGTTCTAATAAGTCGTTGCGAAATTTTTCAGAGGTATGACAAAGAACTAAACTGAGCTCTCCATGAAAATTTGGGGAAAGATAATTTAACTTAAGGGGCAATGCACCATGGTGACGAGTACCTCTACAAGACACTAATCTACTTAGTTTTTTAATCACCTCCCGATTCCCGTATTTTCCTTTTACTTCACCGCTTCCTTGTTTACCTTATCCTGTAGAAATCGCTACGGGTTGGCCAACCCGTTAAAACATGACATAATGAACATGACGTCCGCGACTTATATTACGTCAAGACCGTCAAGCACACACACACACACACACACACACACACACACACACACACACACACACACACACACACACACACACACACACACACACACACACACACACACACACACACACACACACACACACACACACACAAGTGCAGTGCCAGTTCTCAATTCTCTAAGAACCAAACCACATTGTTCCGCGCTAACGTGTCAGCTTCTTTCAGCTCCTGGGTTCGACTCTTTTTCCATCACCTAGAGTTTTTGCATGGGTTTGCTGGCCGTAGGCGAATGTTGGTATGGCTTCCCAACTGTCACGATTTCCTTTCCATAGTTTCTCCTTCATCCCTTTGCCTCTCATCTTTCAGCTGTGCTTCTAGGTTTCTTGGTGTTGAAGCTGCAGGACAAATGGTACAAACGCCTGCTCATTATTGCTCGGATCATTATTGCTATTTCTCTAGACTGCTTCAGTAGCAACCGCTTTTTTGGAGCCAAAACTGTTGAGCAACTCCCATGCGTCTCTGTGACCTGCATTTTGTGACCTCCTGTGGGTGTTTCGCTTCATCGCTTCCTGCCTAAGGGAGTAGTCGCAATGGTTATATGTAGGTCTAAATATATGAGGTATCACCTCCTTTCCATAACCCTAACCTTAAACAATTTCTAGACGAATATTTGTCATGATTAGCGTAAAGTGAGTGGAATCATAAGTACTTAAAACGAACAACAGTGGGGAATGATAACTATGTATTGTTAACTCGCAAAAGAAACACGTGACTTTTCATAAATAATAGTGGAATCTCGTTCACCCGGATCAACTGAGACCAGGACTGATCCGAGTTAACGAAAATTGAGGTTATCCAGAGAATATCGGAAAAATCATAATTAAAACTTCACCGGACTACTTTTAATGGAGTTTAGAAATTACTACGGTGCACTTTCATCTGCTAAAAATCGATACACTATATGTACTTACAGTAATAGCCTACATTTGCACAGTAAACAATATATGTAGCTACAAACTAGTGGATAGTGAACAAGGCATTGGGCTTCTGCTGTCTGAGTAAACTCGCCTATGAGTAGGCGATCCCGCATCCGCTTTAACATTCGAGCTCATATGGCAATATTTCGGCTTGACTCTCGAATTAAAGCATCAATTTTTCTATATTTGCTACTGTTTGTGCGTGAGTCATAACCACAGCTGGTTCATCAACACTGTGTGAATCTGAATACCCATAATTTTCATTTAATACTGCATGATGATTTAATGCCTTCCTCTGTAATTGGTTTATAACTTCCGCAATTGTCAATGTCTTCTTCATCAGCATCGGAATAACATCGATATTTTTTTTAAAAAGTGACTATAAAATCTTCTTCCACGCTTATTTTGTCTTCTTCTTCAATATTGTTTTCTGGCTAGCTACACATAATTTTTTCTGTGTCATTATCAAAGTTTCTCTCCCAACCTGGTCCCAAGCAGGTGAGATGAGTGTAATGAATTCGCCCACTGACAAGAGAATTCGAGTAATGCATTTACCGAGATTAGCAATTTATCATCTCTAAAACAAGTCTTCATTTACTACAGTAAACTATATATATATATATATATATATATATATATATATATATATATATATATATATATAAAAACTGCCGGTAAAAAGTTTTTAGACATTTGCTTTAGGATAGCATATTTGTAGACATCCTATGGTTATGTCAACAAAGAGTATGATTAAGAACTTTCATCGTGGGGAAATATCACTGTGCATGATATCCTGTTTATATAAATAACTGCTAATGTTTAAGTAAATGTTTATGGCATCATAACCACTAATAGATAAATCTTAGGTGTAAGACTGATATGGGACCAACATTTACTCATGATCTCGTTCTGAGTTCACGCAGATTTTTATTGCGGTCTTACAGCATATATAGGCTTTATTGCAATTGGAATAATGTTAACAATATTATTGTGGCATCCTCACTTAGTAGTGGTGAGTATTTGACTGTTATTTATTAGAATAACTTGCATTATTTCATTATATTTTATTTTTTTTGCATTCTAAAGCAATACTGCGAAAGAAAAGATTAATAATAAGGCTATCTTTAACAAATTATTTTGGGAAATGGGCCGAGAATCATCCATCAGCTTGGAAAAGCGTTCAGCAATCAGCACACTTCATGGTGAGGGGTTAGTGTTCACCAAATCTCACAAAAACTAAAAATTTCACGGTCCACTGTTGACTATACAGTTCTCAGGTTACAACATTTTGGTTCAAACGAGGACAGGAAACGAAGTATAAGACCAAAGTGTACTTCCAGAGCACAGAGCCAATCAATATTTTTGAAAAGGAAAGGAAATAGAAGCCTGACTGCCCCAAAAATTTAGTCTGATTGTAAGGCCAGTCATACCAAAGAAATCTCTCTCGGTACTGTGAAACGACGATAATTTATGGGGTAGGGTGGCAGTGAAGAAACCACTTCTTAGACCCACAAACAAACAGAATAGGTTGTAATGGGCAAAAGAACAGAAAAACTGGACAATTGAAGACTGGAAACGTGTTCTTTGGACAGATAAATCCAAATCCGAGGATTTTGGGCAACGACGCCGTGTGCATATTTGCCGTTCTCCTGCTGAAAAGATGCATCCTGACTGCATAACACTAACAGTGAAACATGGTGAGAGCTCTTTAATGTGGTTTGGGGATGTCTTTCATTTAGTGGTGTGGCCTAAATATACAAAATTGAAGGAAACTTTTGAGCAGATTCCATCAGGAATGCGTCTAATTGGTCCAGGATTAATCATGCAGCAGGACCATCATCCAAAACACACATCCAAGTTGTGTAAGAACTACCTCAGAAGAAACAGGAGGAAGGAGAGTTAAATATGATGGAATGGTCACCCCAGTCACCAGATCTGAACCCGATTGAAATTCTTTAGGAGGAACTTGACAGAGAAGTTCCTACTTCTATAAAAAGGTTATGGGAAATCCTTCCCTGTATTAATATGGAGAAGAGTGTGTGTGGAAAACTTGTTAAGAGAATGCCCAGAATTGTGAGAAAAGTAATTGCTGTAAAGGGGAGATTTTTTTATGAAAAAAGAAGTTTAGCATAAAAAGAGATATTTTGTTGTAAAAATTATTCAGCTCAGATTTTATTGCAAGATAAATATATGCTCCATATTGTAGAATCATATGAATCACATAAATTAATTATTTTCATCAATTCTGCTGCTGTTATATATTGTTCCTTCATTTCCTTAACAAGAGCTTAGTGTCCTAAAACTTTTGACCTGAAGTATGTGTATATATATTCAAAATTGGTCTGAGTTAAACAGGTCCAGGTTAACCAGATTTTTAAATATATATATATACTAATATTAAATGTAACTGAAAAGTGATGACAGTTGGGAATATTAACATATAGGTGTGAAAGATAAAATAAACCTTTCTGAAAAACTGAAACGATATTGCAGTATTTAGCAATTTATTTGCAATGGATGGTACAATGACATCAAGTTCTTACGTCAGCTTCTTTGTTCTTAGGTGATTAACCCAACTCGGCAATTTCGTTTTCAGTTTTACAGCAGCTTTATGCAATCTTTTTGTTTTAACACTGGGGATGTCAATGTCTGTAAATGTATGGAGAAATGTACTAACCTACGCATAATTTTAATGCCAATGACATCTGGGTAAAGATGTACTGGTGTTGCAAGGTTGCTTTGTGTAAATGAAGTGTAATTTCTTGCACATCTTCATAGGTTTATGTAACTTATAATGGACTTTCTAATTTAAATGTAAGGTGAATGGACAAGTACCAGTAAAACAGTTAAGGCAAATTTAGGGCATTGTTCATTTATACTGCAGGATGAGAATAATTTATTAAAAACGACATTCCCAAGCGGATGATAGGTTTCTTTATAGGCTTGTCATTATAGTAACAGTTTGTGTGTGTGATAAAACTAGATAATTTAGGATTTAAACCTTTGTATTTTTAAAATACGTTCATTGAATGATACGTTAGATAAAGTATAACATTGGTTTAGAGAATTAATACCATTAACAAAATTTAGGGTATTGTTTATTTATACTACAGGATGAGAATAATTTATTAAAAACGACATTCCCAAGCGGATGATAGGTTTCTTTATAGGCTTGTCATTATAGTAACAGTTTGTGTGTGTGATAAAACTAGATAATTTAGGATTTAAACCTTTGTATTTTTAAAATACGTTCATTGAATGATAAGTTAGATAAAGTATAACATTGGTTTTGAGAATTAATACCATTTTTCTTTTCTCTGAAGCTTTCAAAATAATCAACTTTGTATCTCAGCGGTTGCACATAATATCATTGTATAAACCCTTAAATAGGTTCGGGGAAGTTACATGGGGCACACCGATGAAGTGACATGCAGTTGCATACGTAAAGGACTTACAATTTAATACATTCCCATACTTAATCAACATTAAGATTTTTATAAAAGAATATTTGAGGTATAGGTGAATGTAGGATTAAGATTAGGATTACTACGGAGGGCATTGGGCACCGAAACCTGTGGTTTATCTCCTAAGCCCCAAGTGTAACATCCCCAGGAGGAAGGATGAGGACCTCCGTTCTGGCTATTCTCTGGCTTAATTCTGCCTTGGCTCTGGCTTAACTGTGGCTAAGTTCTGGCTAGGTTGTAGCTCAACTCTGGCTAGTATCTAAATTAACTATGAACAAGTTCTGGCTAGGCGCTGGCAAAGCTGTCGCTTGGCTCTGGCTTAACTCTAACTTGCCTCTGTATTTGCTCTGGCTAGGCTCTGGCTTAACTCTGGCTTAACTCTAACTTGCCTCTGTATTTGCTCTGGTTAGGCTCTGGCTTAACTCTGGCTTAACTCTAACTTGCCTCTGTATTTGCTCTGGCTAGGCTCTGGCTTAACTCTGGCTTAACTCTAACTTGCCTCTGTATTTGCTCTGGCTAGGCTCTGGCTTAACTCTGGCTTAACTCTAACTTGCCTCTGTATTTGCTCTGGCTTAACTCTGGCTTAATTCTGTCTAGGCTCTGTCTTAACTGTGGCTAGGTTCTGCCTAGGCTCTAGCTTAACTCTGCCTTGGCTCTGGTTAGGCTCTGGCTTAACTCTGGCTTAATTCTGTCTAGGCTCTGTCTTAACTGTGTCTAGGTTCTGGCTAGGCTCTAGCTTAACTCTGCCTTGGCTCTGGTTAGGCTCTGGCTTAACTCTGGCTTAATTCTGTCTAGGCTCTGTCTTAACTGTGTCTAGGTTCTGGCTAGGCTCTCGCTTAACTCTGCCTTGGCTCTGGTTAGGCTCTGGCTTCACTATAGCTTAATTCTGTCTAGGCTCTGTCTTAACTGTGTCTAGGTTCTGGCTAGGCTCTCGCTTAACTCTGCCTTGGCTCTGGTTAGGCTCTGGCTTCACTATAGCTTAATTCTGTCTAGGGTCTGTCTTAACTGTGTCTAGGTTCTGGCTAGGCTCTAGCTTAACTCTGCCTTGGCTCTGGCTAGTCTTTGGCTTAACTCTGGCTTGGCTCTGGCCTAACTCCATATTGGCTCCATTTTGGCTTCGGCATGGCTCCGGCCTTGCTCTAGCTTAACTCTGGCTTGGCACTGGCTTAACTCTAACTTGGCTCTGCATTTGATTTGGCTGGGCAATGGTTTAACTCTGGCTTAATTCTGGCTAGGCTCTCTCTTAACTGTGGCTAGGTTCTGGCTAGGCTCTCGCTTAACTCTGCCTTGGCTCTGGCAGGGCTCTGGCTTAAATCTGGCTTGGCTCTGGCAGGGCTCTGGCTTAAATCTGCCTTGGCTCTGGCTAGGCTCTCGCTTAACTCTGCCTTGGCTCTGGCTAGGCTCTGGCTTAACTCTGCCTTGGCTCTGGCAGGGCTCTGGCTTAACTCTGCCTTGGCTCTGGCAGGGCTCTGGCTTAAATCTGGCTTGGCTCTGGCAGGGCTCTGGCTTAAATCTGCCTTGGCTCTGGCTAGGCTCTCGCTTAACTCTGCCTTGGCTCTGGCTAGGCTCTGGCTTAACTCTGCCTTGGCTCTGGCAGGGCTCTGGCTTAAATCTGCCTTGGCTCTGGCTAGGCTCTCGCTTAACTCTGCCTTGGCTCTGGCTAGGCTCTGGCTTAACTCTGCCTTGGCTCTGGCAGGGCTCTGGCTTAAATCTGGCTTGGCTCTGGCCTAATTCAATATTGGCTCCATCTTGGCTCCGGTCCGGCTCCGTCTTAGCTCTGGATTTGCTCTGGCTGGGCTCTGGCTTAACTGTGTCTAAGTTCTGGCTAGGTTGTAGCTTAAATCTGGTTAGGCTCTGGCTTAACTGTGGCTAAGTTCTGGCTTAACTCTAACTTGACTCTGTCTTTGCTCTGGCTAGGCTCTGGCTAAACTCTGGCTTGGCTTTGGCCTAACTCCATATTGGCTCTATCTTGGCTCCGGCCAGGCTCCGGCTTGGCTCTGGCTTAACTGTGACTTGGCTCTGGCTTAACTGTGACTTGGCTATGGCTTAACTCTAAATGACTCTGTCTTTGCTTGGTCTAGGCTCTGGCTTAACTGTGGCTTTGCTCTGGCTTAACTCTAACTTGGCTCTGTCTTTGTTCTGGCTAGGCTCTGGCTTAACTGTGGCTAAGTTCTGGCTCGTCTCTGGCTTAACTGTGGTTAAGTTCTGGCTAGCTTGTAGCTTAACTCTGGCTAGGCTCTGGCTTTGCTCTGACTAGTCTCTGGCTTAACTGTGAATAAGTTCTGGCTAGGCCTTGGATTAACTGTGGCTAAGTTCTGGCTAAGCTCTGGCTTAACTGTGGCTAAGTTCTGGATAGGTTGTAGCTTAACTCTGGCTAGGCTCTGGCCTAACTGTGGCTAAGTTCTGACTAGGTTGTAACTTAACTGTGGCTAGGCTCTGGCTTAACTGTGGCTAAGTTTGGCTAGGCCCTGGATTAACTGTGGCTAAGTTCTGACTAGGTTATAACTTAACTGTGGCTAGGCTCTGACTTAACTGTGTCTAAGTTTTGGCTAGGCTCTGGATTAACTGTGGCTAAGTTCTGGCTTGGTTGTAGCTTAACTCTGGCTAGGCTATGGCTTAACTGTGGCTCAGTACTGGCTAGGTTGTCGCTTAAATCTGGCTAGGCTCTGTCTTAACTGTGGCCAAGTTCTGACTAGGTTCTAGATTAACTGTGGCTAGGTTCTGGCTAGGTTACAGCTTAACTCTGGCTAGGCTATGGCATAACCGTGGATCAGTACTGGCTAGGTTGTCGCTTAACCCTGGCTAGGCTCTGACTTAACTGTGAACTAGTTCTGGCTAGGCTCTAGCTTAACTGTGGCTTGGTTCTGGCTTAACTCTAACTTGGCTCTGTATTTGCTCTGGCTAGGCGCTGGCTTAATTCTGGCTTAATTCTGCCTAGGCTCTGGCTAGGCTCTGGCTTAACTCTAGTTTGGCTCTGGCCTAGCTGTGGCTAGGTTCTGGCTATTCTCTAGCTTAACTCTGCCTTGGCTCTGGCTAGGCTCTGGCTTAACTGTGGATAAGTTCTGGCTAGGTTTTAACTTAACTCTGGCTAGTATCTGGCTTAACTGTGAACAGGTTCTGGCTAGGCTTTAGCTTAACTGTGGCTTGGCTATGGCTTAAATTTAACTTGCCTCTGTATTTGCTCTGGCTAGGCTCTGGCTTAACTCTGGCTTGGCTCTGGCCTAACTCCATATTGGCTCCATCTTGGCTTCGGCACGGCTCCGGCCTTGCTCTAGCTTAACTCTGGCTTGGCTCTGGCTTAACTCTAACTTGGCACTGCATTTGTTCTGGCTGGGCACTGGCTTAACTCTTGCTTAATTCTGGCTAGGCTCTGGCTTAACTGTGGCTAGCTTCTGGCTAGATTCTAGCTTAACTCTGCCTTGGCTCTGGTTAGGCTCTGGCTTCACTATTGCTTAATTCTGTCTAGGTTCTGTCTTAACTGTGTCCAGGTTCTGGCTAGGCTCTAGCTTAACTCTGCCTTGGCTCTGGCTAGTCTCTGGCTTAACTCTGGCTTGGCTCTGGCCTAACTCCATATTGGCTCCATCTTGGCTTCGGCATGGCTCCGGCCTTGCTCTAACTTAACTCTGGCTTGGTTCTGGCCTAACTCCATATTGGCTCCATCTTGGCTTCGGCACGGCTCCGGCCTTGCTCTAGCTTAAATCTGGCTTGGCTCTGGCTTAACTCTTACTTGGCTCTGCATTTGATTTGGCTGGGCAATGGTTTAACTCTGGCTTAGTTCTGGCTAGGCTCTCTCTTAACTGTGGCTAGGTTCTGGCTAGGCTCTCGCTTAACTCTGCCTTGGCTCTGGCTAGGCTCTGGCTTAACTGTGGCTTGGCTCTGGCCTAACTCCATATTGGCTCCATCTTGGCTCCGGCCCGGCTCCGTCTTAGCTCTGGATTTGCTCTGGCTAGGTTCTCGCTTAACTCTGCCTTGGCTCTGGCTAGGCTCTGGCTTAACTGTGGCTTGGCTCTGGCCTAACTCCATATTGGCTCCATCTTGGCTCCGGCCCGGCTCCGTCTTAGCTCTGGATTTGCTCTGGCTGGGCTCTGGCTTAACTGTGTCTAAGTTCTGGCTAGGTTGTAGCTTAAATCTGGTTAGGCTCTGGCTTAACTGTGGCTAAGTTCTGGCTTAACTCTAACTTGGCTGTGTCTTTGCTCTGGCTAGGCTCTGGCTAAACTCTGGCTTGGCTTTGGCCTAACTCCATATTGACTCTATCTTGGCTCCGGCCAGCTCCGGCTTGGCTCTGGCTTAACTGTGGCTTGGCTATGGCTTAACTCTAAATGGCTCTGTCTTTGCTCGGTCTAGGCTCTGGCTTAACTGTGGCTTTGCTCTGGATTAACTCTAAATTGGCGCTGTCTTTGCTCTGGCTAGGCTCAGGCTTAACTGTGGCTTGGCTCTGGCTTAAATCAAACTTGGCTCTGTCTTTGCTCTGACTATACCCTGGTGTAATTCTGGCTTAACTCTGGCTTGGCTCTGGCCTAACTCCATATTGGCTCTATCTTGGTTCCGGCCCGGCTCCTGCCCAGCTCCGGCCCGGGTCCGGCTTAGCTCTGGCTAGGCTCTGGCTTTGCTCTGGCTAGGCTCTGTCTTAACTGTGGCTTGGCTCTGGTTTAACTCTAACTTTGCTCTATCTTTGCTCTGGCTTTGCTCTGGCTAGGCTCTGTCTTAACTGTGGCTTGGCTCTGGCTTAACCCTAACTTTGCTCTATCTTTGCTCTGGCTAGGCTCTGGCTAGGCTCTGTCTTAACTGTGGCTTGACTCTGGCTTAACTATAACTTTGCTCTATCTTTGCTCTGGCTAGGCTCTGGCTAGGCTCTGTCTTAACTGTGGCTTGCTCTAGCTTAACTCTAACTTTGCTCTATCTTTGCTCTGGCTAGGCTCTGGCTTAACTGTGGCTTGGCTCTAGCTTAACTCTAACTTTGCTCTATCTTTGCTCTGGCTAGGCTCTGGCTAGGCTCTGTCTTAACTGTGGCTTGGCTCTAGCTTAACTGTGGCTTGGCTCTGGCTTAACTATAACTTGGCCCTGTCTTTGCTCTGGCTACGCTCTGGCTTAATTTTGGCTTAACTCTGAATAGGCTCTGGCTTAACTGTGGCTTGGCTCTGGCTTAACTTTAACTTGGCTCTCTCTTTGCTCTGGCTAGGCTCTGGCTTATCTCTGGCTTAGCTCTGGCCTAACTCCATATTGGCTCCATCTTGGCTCCGGCCCGGCTCCGGCTTATATCTGACTAGGCTCTGGCTTTGCTCTGGCTAGGCTCTGGCTTAACTGTGGCTTGGCTCTGGCTTAACTCTAACTTGGCTCTGGCTAGATTCTGTTAGGTTCAAACACGGCTGTGGACCACAAATTTACGGGCGTTTCACATTAGCTCTGTCACCAATCAGAGGCACCCAACCAGAGATTCGACTCGGGATCCCGAGATCGCCAATCCCATATATACAGAAGGAGGCCCTGGAAAAAAAGATAAAGCCTGAAAAGCCCACGAGTGAGGTAGGTCGGCAGTGGGAATCGAACCGGGGTCTCCGGCATGTGGGCTACAAACGAAACCGTCTGATCCATCCCACTCGGTAGGTAATGTAAGGTTCATAGTTGTAGAATTACTTTAGTTTAATATTTCCTCAGGATAAACAGAGGTCAATGAACTGTACCTTTATGTTATCTAATATTTACCTGTAAGTGGAGGAAATACTGTATTTCATTAGGGGCCTACACAGGAAAGGGTTAGAGGACTTAAGCTGACGCGTTTCTCTACTCATTCTTTTCGAATCTTTACTCACAACATCTTACTGCTGTTGTAATTCAATAAAACTTTTAATGCGAATTTGCACGAGATATGTAGAAAAGCGAATATTCAGATTTCTATATAGCGCGCCGCTAATCTCTGACTTATCACTTGTAAACAAAGGTCAGCTGCAAATATACTGATCTAAAGCAGTAATACGCAATCTTCAAATGTCTGATTCATAACGCAGGGTTGAATTACTAACAACAATTAATAATAATGATAATGATAACACAAATTTTAGTATACAAATACCCTTTTCATACACAATAGCAGTGTTACCATACAACAGCACTTATAAATAAAATAGCTGAACGTAAACAAGCAGTCCTAATGTAATGTAGTAATAATGAGGCTATATTTTTCCATCCGTGATGTCATTTAGGTTGCCAATTTGAACCAAGAGGAAGGAGATTTGGGACCTAATGATTAGAGTTGATTAAAATATCCAGTCACATCTACAGTAGAGCACGGTTTACCATTATAATTAAAGAGGACTGGGTTGTGCACTAACTCATTAAAACCAAAGTTCGACATAAATAGATGAGTGTTATGTTCTTGCATATAACAAAGTCCATATTGCATAACATGCACTAATCAAATACTCATTATAAAGATTCTGAACTGGATAGAAGAATCGTTTCCCCCCACTTTAATTAACGGCCCATAACCTTTTAGTTCATATCAGACGATGAATGAAATGCTGAAGTGATACTCAAAAGAGTCTAGAGTCCATAAAGCTTAGAGTTACGCGACATTCATGTTTCTGGATATAGGATAGCTTGCCTTGACCGAGATTCGAACTCGGGATTTATGAATGTGGTGCAGACACGCTATCACCTACGGTACAGAAGCGGGCAATTTGTTTTTATAGAAAGAGTAGGTGAGGACCTATCAAGAGAACCAACGCAAGTCTACATAGCGTAGTATATTGCTGACCTGCTGCTATACACATCAAGCAGAACGTTCAATCTCATGGCATCTCCGCCTAGTGGTGCATTCGTTGGAGATTGTCCATCAACCCGAAGAAAAGCAACGGCATTCTCTTCACTAAACTCGACTTTCCCAAGCTACTTTGCATTTACCTACTTCAGAAGAAGGATGGATATAGAGAAATATCATCAATTTGGAAGTGAAGCTAGTCAAAGGGTCTAACTTTCGAGGGACACATGAGGGCCTTGACTCATTTGTCCATCAAAGCTGCTGCCTTGTTGAACCCATATGAAGATACGAGTTGTCAGTCCCTCTCAAGATAAGTGCCTTTCGGGATTTGACAATCGACTTCCTACTGTAGTTCTGCGAGATGTAGGATATGATCGCAGATCGAGCCACTAGTACTGCAAAGAGTGCCAGTTTAGAGACAGCTGGGCATTATATTCTGTATATCACTCCTTCCCCTTGAGACTATTTCACGAAGCCTCATTTCTTCCATATGTGGAGGATGGAATTAGATGCAGCACCGCAAAATTTGCCGTTCCTTCGGAGCGCCCCTAGTTCAATCTCTTGCAGATGACAACCTCCAGAGCTTGTCGTTACAGACTTCCCATCATAGCATGGCGGGTAGACCCCATGACACCGGAGCAATACCAAGAGTAATGCAAGCGGAGCTCATACAATCCTACAATTTCAATCTTCAAACGATTTTGACTAACATTATCCACCACTGGGGGACTAGGGCAGTTGCACACTGACCAGTACCCGTTGAGAAGAAATTCCGCTTTCTCCCTTTATTCCCCAACCCCTGTTAAAACTGTCACTATAGAAACCCCACATTGTCACCAAGAAAATTAGCCCTAACAGAAGGAGGTACACATACGTCACACCTACGTACGTCGGTTTTGTACTTAGACTGTTCTTGGTATGTACATTATTGTACTGCCTCCATAGAAACACGAAGCTACAGATAAATGCGAGTTTTGAATAATTTGATGTGAAATTTTGAAACATTGTGCAAAAGTAAATAAATCAATAACAACTTAGAATAATATTAATACAGGATTCGCAACTTGGTTATTTTAAAATCTTATAGTACACAAACGGAGCGACATTGCGTGTGCGACTCGTATTTGGAGAAGGTGGGTTTGATGCCCGTCGGCGTGTGCTTTAACTTGTTGTTGTTTGTGCTAGGTCATTAATAGTGACCGCCCGTAATGAGAATCTTCTATGTATGAGGTATGGTCGTAGGATGTGTTAATACTGGAAATGATAGGAACCCGTATATCTTGTGGCGTCCCTTCTCAGCTCTCTCCTCATCATTCCCTCCTAGGGGTAGCGCTAGCACCACAAAGAGCCAACTAGATTAGCCACGTATGGGTAATGCGTGGTCTCCTCCTCCGTCGTCCATCTTATTTTATCTTTACCTTTTTGTTATAGAAATTGAAACACCAGATTTTGTAATGATTTTATCTTAGGATACTAACTTTTGTGTTGCTTCAGAATTCTCTTTGAAGATTGAGTTTTGTCAGCTATTTCTAAATGCACTGTTGCAATATTTGTGTCTTAGTTTCCCTTTCAAGTCTCTACCAAAGCAGTTTTTGGAACAAATGACTGGTGCGAAGGGCTACGTTTAGAAAGCTATGCATAGTGTGTAGAAACTGCAAGCTACTGGATTCCAACAAAGTAAATTGTGAAATATTTATTCAACCATAATCCTCTCTGATTATGTTTGCGGCATTCTCTTGTGAAGTTGACAATAAGACTAGTCTGCTCCTAAAATATATTCACGGTAAAAATTATGGCCATATTTGTTTTAATTATAGCTTACAGTTGGTGGTATAGAAATTATCTTAAAGACGATACATTTGAGTGTGACTCACGTTTGCCTTTATCTGAGTAGCTTTATTATTTACATAGAAGCTGCACACACTTAATTATTGTTTTTATGATACAATATTCCATTGGAGGATTTCTAGTTGGGAATGACTAACAAGTATTGGAACAGTATTTCATTTACTGACTTCAAATTAGTAATTCTAAATTCAAGCTTTTGAATTCTCGAAAACTATTATTAGATTATTTTACATTGACTACAAAATGATTTATTAAAGGAGCATCTGAAAGAATGCCAACCTTATCAAGCACACGTACACATACCTATCACGCCAATAACGAAAGGAAACTTAACGGCTCCTCATGACTTCCAGGAAGAATTAGCACGTATATTTCTCACAAGAATACTGATCATACCTACTCGTATTAATTTAATGACGCATATTTATTCCACGAAAAGTAAATACGTATACATTCTTATGGTTTAGGACAGTTCCCTTGAAATTTTACATCAAGATTCTAAAGCTAGTATTTCCGCAAACCTATCAACTCACATACCCCCCCCCCCTCAAAAGTGACAGATTTACTTGTTTTTACATTCCCTGCAGTGTACTTAGAATAACCAGAAGTATTGTGTTTCTCACAGAAATGTAGATCTTGTTAAAGCACACAATACATATGAAACAATTCTTTTTAAATTAACCGTTTCCGAACCATTCCTTGTTAGTGGTTTTGTATTTTAAAAATACTTTTTTTCGTAAATGAAAAGTACTTATTTCTTTTTCCTTTTTCTCTTGGCCATACAAAAGAGAAGGAAATTTCAAAGCCATTAAATAACGTTTTCCTTTAAAAGTTTGACTAGTTCACTATTGTTTAAAGCTCAATGCATGTCCCTAAATCCCGTTGTATCTGTGCAGTAATATGCAATTTCTGCAAATGTGGATCTCGATTAATATTAGGTTAACTTTTAAAAGAGCGAGTGCAATACACCAGTTTTTATCCTACTACTTCAGTTATTTTTAAACTAAAATAATGCTATAATGAAAATATAACGGCTTAAACTTTTTATTTCATTACTAGATAAGACGCAGATACAAGATTCATAGTGACCATTAGTTGAGACCAGTAAGTCTAATTACTATATGGTGTTCAATTTCATGTTACAAAGTTTTATATCCTCAGAAAAATGCGGCACTGCCACTTTGGTCCATTTACTTTATAACAACAGTTTTGTTTTAAATTTTACCTTATGATTATGGAGAATTTTGGGACTACAAAGTTCAATGGAAACATTTATTTACTTCTCTTTCAGGAAAGTTTAAATTACGAAAACGATTGGTGATTTCGTTTGGAACAATTAAACTCTGGTTGATAATTGGTTCTTTATTTCATCTTATGAAATGAAAATTATGAAAAAAGGCTTATTTCCAAACTTCGTTGGTTACGTTTTGCCATTTCATCTTAGAGCATTAAGGATAATCGATCTTGATTTGCAGCAAGACTTCACAACAATAAATTACTTTTCTGCATTCTGTTGCACTGCAAACAAAAATTCAATATGGAGATGTACATGTGAAAATACATGTTTTGAGGCACATTGCATCCTAAACTAACATTCTTAAATAAGTTCCAGTGTATGTGTATGAACAGCATAACTATATTTAGTAATATTTCAGTCTAGCATCTTCCTAAGATGTAACACATAAGAGTCGTAAGAAAACTCTGCACTAATCCAAACTATCCTTTATATAATTTTTTTTCTTCAGAATTTATTTGGTAAAAATGCCTTTAAGTGGAAACACTCCTATAAGACAGGAAAGAATACATGGCTTTTACCAACAAAAATTATAGCCATTTCAACCTTGAATAATGGAATCCTTCTCATCTGCGTTCACTATTTTGTCTTAGCTACATTGATATAATTGCTTTTTGTTTTAAATGGAATTTGGTTAGCAAATGACTTCTCCCTGAGAAAGTTGTAACTTGGATTTTTTACGTCACGCATTGATTTTAACATATGGAAGTTATTTATTGCAATTATTTATGTAATTATTTTTTATAAAGTCATTACTCTTACCATTCAAGGATTCTAGTATCAACTTGAAACTTTAGGTGTAAATGTAATATCTCTCAGGTCTTTCATCTTCATCTTCTCGTTGTAGTTGCAGTTATTTTATAAACTTTGAGAAAAATTCTGATATTACAAGGTTCATCGGGACCATTTAGTTAGTAACGGCTATTTAGTTTTTAATGTCATCTTACAAAAGTTTTAAATTGCGAATAAAGATGTCACATTGTAACTAGTTGGGTTTATTTAGTTTTAATATCATTTTAGGGAGCTTTAAATTACTACAAAATGAATTCTCTCCAGTCTTCTTCTAGAAAATGTAGTTTTCAACAAATTATTCGTTTTCAGCTTTAAACAAATAATAACAAATTATACTTTAAAGAAATACCGTCTACCATGAAAGTATTTCACTGATATATATGATTGAATTTAATTGATACGTCTGTTAACTCTCCCCAGGCTAGTGGATACATGTGGTAAATAGACATTTTTATTGGTTTCTTATTCCGTACATCTATGCTGGATTGTTTTAACCCGTCATATAGTTTGGCGGTTTACCACTAGGCATCGGTCGTGCTGAACTTGCCTTCGCTTGTTCTGGTTAGGGGTATACCGCCATCACACCTGGTTTCTGGTGTTTCTCTTCCTATAGAATCACACATTGAGCTGTGTCCGGTACGTTATCATGCACTAAGTTCTTTCTTGAAACGTTTCCTCACATCTTTGATAGTTAATGGCGTAATACAATTCATTTAACCTTCTGCTCGTAATCTTTTGTTTCAGTACGGTATTTTGTTTTTAGTATCTTTATAGGTTTATAATTGCCTGTTGGAAGTTTAATGTAGAGGATAATTACCACCTTAATTGTAACGTGTAATTATGAGTTGCTGAGCTGATTTATGGGTCTTTATAATTCCTATGTAAGGAAAAATGTGGAATAATTACAAAAACAAAGATTTTAAATGTTTTGTAAGATTGGAATATGTAAAGGCAATTGTTTCTATTTGGTTGTTTAACATACATTGAACATTATGATATTATTTACTGAATTATATTTTCCACGTTACTCTTGCGACTTCCTGTGGACAAATTCCTTCTTTTCATTAAGTGTGACATAAGCTCGGGGTGTAGTACTTTCAGGAGAGCGTGGCTTTGATTTATGGACCTCTAGGTTAAGGATTCTGGTTTTTTCCGCCTTCTGAGTAAACTGTCTGCGTCTATCCGTGGAAATCCTTCAGTTTGGGAACCCCTGCTATAAATGGTAACGATAAAAGACTTGTGCCTCCTACACGCCATATTTTAATTTATTTTTACACTGGCAATGGCCTTGCCTTGAGGAGTGCAGTGGTCGACAATGTAAACAAAACAGAGTGAATCATTGAGTTGTGTCATAAAGTACACAACTACAATGCGGGTATTCACTGCATTGGATCCTGTGGTTTCAAGTTCATAGACTTGGAGGGCAGAAGATGCACGCATGACCTCAACAATTGGCCTTCTTTCCTGCTGCGGTATGTATGAAGGTTTATTCAGGAGCTGTGAATATTTTAAAGAGCGACAGTCTCGTCGCAAAAGTGGAATGCTGGTATGAACTTCGTAACCTTCCTCATATGGAAAGTTCACATAGGCCATTATTGCCTTTCCTAGAGGTTACTATACTGCTGCTGCTAGCGACTGCCTTTTATAGACAGGAGCACATGACAAGGTATCCACTGCCCTACCTTGCAACTCCCACCCAGACTGCCTAATCTTCATATACGGCAATCATATAGCAAGCAAATATATTCTTCCTTATATAGAAAAGAAAATGAATCCGAAATTCTACGAGCAGCAAGGCCGAGCACCACCAAGATCGCGCTAATACTTCCAATAAATTTCTCTTCTTATTCATCAACGGGCCTTACAAGTCTACTGACCCCTTTGGGTCATTAACCTGTCGAAGGGCAAGCAAATTTTTGATAATATGTAGCATGTCTAGAATGACTGATCAGCGCAATGCTTGCTACGGCGATGAAGGAAATGAAATATAAATGACGAAAAGAATGACAGGAAAATTCGGGGATCAAATAGTTTGGCACAGCAATTATGTAGCGACCGAAGAAAACCGTAAGTTAGGTTGGTCGGTCCCGGAGATTGAACCAGGTTACCTCCCGCGTAACCTTGGCGCCACCTAACTCAATTAAACAAATGCAATACCTTAAAGTTATCTATTGTGGACTATAGATGAATGATTACAGCCAGCCCGAAAACTATACGCTGAAAAACAAGCTATAGGGGAGAGTAGGGTCATGACACTCACTTAAGAAAAATTGTTCAGCAACCTCAAGTATAATTACAGAAATCATTTTAAAATAATAAATTTCAAGTTACATGAATAGGCTCTAGAAACGAATACAAATCAAGGCATTTTTTAAATAGGAAGCCATGGAAATAAAAAATATAAAAGGTTGGATCGAGCGGTATTGCCCGCCATGTGCGGATAATGGCGCTCGAAACTGAATAAACCAATTTAATATTTCTTTATGCAATAATCGCATTTATAGTATTCAGATATGTCGGCTCCACTGCACTCCTCATGTGCCCATTCAGAGCAGCAGACACAGCGGAAAAACACTTCGTTATTTTGTCCAAATTCTCCAAAATAAAACAGTTGACACAGGTTCCAAATCGTCAAGTTCGTTATCGTCACATATATTTAATTAGTTGATAGAATCTTCGACACTGCTCTATCAGGCAAATTAATTTTTTTTCCTGTTTTTCGTTTCTTGGGATTGACTAAAGTATAAATTGGTAGCCATAAACAGGGACTCTCAACTTATGTACTTTATAAAACATGTTTAGTGTCTATTGTGCTATCTTGTAATGATCTTGGTGTATCTGAATTAAGAAATTCACACAAAACACGCTTCTTCTCAAGAAACCCGCATATACTGCTCTATACTGCTTGCAGCGGGAGAATAAGGTTGATGCAAACAAAACCATGTAACCGTTGATCGTAGCGCGCCTTCTTCACAATTTCCATGATGCTACCACCGGGTAAATAGTCCATTGAAGAAGTAACGCTGCTGAGGTGTGGAGTCTTGAGTTCGTTCTGCTAAAGTGCACAAGTGCGTACTAAGCATTTTTCAACTATAAAAAAGAATATACTAACAGATAGTTCAGATAGTGTGTAATTAAAGTACTAGGGCTGTTCAATAAAGAATGATCATAATTTTTCTACAGTCATAATTTTTCGCACTAAAATTCAATCTTATTATATTTCGTTAGCTTAGTGTGAAATAAACACGCCGTAGTAGTTTCATTGTTGGTACTCCTGGTACCCGCCTGTGAGAAACAGGCTAATTCAGACATGTTCAGTATCGCCTACTGATGCAATGGAGGTAACACGTGAGGAACAATATGCGGCTTTGAAATTCTGCTTTCGTCTCAACAAGTCTTCAGTTGAGGCCTATACAATGTTACAGGAGGCCTATGGAGAGTCTGTTCTTCCCTACAGCACAACTTGAAGGTGGTTTAAAATGTTTAAAGAGGGGAGACAATCAATTTCAAAGGAAGGTGGACCCAATGCTCCAGTTACTGCTCTTACGGAAGAAAACATCAACACTGCTGCTGCCATTGTGAGAGAGGATCGACGAATTATCTTAAGATCACTTTCTGAAATACTGAACATTTCAGTGGGTACCACCCACACGTTGGTGACAGAAACATTACACATGAGACGTGTTTGTGCGCGATGGGTTCCAAGACTGTTGATTCCCGAACAAAAGGACATTCGCGTGCTGGTCTGCAAGCAGTTTAAGTTGATGTTTGAGGAATATCCAGAGTTTCTTTCAAACGTAATCACTGCTGATGAAACTTGGCTACATCATTTTGATCATGAGAGCAAACAGCAAAGCTCAGTGTGGAAATCTCCTTCATCACCAACAAGCAAAAGTGATTGCTTGTGCTGAGAAAGTTATGGTCATCTCATTCATTGATATTCATGGAATGGTTTATCAGCGTGTTGTACCTGCACACACATCAGTAACTGGACAATACTACATGAATGTTACGTTAATGTCAGAGGTTCTACTCCCATTAGTTCTGGACCCATAGGATCAAGGACCCGGGCCTCCTTCGACCAGGGAGTTACCGAGCTCTTCCAAATCCATAGGGCAAGACCTAGAGACTAACAAGCCCCCCCATCTAGTCCTCAAGACGGAATGGAAGTGGATACGCCACTTTCGTGCGTCAACTCCAAAAATGGGAAGGCTACCGATATGACATCGGTGGGGCCGTCTGGTGATCTAGCACACCTTCTACTAGCTATGCTGGCTAGTACGCGGGAATATTAATGGCTTTCCTCAACCCCGTCCAGAGACACATCCCATCTCCCACGGGTATCGGGAACCACTGTCTCCTCGAGTTCAACCCAATCCGAAAAATTCCCAATCAGGGAGGGGCTTGAATGTTCGGCCCGAGGTTCCTCTAGTAACGTCAGAGGTACCACAAGTGCCAGGGGTTCGCAGCGCCCGCACCACGGCAGCTCAAGGGGACGGATCCCCTCCCTTACGGAATACTACAGAGATGTCCCGAAAACATTGCAGGTCCATATCAGGCGCAAAAGACCACATTTCTGTGAAGCAGGCTAGATGCTGCACCACGATAATGCACGGCCGTATATTGCCAACGTTGTTGCTGAAGTGTAACCCTCACCCTCCCTATAGTCCGGATTTAGCCCCATGTGATTTTTTTTCTATTCCCTAACTTGAAGAAACGCCTTCTTGGAAGGCATTATCCATAATCAGAAGCAGTGGTGAAGGCTGCGGAGGCGATTTGGTTGGATCTCTCAAAACATGGTTTCCAGCATGTCTTTGAAGACTGGCAGAAACGCTGGGACAAGTGCATCGCATTCAGGGGAGACTATTTTGAGAAGGACCTTCAAAATTATGAGGATGAGTTGTAAGTTGTCAAAAAAAAATCTGTTTTATTAAATCATGCTGCGCGCCTATATTGAAGGAACTCCGTAAAACGTGGCAAGTTTATTATTTAGACGAGACGTGGGTTAACGAGGGACACACGACAAGCAAAGTATGGACTGACACCACAGTGAAATATGAAAAAACATGCATTTCGATCTGGTTTAAGTGCAGGACTTAGAAATGCTACGGGGAGGTGTAGGCGTCTTATAGTTATGCATATAGGAGGTGATGTTGGCTTTGTCGAGAGTGGCGAGCTTGTGTTCGTCTCCAAAACAACATGAAGAAATGAATGGCGACGTTTACAAATTCTGGTTTGAAAATATTCTCCCCAAATTAGAACCGAATAGCGTTATTGTGATGGACAATGCCCCCTACCACAGTGTGAGGTTAGAACGCATACCAAACAACATGGCTACAGAGTAAAAATATAATTTTCCACGAGGGTCATTTAAGACTGAATTGCTGACAATGGTCAAGTCTCGTGCTAAATAGTACGAAAAATAGGTAAGTAGCAGTAATTTTCATGGACATTAATAGTGTGCTGCGTGATACTTAGCTCGAAAAATGTACCTTTAGTGTCGAAAATGTGTATTGATATATTTAACGAAGCGATTTAGCGGTTGGCTTGGATAAATACCCGTTCTTTGTGTTGAAAATGCATATCCATGTTATTAAAACATATTAATATTATACTTAACAAAGCGTAACACACTGTTATTCAGAACGCACGTGGACGCGGAGTGATTACAGTACTTTATTCTCTTTTTGGATATAGTATACGGCCACGATAATCCTGTGCGTTACCCCTACTGTCCGCTATATGTCAGTGGTATGCAGTACCTGCTAGAATCATTGTCTCAACAATATTACATGAGCGCCATTGTACTACTCTCCCCTACATCTCTTGAGTACTTACAAAAAGATAATTCATTTCAGAAAACCAATAAAAATGTGCTGGTATCTTCGAAAGAGACAGACAGAAAGAGGGAGAGAGAGAGAGAGAGAGAGAGAGAGAGAGAGAGAGAGAGAGAGAGAGAGAGAGAGAGAGAGAGAGAGAGAGAGAGAGAGAGAGAGAGAGAGAGAGAGAGAGAGAGAGAGAGAGAGAGAGAGAGAGAGAGAGAGAGAGAGAGAGAGAGAGAGAGAGAGAGAGAGAGAGAGAGAGAGAGAGAGATTGCCATTGCAGAACACAGTTTTGTCACTTTAAAATAATTTTGATTCTGTCTTCTTTCCCCTAGTTACAACGTTCAATCACGTTATATATGATTTATCGCACCTACTGAAGTATGGCAAGTTGCCGTCCGGAATACATGATTGCATTTGAACCTCTCGCCATATATGTGTGATAGGCTCACGTAAACAACTCCGTTGTTACACATATTTTCCGATACCCTTCCAAGCTTTGCCATGTAGTAATTATTAATAAAAGAGATGTTATATTCCCACGACTTTCGCTATTTCCTATATTTATTTTATATAGCTAATAAAACCATACCTACAAAACATATTTCTACTACTTTCTAAGTCATCAGGAGAAACAACTGATCAGCGGCTGTACTAAAATATTCAAACCTGATTATCTTGGTTTAGTGAGGTGCAGATGAAATAAATTACCTGTTTTAAGGAGTCTACAATTTTTGTTTAGTGTGGTTTTGTTTATATCTTATGATTAATTTCTTATACGAAATTACGTATGTATAATCCCTTCCGATTGCAGCGGATTTCACAGACTATTCTCAAAAAATTCAAAATATACGTACTATTTCTCATAAAAATATTGTAAATATATGACATTATACACAATTATTGTTAGCTTATTTTTCTTTGAGGGGCGGGGAGTAAAATCAAACCTTTGGAAAATTGTCTAAATGAGTGGGAGAGCTTTTTTAAACTGTTGTGTCACGTTGTAGAAAGATATTGAACACAAATATCAATTTTGGTATTTATTTGGCATTTCGTGAGTTAAACCGTCAACCCATATACACGAACTTATAAAATGCTTATCACATGTGTGTGTGTGCGCGCGCGTGCGTGTGTGTATGTGTTTGTTGCGAATGCGGGTGCACGTCTGCACGTTTTATAACTTTTAAACGCTTTTGTCCTGAATCACTAATTCTTTGTTATTACGTATTTGTAATCACAAATTATTCTCTCACAAGAGTCGTGTATAGTGCGAGCTTGAAACGGTATTTTAGGCCGAAAAATTCAGTGTGATAATCGGAATTTGTATGACGTTTTCGAATTCTGGTTTTCGACCGTTGCTCTAATCAACTGTGGCAACATGCCGGATCAATACTTAATTGTCTAATTGGCTCGCATTTTTCCTAATAAACTAAATGAAGATCGCAAATTCATTTTGAGATGATATATGTACTTCAAATAGCAACTTAGTGTCATACACGCCCTTGTGCCAATCGTTTCGGAATTTAGTGTCATGTTAGTTCAGTAGTTCTGTAGCAACTGTAACATCCTGGTCCTAATCCAGGCTATGACATTGAATTTTTCAGTCTGGTTGGACCGTTCTAACCTTGCCCTACACACGGCTTGTCATCGTTGATTGGCCCAAAGGTTACTTAAGCTATGATTACGAGACTTAAGATACTTAAGGCATTGTAAGAGCCATTGGTATATCACTTCAAAACGATTTTGAGAACTTCTTGTGGTTTACCGGGAAATGTGAGCGTCAGTTGAAGAATTCAGTTACGTATTGGCATTTTGCCATGGTAGCTCAACTGGTTAGAACAACCAGATAAAAACCGAATCAAATCCCGGCTAGGGCATTGACATTAACAGTCTGTTGCTACCTTTTTGTTCTGCTTTCCTTCATATTTTCCACTAGTACTTTTAGTTTATCCTATGCCAGTTATTAACAGAAGTAGTGTTTTTGCCATCTTTCAAAGTTCGTTATAATTTGTAAGCTGTAGTTTGTAGACTTGTTTAATTATTAATTTTTAATTGCATAATTCATTGTTATAGTAAACAAACCTAACATGACGCATTTCTTAAAAGTATTCAAATCAAAATTTCATATTTCACAGTAAATGAGTTTATAAGAAGCTCTGTCATAATAAGAGCTTTATAATGTGACTTTGTAGGTTCGTAGAATTAAAAGTCCAAGTTGCAGAAATTCAAAACGTTCTTTATTTCCGTAGAAATACACTCACAGTAGCACAATCACAGTCTACCAAGGTCGATGACCACAACAAAGATCTTACTCAACTTCCACTGTTTACAACACTCTTGTTACATGTCTTTACAACTGTTTACTACCACTCTTGGCAAGTCTTCCTTAAATACCTCACTGATAATTCCAGACTGTTCCAGAACAATCAAGAAACCGAACGCTCTCCATCAATCAAGATGTTATCAGAATATTTTAACTTTATCTGTTTTGGCATGCCTTTTATCTCAGCGCTAAGTTTATCTGCTTATGCAAGCTCTTTATTTCCGTGATACACTATCCGTCTGTTGTGTACACAAGCTGCGTTATAGCGATCGGGTTCGCGACAATATTAATCTCTGGTTACTCTCTCAAAAAAAAAAAAAAAAAAAAAAAAAAAAAAAGCAACTGGGTTTTGTACTTTCCAAATTCTACAAATTGCAAAGCGACATAATTTACTTCTAAAAATTAAAGCATTGTTATAGAAAAGCTGTACGTTAATCCTTTTAAGAGCCTTTAAGAGGCAGCAACAACATACTAAATAAAATTGTATCACGTGAAGTATTTTCAATATAGTAAAATGTTGCAAAATGCTTACGAGAAAAATGCAAGCATTTTTTATCAGCGAGCATTCACTGTCTATTCACAGCCTCAGAAAAGTCGTAATTTAATTTATGCAACTGAAGAGCCAATATATTTTCTTAAGTTTTTGATTTATATTATTTCATATGAAAACGTTTAATTTTTTAAATTTCGTAGTCTTTGGTCAAGGTTTATAGACAAAACCCGAAGTTCTTTAAAATATCAGCAAGATATATGATGATATAAAGTGCAGCCTTTTGATATATCTTAAATTTTTCATTTCGAAGGACTATATTATCTGTGACCTTGTTTTTGAGCCCTAAAATAAAATTAGTATTGTCATTAGGCCATAGTTTACGGTTTTCCACTTTAAATCCTTTCTACTCTGTTGTATTGTTTTAATTTATTCGACTTTCATTCAATCCTTTAAACTCTTTAACTTGTTATATGAAAGATTGTTGATCAAAATGTTAATCATGTTGGTGGACATTCTCTTCACATCATCTTGCTCAGATTACGGTTTTACTGTATCACTCTGTATTTCATTTTCTGCAAAACGGATCCTTAAACCTCACTCACTCACTCACTCACTCACTCACTCACTCACTCACTCACTCACTCACTCACTCACTCACTCACTCACTCACTCACTCACTCACTCACTCACTCACTCACTCACTCACTCACTCACTCACTCACTCACTCACTCACTCACTCACTCACTCACTCACTCACTCACTCACTCACTCTGTAATACACTTTCGTTTTTCTGAATAACTATGATTGTCAACATACAGGAATACTTTATCTTAAAAATTAATTCTCAATTTTTTTTAAATCATCCTTTATCAATAGGATTAATTCTCTTTTTTAAAGCAATTTCCATATGTGTAATTGTAGTTTATATATCCCATATTTACTAATCCTATGTTTACTAACAATTTGCATTGCCTCATCACTTTGTCTATAACGAGTGTTTGATTAGCCAGTTACAGCCTTTTTCTTATTTCTTCCGTAATTATTGTTTTCCTAAGTCTAATTTTGCTGCTGTTTCTTTGTACAGGAATTTAATTGCCTTAGTGAGATGGCAAGAATAACAACTTTTTCTATTTTCTATTATAGCTTGCGGTGTGTTTCTCTCGACCTTGAAATGCACCTTTTCATCTCCATAAACGCTTGATGTTTTTCTAAGATGAACCATAATTTTCGAAACTGAATGTACCTCTTACATTTTTTTTATAGATCACTGTAGGATGTCCTGTCACATACACCAAAGCGCATTAAATAACACATCCGAGATACCAAGTTTATTCTTCAGTAGCATTTGAATGAAATTTGCTTTCAAGTAAAGGATATTATTATTGTTCCAATTTCTATCAAAGGTAGAACAACAAGGGCCAATTTTACATTAACGTTCAGATTAAACCAAAATGTTTTATTATAAAAATAGTGTAACAAAATTATAAATATTTAAGTTTTGAGAGCTACTTAGGTTTATCTTCCGCTTAAGACCAGCTCCCTGGGACAGGAACTGCTCTAGTACCTGTACTCAAGACCTCACTAGCAACATCAATCAAGTATACATGTAGCGAAGCGAAATCTTATCTCTTTTTCCCCCAGTGATGGGTGAATCCAATGAAAGGAACAATAAAAAAATAATAAACCAAAACAATAACCTAAGGAATAAAATGGCTGCGCATTTTCTATCGATCTTTCATTTTATACTTCTTAAACAGGTAGTAATATATGCAAGAAATTAAATATAATTAACATTAATATAATTATGTTATAAATATTAATAATATTTTAATGAACTTCATTACATATTTATTAATTAAGTATAATTTTAATTACTATAGGTATTTGTCTTGTTAAATTTAAGTCTCTGGGAAAAAGCCCGAGGAAAGGGTGGGCATTGAAATTTTCGATCCCATTTCATTAACCAATGTGACAATGATACCTTGAAGGTTTAAATTACAAAATAATTTTCGTATATTCAATTTCACGCTTATAAATGCATACCATTTAATAGCTTTAGCAAAATATTGACTCTCGTTACCATCCGAATGAAAGGTACGAATTGAATTTGTTACAATTTTAAAATCTCCCTCTATACATTTTTTTACCTCGCATACGAACGTGTGCACTCGGTTCACTTATTTGTGTATAAAAATTCTCAATGTATGCATAAGTGAATCCATAAGTGGCCAAGCGGTGACACCGCTGGACTCTCACTAAGGTGGCACGGGTTCGATCCCAGGCGACCGTAAAGTGAGATTTGTGGTGGGTTTTCTCCGGGACCAGCTGTTTTCCCGCCATCATTCCCCCAATTGCTCCATTATCATATCTCCTATCATGCACTTCGCCCTCGTTCCTTTCATCTACTTCCAGGGACCGAGCTGATCACCCATCCTGGATTTCTCTGTCTGATTCATACTTGTGGCTACATCATCCGAGTTTAAGATAGCATAAAAGGTAGAGAACCATAAATAAACGAGACTGTGTCCTGCAACAAAAAATAAGAAGAATATTAATTTTCATGGTTATATACATTATAAAATTAAGTTAATGAATAATAATTACCATTCGTGCTTAAAAATAATTTCTCTTTCTTATTCTAAGAAGTTTTGTATATCTGTGATCCAATTATACATTCTGAATTATTACATTTTGATGTCAAAAGCTAAACGCAATCAGTTCAGTCGTTTTGATGAAATGCAACATCTAACATTAAAACACACTTTCCAAATTCTTGCACCAGTAAGAAATTCTAAGGTTTCTTGTTTTTCAGGTTAGTCAGTCTGACTATCCTGAATATACAGATTACATTTTAAATTAGGACTGAAGTTTTAATTGAAGAATAAGAGCTCTATTGGTGCATTTATATATAGTTTATCATGTTTGAGGAAGGGTCATGTTAAGTGCAATATTTAAAAGTCCCTGGGTATATAGAAAATCAAATCTAAACTTACTTTCCACACCTGAAATGAACAAATCATATGCATAAATGTGCTAGATATCAACCCATCCGTCATTATTTATTTTACTGGTTCTTTTCCCGAAATTTCTTGATCACTTCCTCCATTCCTTTCTGATCAGGCGGAGCAAAACCGAGTGTTTTTGTTTTATCTTTGTTTTACACCTTCACTTAGATGTATTTATATGTTTTATAATAAATTGTAGTAATTATTATAAATTTGTATTTTCTCCACGAACTTCTTATATAATGCATTTATTACAATTGGAAACTATTTATTGCAATTCTTCTAACTATTTCTCAATAATTCCGGTATTAAAGACCTTTGAGTATATATTATTTGTATTCTGCATATGAGCTTTGCCTCCATTAATTTAAAAGTGGGTTATTATATTACTCACGCATATATTATGTTCTCATTTTCAATTTTCAGGAAATTATCGCAACAATTTACTATGTTATTAATACGAAAATGTGAAAGCTCAGTATTGAAAGGCAATTCTTGAAAAAAAAATCACTAATAAAATACTGACAGAGATATGTCAGAGATATGTTGATGATGTTTTTGCTATCATTCCGGAAAAACTTAGAGAAGATTCTCTAAAATTACTAAACCTGCAAGATAATCACATCCAATTTACTATGGAAGTAGAAAGAGATAACACCCTACCCTTTTTGGACCTTAATATAACTAGAAATCGTCATGGTGTAGATTTTGGAATATACAGGAAGCCCGCACACATATATAATTACATAAAGAAAAATGAATACAACCCAGTTTCACATCAACGAGCTGCCTTTAGAAGTCTAATTCACCGGCTATACAACGTCCTACTGAGTAAGGATGAATTTTTGAAAGAACATCAACGCATAAAAGACATAGCGGTATTAAATGGATTCAACCCAGCCATCATAAGGAACATGATGAAGAGAAAAGAAAAACTGAAGATAATATAAAAAAAAAATACCACTCTCGCACAACTTAAAAACACAAATTGGCAATATAGAAAATTCACCTACCATCCATGGGCTTTTAGAAAATTTGAACGAATCTTCAAAAGACTAAACTTAAAAATAGCACCCCAAAACAAATTCAGTCTGAGGAACCTGCTAAATAAACCACTGAAAAATACAATCCCCAACAATTTGAAATCAGGAATTTATCAGATTAATTGTGAAACCTGTGAAAAAAGATACATAGGAAAAACTAAGAGAAACTTGTTAACCAGGCAAAAAGAACACCAGAGGAACATTAAGTTGAAACAAACAGAAAAATCTGCAGTTTCACACCATTTTTGGACAGAAAACCACAACATTGGCCACAACATTAAACTGTTAAAATCTTTAAGTACACCCATAGAATTGGATATTTGGGAAAAAATATTCATAAACAAAAACCGTGATAAAGTTATAAATTTTGAAATACCGGCATCAAATGAAGTATTAAAACTTTGTGCCCCTAGCACCAGATGGCAGAGTGATCGGAGCTCCGTAGTAGTGGAAGAAGAGGAAGGTTCATTTAGTCACCAAACAGCTGAGGATGAGGTGGAATGATCTTGAAAACGTTTCAATTTATACAACAACAAGTAATTGAAGTTTGAGTGTAAACATAGTGACTCATAAATCAAACTTAAAAATAAAAACAAAATACTGAGCTAGAGAAATGATTCATTTTGAGTTTTCACTTTGTTAACAAAACAACAGGTACTTGCTTCTAGGCAGTTTGTATTTTATATTCCTGTAATGAAATTTCGGCTAGCTTTACTAACCCGTTACTATTACAGTTAATGTTGTTAAGCGACAGTGTAAATATTTAAAATTAAGAATTCAAATTTTGAATTATTCATAATTTAATGAATCTCATTCATGGAACAAACTCGATAGGAGTTTGGCTACTTAGCATCTGGAAAATAGAATAGAAATTTCAAAGTTTTCTATTTCCATTGAAATCAATCCCTTTAGAAATCATAATTAAATTTTCTTGTAACAAACAAATCAAGTGCGAGTTAATTAATTAACATACCAATGAAAATCAAATCAGTTTGGTAGTTCCTAATTGTAGTGCAAACGTTAATTAAAGTTATTCATTCATCTTTAAATCAGGAGAAAACACGAAGAGTATAGCATGAGTATTTTCAGCTCTTTAAAATTTCAAACCAGGTTACGATAAAAAACACATAGGAAATTCAGAAAAAAGCTTCAATAATAATTACGAGAGAAAATGTGTAATTAATAGATTATTTTTATAATAAAACACGAGTGCCTGCATATTAATACTCACATAACTATTTGGATTCAAGGAAACGTGCGTAACATTAAGACGACATGGAGGGATTTTCCAAATTAGTAGAAAAGTACCTTTAAGAAGAAGAAAACCAGTTTTCTCAGGTACCTTAAAGAGCGTCATGGTCATTAAATGAGAGAATAAACCATTCACTTAAAACTCATAATGACTAAACAAAATACCTTCTTAGTTAATCTCTAGCGGAAATGTACTTCCTGTGAGTGGACATTCCCTGTAAATTATCAGATAAAGATTATTTGGTAGTATTATATTTTGGTATTTATAAAAGCAGTAAAATACCTTCCAGGTTTGAAAAGAAAAATATATATTCGGAATTTTTACAATCACATGACTTTCTGCAGCCATTAGTAGTTATCTGCGTTACCTACACATTAATTCGTTTATATTAAAGGCGATTCTGCTTACATTATTCGCGATAAACGTTTACCCAGAAATGGATTCATTTTAAACATTAGAGGTTTGACAAGTAGTAATATGTTACGGGTCAAACCATAACAATTATTTACAGAAAATTCAAATTTTGGGCAGAAATACATATTAATGATTTTAAGAGGGTTAGGTGCATAATGATGTGAGCATTAAGACTGTGAAGATGCCAACCAGTAATTGTTGTATAAAATCACCTTTTTACCCTTAAAATTAATTAATTTTATTCATTATTATTTATTTTATTTTCCAGTGACTGGTGTCACTTAAATTATTTTCTACAGAGCAAACTTTTGTCAGTTACTTTGACCACTTCACCAAGGAGTCTTAATACAACAATAAGTTGTCCCTGGATGCTTATATATAAATAAAATGAAGTAGTACTTAAGTACCTTTAGACATTTGTATTAATAATCTAAAACGCATAAAGTATGTAATTTTGAGTTTATGCTTTATATCTGATATATTCTGCAAGATACATTTGGAACACAAACTTTTGAGAAGTGCATCTTAAGGATATTTTTATACAGTTATTAACAGTGTACTTGTTTTATCCCCTTTCTTTATTAGAACAGCTGAAGCAATTGAATGAACGACGTATATTTAGCGAAATAAATCAGAGTAATCGCTTAAGAAGTGCCAATTTCCAAATTTCATAGGTTGGTCCCTTTTACAAGATATCCACTGTTCTTCAAAGAAGTCTATACTTGTTAGTACCAAATTTGAACAATAAAAAGACTAGGAGAGCATTTCGGGAAGATATTTTTAAGGTGGAAATATTTAAAGCATGGTTTATTTCTTTAAAAAACACTCACTTTTCCGAAATGCTATTCTATTATCTGACATTAATCTTATTTTCTCCTACGTGAAGGTTTGGTTTATCTCTAATGGTTAGTCAGATATACAAAATCTGAAAATATTAATAGAACATTTACAAATAATCAACTTCAAGTTTATTCGTTAGATAGTATCTAAACAGTGCGCATGTTACTTTAATTAAGTCAGTCTATTTCCATCGAGTATATCATAGTGTAGGGATTTCAACAAAATATACCCCTTGTGTGTTTAGAATGTACTTGAGTTAAGGAGGAACTGTACGTTTTCGCTTTTATTTTATCTACTATTATCTATAATAAGTAGAGGACATATTGCACTCTTTCCAAAATTTTCATACTGAGAAGTTATCGGAAATACCATTTTGTGAGTCCCTGAATTAAGAAATTATAGCCGGGAATCGAACCTGGAACTCTGGATTTGAATGGTTCAACTTAGTGTTCTGTGGCTGAGAACAGCAATACTCAACAAACTCAAACTGTCATTAATACAGAAAACTGTGCGATATTTTTTTTTTAAATGTCGTTAACGTCTCTAATTGAAGTAATTAAGGTTACATTTGGGTTAGAAATAAAATGTATATTTTGAATTTTCTGCAAATCGTTTCTTAAGATCTCTCTGTTCGGATTTCATTTTAAATATCTAGCTGGTATTGAAGATTAGAGATAGAAAATGTATACAAAAATATATTTTGTAAAGCGCCAGGTTTTTAGAATATTTCTCTACACGTAACTTCAGCGTAGAGTTTTCATCTTGTACTCAAAATGTAAATTTATATAAATGTGAATTGTAGAAACATTTATACAAATGTTTATGTGAAGTTAATGGAACAATATTTGGTTAGAATATTTTAGAAAAGTAGTGTGAATGTACCAGAGATGGGTCAACACTAGCTTTTCTGGATATTCTATACCGATATACGATATTTTCCACGATGTCCATTACTTCGATACTCAATACCGTCATTTCTATTTCTAGTTTGAATACAAAATAAAATGTTTTGAGAACTCTGTAATGGCAATGAAATTAAATAGGTTCACATATTTAAAGAGACAAAACTTAAAACCATCAATATTCTTATTTTTAAACTCTACATTAGCAAAATAGTCCACTTTTATAATTTTTTGTTAAAGGATTCTAGCATTGTTACTCTTTTGGGGCCAAGTCTACTTATTTTTCTGTCATATATGAGTTTTGCTGTGCTAAATAATCTATCAGAGAAAACTGTTGCAGGTGGAATACACAAATATTAAGAAGCTTTTTTAGTTCTGGAAATTTTAAATTTACTTTCCAGTAATCTAGTGAACTAGAAAAAGGTACCAAATCGTCGTTGAGATATGAAGTGACATTTTTGTTCTTGGAAACTGGTAACTGGCAGTGAATTGACACACGATTATTTTCTTAACAATGTTACTTTTTAGGTACCCCATTTTTGGCAATTTCTGGAGCTTTGCCATGTTCTACTTGGGGATATAATATTGTGTCATTTTAAAATAAAATAAAAATTGCAGAATCACTACCGAATGTGCCGAACGAATTTTATGAAGTATCGTTCGATCTCGACACCACGCAAATATCGTGAGTATGGAGGTATCGCAAGTATCGATAACCCATCCCTAGAATGTACGCATCCATTTTTATAATCCATTCCTGTTTAATCGAATTCCCTAATAAAAATTTTATTCTCGTCCACTTTTCTTGAAGAGCTTTTCCGATTTCTTTTGTGTTGCAATAATGAGTTAGTGGTTGCCATAATGAGGTAGTGGAGCAATTAATAATTATTTGAAAAAGCATTAGTTGGTGTACTTAAGAATGTTAGAGTGACTGGTGGACTGATGAATAGGCCAAATGCGGTATTGTGATATATACCTATAGTTGTAGCAATAGCGTTTTCATACCCTTACCCTAAGAAGTTAGGTTACTTGCAGTAACCAATGGACTGTTTTGCTTTTCTCGCCACGGATAACAACATGTTTTTGCAAGCATACGCAAAGTACGAGTGAAACTCCCATACAGGAGCATACGTTTGTGAAATGATGTTAAACGTAACGTAACCCATGGCGCAACAGTCCCCTAGCGGGCCAGAGCCTGCCAAACAGACTGCCGGCCTCACGCCCACATACGCAAGGCAGAGGTGGGCGATCATCCAACCGATACGAGGAGAGGATGTTGTCAGTATCACGGCAGGTTTCTCTACCTACGTAGCAGCCCAATTTCCTCACATGCTAAATGCGCACCGGTCCTATACCTATGACTTAAAATCTGCATCCCTCGGGGTTGGGATCGTTCCCGGGCAGGGAACAAAAGCACAACGCTCTGGCCCACTATGCTACAGCGCAGGACCGAAATGATAACTCACCTTCTCTTAATGCTCTTATATTTGTCTAAATATCTAAACGCCTTTATTTCTTTAACAGAAAAATGTAAAAGATAGATATGCTTTTAGCAGAAGCAGGGATTTCGATTTCAGGAAAACGGATTCAAGAAAAAGGGTAAGAAAAAAGTATCATGAGTGGAACCTAATACTGTTTAACTGTGATAGATTTTAAAATTTCCTCCCCTTCCAAAATGCATTTTTAGATAAAAAGTTCGTGGTGTGTGTGTGTGTGTGTGTGAGAGAGAGAGAGAGAGAGAGAGAGAGAGAGAGAGAGAGAGAGAGAGAGAGAGAGAGAGAGAGAGAGAGAGAGAGAGAGAGAGAGAGAGAGAAGTATAACTTGAAAACGAAAAGTTGTTTAAGTAACACACTTGATATTTACTTTAAATAGGTATTTCCCAAAAATAACATCATTTCCCGCACCCCAAACTAATCTTTACATAGAACATTTTCAGAAATTTCTTATTTTAACATAAATAGATATAAACAATAATCATATACAATTTTGATTAAAATACTTTATATTATGCAAAGGTATTCTCATGACAAATGAAACATCTGTCTAAAATTTTCTGAGAATACCCTCCTCATTGGGATAGATTTTATATAATTTTGTATAATTGGTAAATGGTAAGTGATAGGCGAAAGTATGAAAAATAAATATCTCTAAATACACAATTTATTCCAAATAATATTTGCTTTGTCATAAGGCATTTTAGACATATGCAATAGTTCGAATTGTTCAACCTTCTGTCTGAGCTTACGAAATTCAAATTTCGGGATTGCATAGGAACAGTGTAGACTTCTATGGGCAGCATTATAGCGCCCAGAGCTTAAATGTTTGACCATCTCGTTTTCCTTTTTATCTATAGCTAACGAAAATTGTAATGTATCTATTTTTGCAACCATATTTTTAACTAAATGAAATAGATGCAAAAAAGAACCTTCGTAAGAATAGTTTTAATTTCCAAAATGAGCGATAGAGGACAGAAAAAGCTATGTGAAAGCAACACATCAAAATTTCAAAAGTGTTATCGCTGTTCAGCTGTTTTTCACGGTACCGTGAAAGCAGTATAGAATTTGGAGAACAATATATAGCCAGTTTGCTTTTAAATGTTTGACTGTTGAACTCGAAATAAAGCTTTAGATAGAAAAAATTTGTTTTGATAACACTGAACAACAAATTTAATTTTTGTTTTTGCACTCGAACCACAATAGGTGACTTTGTACATATTAGCTAAGCTGAACTCAAATCTTAAATCCTAAATTTTCTATCACGTAACATTTTTTGAAGAAATTGGTTTTAATGTTTTTAAAAAATAACGCATACAATAGATGTAATTAAAATATTATCAATCCTGCGGTGAAATAATTTCAAATATCTCAACATTATAACGAAAAAGTTATGTAGAATCCATAAATTACGGTTAAATTGAACTAACGATCCATATTTAGGTAACTGTAATGAAAAACCTTAAACATATTATTAATTTTACTCTTAAAAAGACTTTCGAGAAGACTTCTGCTTATAGCTGTAATCAGGAATCTCGCTTATGAACTGCCAACAATAGTCAGCTAACATACTAGGTGACCTCTTTCCACTGTATAGCTTCTCCATGGCACTTATGTCCTAATGAAACCATTCCCCGTGCTCATCACTCACAACCCCAGCTTGGGAGGGAGGGAAGAAGTCTAAGTAAGAGTACAGACGATACATTTTAAAGGCCATATTGCATCCTAAATTTTAGCATGCTATCAATAATTTCCTTGTAGTTGTCAAATTTAGTGTTTCTCAGGAGAGTTTTGCACACATTCTTGAATCCCACCCATGCTACTTTCTCCTTTTCCAAAAGAAGTTCTTCAAAATGCCTGTCTTCCATCAATTTGAGTATTTGTGGGTCAATAAAAATACCTTCTTTTAATTTTGCTTCACTTATTCTTGGAAACTTTTTTTTTTCAAATACCGAAAACCCCCACTCTCTTTGTTCAAAGCTGTACTGATTGCACGTTCTTTCGAGGCTCATGTTTCATTGATTTCACGTTTCCCGTTTTTCCCGCGAGGGCGCGTGATTGTTGCCTTGCCTTCGGTGGTCCCGGAATACCTCCGGGCAGGCGAGACAAGTAGTCGTGGCTCAACTTTCGTGCTACGCGCACGGTAAGTAATTCTGGGTTTGGTCTTAAGCTCTGGGATTTAGTACTTTGGAGTATGGCTTTACTGATCGCCCACCTACCGGGATTGTGCTTCCGTTAAATGTAGGGGAGTAATTCTCCAGGGGACTACTTTATTGAGTTTCAAATAGATTAGGACACCGCCCAATTTTTCGGTGTGACTGAAGTCTATGGGTTTTATCATGTTAAAGAAGGTGATTGTTGATCTTTATTGCCTGCAAGGTGAGAGCTGTAAGCTTTTCTTTGAAATTAAAAATATCTATCCAGACGCTCAGTACTTTTGGCGAAGGAAATGGAGGGCAAACCTTTGTCATAATTGATTCTTATTACTTAAATCCAATTCCCTTTCCATAATTGTACCTAAGCCTCAGGGTGCACTTCAAAGCCTTTACAAAATTTTCCATTAAGCCTAACTCAATGTTAAGCGGCGGTAGCAAAATGTTGTCTTTGTTAACTAATGCTTCATACTTAACACTCTTTTCACCCCATGTTAAAGCACTCCTTACAGACCGCTCAGTTACTTCATAATGCTTTTCTTTAGCCCGACTGTCATATAAAACAACAAAATTTGGGAAACCACTCTGCATTCCCAGGAGTAACCCTATGACCTTTAAATCTTCACAGATTTTCCATCCATACTTTGCATAGTTTATAGCTTTCAAAACTTTCTTCAAATTATCACATGTTTCTTTCAACTGGACAGCATGAGCTATAGGAAACGAAGAATAAGAGCTACTACACATTGTGTAGTAAAACTGTCTTTAAACTTCGACGAATCAATGAAAAGATGCCATTCGGATGACTTGTAATTGTCACTCAAGTGTCCCATGAGCCCATTAACATCATTGTTAACATCATTGTTCACGTTTTCTGAAGACGATGAGAGGGTGAGCCGATCGACGAAGGTTGCAGCATTGCAAGTTGCGTAGAGCAGCAGATTTTCGCAAATCACAAAAACGGTAATATCTAGAAAATATTAGGTGATATCACAATAGGATTTCAGTTCTGAAATTCATGCTTCACTAGAATCGCCCATTTTTGGTCAGGTTGTACAGTGTTGTCAAGTGTAATTACAGCTTGTATAACTTGCTTAATAAATGTTTGTGGTAAAGATAATGCGATTGCAACTTAGCTTTTTTCTGTAGCATTAATCATGAGGTTACTTCGCGAAGCCTCTCTTCTCCCATATGCGGAGGACGAAATTAGGTGCCGGGCTGCAAAATTCTACGCTCAATTACCATCACATGGTTCAGTCTCTAGAGGATTACGATCCTACAAGACACGGTTACAGGCTTTTCCGGGTACCCCGCATGGCATGCGGGCACCCGAGGTAACACTGGACTTAATCCGAGCAGCAACGAAAGCTGTACTCCATTTTAATCATCCATTGAGCTGTTTGGCTACAAAACTATCCCACGTTTAAACCTACAAACACCAGGTTGTCAAAAAATGGTATTGCATCCTGATCAAAATTAGAGGAGTAATCAAGCTACCTCGCGATCCTTCCTCATTCGAATAATCCTACCCAATCCTGCATTCACCAAGATTTTCAACCTGCGGTAAATACCAAAACCTGGGTGAGCAGCCTGTCAGTACGTCGTCGTCGTAACCGTTTCCGAAATGTTTATTACATCTTTAAGAGGATGTTGATAATCTCAACTACCACGTGCGATATATAAAGCATCTTACGTGATTGTCCTTCACTCTGGCATGGATTTATCTCTGTAACACTAATTTATATGTGACTCATCCATATTATGTTTGCAAATATCTCCATATTGTTCGGTTTAAATTATTTCAAAACAAAATGTATTGTAAATAAAGTAACACCAGAAAAAGAATATCCTTTTAGATGAATAGAATGTAAGATACTATATTAGCTTTTAATGAGTCCAGAAAATCGTGTGGGAAGACAATGATTCAGAGCGTTAATGATTTACATCCACGGGCATATTTAATGCCCGAACCCCAATAGAAATTGACCTTGATTCCACAAAGACGGCCATTTGCAAATATCAGTACGCATGCAGTATCTCTCAACTTAGCAAACCATTTGTAATTTACCGTTTCCTATTCACGTATTTGCTATAAATGTTCCGTTAACAAATAAAAAATAGTGTGGTACTCTCATCGTACATTCTAAAAGACTTAATCTTGCTATTGGTTGTAGTATCTCATATGCTACTTTCGCAGAATGAACAGAAATGGAAAATTTAAAATGTGGAGTATACAAAAAAATATACCTAGATTAAAATCAAGCTTAAGCTTAAGCGATTTCTTACTGAATAGGAGCTCTGCATTCTCAAAATAACTCTAAAATTACTAGTAAATTGAATCAAACAACAGGCTTGTTATCTTGCGGATACGGAGTTCTCATTCGCTAAAGGATGTACAACACTTTGTTGCCATTGTTTTAGATATTGAAACGGGATAATATAATGACCAAGTCCTTATGTAATGTTAATGCAGTGTTTATTTAACAGTTATGTTAAGGGTAGACTATAAGAAGAATGAATGAACTAATTCTTGTATTTCCTTTATGTGGAATATAGGACCTTCTGGACCACGCAGCCTCGAGTTACTCAGGCAACGGATTGAGAATCAGAGGTTTCCTGATCAGAGAGATTCCGGGATGAGGGATCAGCCCCACGGAAGTGAAGTGAAAGTACGAGAGATAGGTGATAGGAAAGATGAAGAGGGAGCAATCGGTGGAATGCTTGCGAGTGAAATCGGAGTACCCGGAGAAAACCTGTCCCAGCGCCTGTTCCACCACAAATCTCACTTTGTGGTCCCCTGGGATTTAATCTTGTTACCTTGACGGCTGCGGTAGTTCGCTCCATATTCGAATGTTCTTGAATTATATTCTAGAACGGTATCTGCGCAGTAATGCGACTTGACTCTGGATTCCTTTCATTGGATTTGTGACGTCAGCTAGTGCCATCAGGAACGGAACGCCTTCTCCTCCGCTCCAACCAATAGACAACGGAGATGTAGCATTTACTCGACTCTACACCTACATGGCAGACCCGCGATGGCTGCTACGTGACGATATACTTATATAGGTTATACTGTTACCTGAATCGGTATTAGGAACACAGACTTTTCTGGATAATGTGCTTGACACTTACTTGTCCTCTGCAATCTTGTGGGGAGCTAAGGATGTTTGCTGCAGATTTGCTGCATTAACAGTTATGGAATACACTACAACGCTGTACCATATTGTAGTGTTTATGATTTTCTAAGTAACAGCAAGCAGGTCTGAGGGCAGATCTGGCGGACTGTTAGATTTGTTCATTGTTGTTGAATAAGGTTAACGATATCTACTTTATGCTTTGGTGTAATTATTTTTTTCTTTCAAGAATGCATCAAATCGTTTATTTATCTTCTGCATAAAACGGAACAATACTTATTAGGCTTATAAATTGGAGTTATCGTTAGTTATGCCACTGTACAGGAAAAGTATTCTGGTACCAAATGCTGTTAAATGAGTGGATATATGTTAGTGCTTTAAGAGGAAGTGGATATAGGTATGAGCAAGGAATGTCATTTGGTTCCGTAAACTATATGATTCGTAAGTGCAATTAAAGTAGAAACCTATTGAATAGTTAATGGTTTCCACTGCATTCATTTTGATCCGTTTGGTATGCTTGAACTTAATTAAATCATATCTGCGGTGCTGTATGATTACTCAGTTTGTAAATACATTTAAAGCCTATGGGATTTAAAAATGATCATAGGAAAATTGTCGTCAATCTAATGTTCATACATATAAAAAACGATGTTTTATAACAACATATTGTAATCTGTATCAACTTAGTGCTCTATATTTCGCACTAACATCAGATCGCTTGCGGAATTTGAGCGCTACTTTTTCTTTTCTTTGGTTTGGTAGGTGGTATCACTGAGGTTAGCTGCATCGCAAGATTACTTGTCCTCCGTTGTTCATCTATGTGTGCTTTGGCTAAACTTGGCGAGTATTGTATTAACATGCAGCCTTTTGGCACTCATGGTCATTTTCAGCGTTCGCTTCTGTAAACTGTATCAATACTCTTGTAATAGGAAACAAGTGGACTGGACTACTCTGTGGAGGGGAGTCGGCATGGAGGTCCAAACTTGCTGTATTGTACCGTATGTACCCAAGTGGGGCATTCCCGGGATGAAGGATGAGGCGAGAGGAGACAGAGGGAGGCCGTCATAGAGAGCCACGACTGTGCAGAGGGCAGGGCCTCTACACTTAACGAATTGGAAACTGTTCCCGCAGGCCAGAACAACCGGTATCCCACCCTACTTTGGTCCGGAAACGCTTCCACCAGACCGAATTCGGAGACCGGAGACCCTCTTACCGAAAGAGGAAGTTTTATACAAAGTATATCATCCTACTATGCACTACCGAGACATCGCTAACACTGAAAGAGACCAACAGATAAAAGATGATGTGAATTGTTAATGGAGATGAAATGGAGGAACAGGAAATTCGGGAAATGTAATTGACCTACCCAGCATTCACCTGGCGACCCGGGGAAACCCCGAAAAATCCACGAGAATCGAAGCCGAACCTTCCGAATGCGGGTCACAGACGACACAGCCTAAGCTATCCCGCTCGGTGACACAAGTGGAGAACTAGATTTTTATTACAATTTTTTGATTATTTAGTAACAGATTTTAAAGAGAAATTTCTATAATTTTAATGTGTTTTGTCTATTTTGGTTCATTCTAATATATTTTGTGCTGCTCAGGCAGTTGTTAAATACATTGTGAAATACCTTTTAAGATTTTAAAGTTTCGGTGAAGTCTGATTCTGATTCATGTACACTGCTCTGAAACGATAGGCGTTGTAGTACAACCTGAGGAGTATGTTATAAAGAGAACATATATTTTTATGTAGATAAAGGATATAACTGCCAATTTACCAAAATACCTCTGTTTTAAAGTGAAGTGTAATGACCACAGATCTACAGGGCATTTAATTACACTGTTCAGCAAGAAGCATCAAAATAGATTGTATTTTGGCCGCGCCGTAGCTCAATGGTTAGACCGCTTGGCTCTCACCAAGGCGGCCTGGGTTCGATCCCAGGCGACCGCAAAGTGAGATTTGTGGTGGACAACACGGCGCTGGGGCAAGTTTTCTCCGGGATCTCCGGTTTCCCCGCCATCTCATTCCACCGGTGCTCCAACTTCATCTCATGTATCATCAGTGTCATCGCCTGCGGTGTCGTATGTAGTAAAAGTGGGCGTTAAACACTACCCATTCATTCATTCTTTAGATCGTATTTTAACTGCTGTTTGCAAATTACACTTATCTATTTTCACAAAATATTGTCGCCAGGCCATTGTTGATCGAGGCGGCAAGGCATTCAAAGGGATGCGCAGTGCAATGTGCAGATAAAAGCTCGCCGAAACGGCGGGGGGGGGGGGGTAGGAGACGGATTTCTCGAGGGTTCACCTTTGTTCTAGCGGGTTTCGATTGTTTGAGAAATTTCTGGAGTGTTAGTAATCTATAAAAAGGCAGCCCGCCCGCCAAACATAGTCGGTAATTGAATGCGTACGGGTAAACAGCTGTGTTTGTTGACCTTGTATGTTGTATATATGTACGAAGCATATTTTTACGGAAATAAAGAGCAACTTTTGTGTTTGTAACCTGGACTTTTTATTTCACGAACCCACAAAGTCACAATATATATTATATATTATATATATTTAAAATCATTAGATGATGACATTTACCTCTGAGTAAGTTAACCTACTTGAACTTTCCTTATGCCCTTTCCATGTGGCTGTTTACCAGCAGAAGTAATACAATCAACGCATTAACAGCTTGGCTATCCAATGTTTCATATCCAACTGCTTTGGAATATTTTTATTTGTTTTGTTATTTTACTTTAATTTATCCAATTTAGATAAGCCAGTATTTCATTTATTTTCTTTATTGTCATATCATGTATATTACAATATGCATAGAGTTATCCACTCTTAAACGATTATTCCTTATCTTTATTTTTAATTTCTTCTGTTACGAGGGCGATTTGAGAAGTTCTCGGAACAGAATAAAGAAAATGTACTTACACCACTGGAACTCTTTCATTTTCAATGTAGTCTTTCTGTAGATAAATGCACTTGATTCAGCTATGTTACAATGCTCTGAATCCATCTTAAAATGAACTTTCTCCTGGACTGTAAACTAGCTGCGGTTACTATTGTTCGTTGAAGTGTATCTTTGTCTACCAAGACAAATTTTCAGCTTCGGGAAGAGATGGAAGTCTGACGGAGCCACAAGTGAATAAGGCGTGTGGCAAAAATTCATACCATGGCGATGACATATGTATATGGGTGCCCTTTGGCGAACTGTCTTGATGGGAGATTAACTTTCTTCCTTGCTAAACCCGGCCTTTTCTCACTTATTTTATGCTGTGCTTGGTCCAGGAGGTCAGCATAGTGTTCTCCAGTAACTGGCCTGTGAGGAGATAATCTACAAACAGGATCCTCTTCAAATCCCAGGACACCGTCCTTTACTGCCGAAGGAATTGTCTTTCCTTTATATGGTGGAGAAGGATCAGCCTGTTTCTACTGCTTTGACATTTTTTTGACTTTGTGGTATAGTTGTGGACCCAAGTTTCACCGTAATTGAAAACAAACAGGTGGAAAAAATAGCTCGTTACTCTTTACAATATTGGCATACTCATGCGTTTTTGATCTAGCGTGAGCACCCACCTTGCACATATTTCTTTTATATTTCATTCTTCAGTTAACATGATATGTACTCTTTCAGATGACAATTGAACATTTTGAGCAATTTCTGGCACTTTCAATCGGTGATCCTCTCTGTGCATTTTGTGCACTTTTGTAATGATTTTTGGGGGTGGTAGCACCTTTTACTGAGCACTGCGCGGATCATTATCCAAGTTTTACCGATGAAAATTAAATTCGTGTTTCCACTTGGTAACAGTTGAATATGAAAGAGCACAGTCCCTCAGTGTATTCTGAAAATTGCATAAATGTCCTCTTCCTTCATACCTTTCTTTATGAAAAACTTATTCTCTGTTCGAATCTGGATATTTTCCATCTTTACAAATCACTAACCAAACAATAGAGCCACATCACTACCATATATCTCTACCAAGAGCACCCAGTGACACACGTTTGCAGGCAACAGTTCAATAAATACCACATGAACAACTCGGGCTAGCGCTGACTAGTAGTAGTGATTCCTAGAACTTTCCATACCGCTGTCGTACTTTCAAAACTGCTATTTTTTTATTAAAATTATAATTCTTGGAGTTCGGAGGGTTCGTTTATCTGCAGCTTTGAGGATCTCTACTTCAGTTCTATATAGAAACATGGGAGCATAAAAGTTTTGTACCTTTAATTTACTTTCCTTTTTTTCGTTATATTTAAAATGTATATTAATTACATATTATATTAATTGTTCCATTCTCCCATTAATATTAATATGCATATTAATTCATCCAGTTTTTTGTGTGGGAACTGTTATCAAAGTTACAGGAAGTAAATGATAACAATTAACTTCTTCTACTATGTTATTGCTGATACAAATTTTTCTTCTTTTCTGTGGGTTCCCCAAAATGCCAATACTATTGTTTTCTGAAAGAAGACTTCCAAACTATATTATTTGTTAGTATTTTACAATTAAAAACTACTCTTTATAATGCCAACTTATTTTCAGCAGTTGATAGTAGGTTAAAAATAGCGGTTCCAGAACAGACCCAAATGAGCAAGATGGCGGCCATGCGCAATCGGTATGTTTAGTGGATTAAGACAGTGTTTAGGTAGGCAGTCAATCCTCTTAATTTGGTGTACCTTATAATGCTGTGTCCTGAGGTATGATCAGAGCTTGTCTTGAGCTATGATCTGAGGCTCTAGGGTTAAGGGCTGCAGGGTTTCTTAGGTAAAGTCTGTTGGTATGGGATGTTAATATCTGAAGGATTTAATGGTTAGGTCCTGAGGTATGATCTGGGAGGAGGGTCTAGTGCTAAGAGCTGCAGGTTTTTCACAGGTGATGTCTGTTGGTCTGGAGGTGAAGTCTGTTGGTCTGGATGGTTTAGAGCTGTAGGATTTAGAGACTAGGTCCTGAGGTATGATCTGGGACTCTAGGGTTAAGGGCTGCAGGGTTTCTTAGGTAAAGTCTGTTGGTCTGGAGCTTGAAAGCTGTGGGATTTAGAGGTTAGGTCTTGAGGTATGATCTGGGGCTCTAGGGTTAAGGGTTGCAGGTTTTAACAGGTAGGGTTGCTGGTATGGGAGGTTAATACCTATAGGATTTAATGTGACATGAGCTCTAGGGTTAAGGGTTGTAGGGTTCATAGCTAAATGTTGTTGGTCTAGAGGATAAAGACCGTAGGGTCTTTTATCTATGTTTTATAGGCTGAGGTATGGTCTTATAATTTTGAAGTTAAGTTTGCTAGTCCAGCGATTAAAGGCGGTTAATCTTGGGGCAAGTACTACATTTATGCTTTACTATGTCATCCTATTATAAACTAACCTAACCTAATATACTCTTTCATTTCTACCTTCTTTCATCATTCTTATTATAACCTAGATGTGTTTGGCTAGTGGCTTCCTTTGTTGCACCTGTTAACCTATTCGTTCTCTTTCCTTAAGTTCCTCTATTCTACCACTTTAACCTAACCTAATATATCCCATGGTTTTAGCTTCTTGATCATTGTTGAACCTAGTTGATTCTGGTATTAACATTCGTTCTCTTTTCTTAAGCTACCCCGTTTTTACCTCCTTAACCTATCCTAAGCATGTTTCTTTTCTCATGCTAACTACTTGTATGTATGATGCAAAGTTTTTAGGCATATGGATATTATAGCTATCTTTGTCACTGCAAGAGGTATATATGCTGATTACAGACCTTTATACAGTAAATTTAACCCTTTGTGTATCTGCTTCTCTTTTCCTAAAAATTGAGGTTCTTTTGTTGCTAGGGTTTCTTGTTTTTCGTTCCTTCTCTATGCTTTCAGGAACTCTATTCTACCTTGTTATGTTATGAGGTCTTATGCTTATATCTTAGACTTTTTGATTAAGCCTTTTGATCTGAAAGACTATGTATTTTGACTATGTTCCTCATCTCTTATGGTCACATGGCTAGGGCTTGAGGCATGATCTTAGGGCCTGGGGTTTAAAGGATATAAGTCTCATAGCTTAAGCTCGTATGTCTAAAGGTTAAAGACTGTAGGTTTAGTGGTTAGGTCGTATGGATTCAAGGTTAGATCTCTCGGTCTAGAGTTTAAGGCTGTAGGATCTGAAGGTTACGTATGGAGGTATGATCTGAGGGCTCTAGGATTAAAAGCTATAGGCTTCATAGCTAAAGGTTGCTGGTCAGGAGGTTAAAAGCTGTAGGATCTGGAGGTTAGGTATTGAGGTATGATCTCGGAGCTCTAGGATTAAAAGCTATAGGCTTCATAGCTAAAAGTTTGCCAGCTAGAGATATCTTCTTTACTGTTAGAGGTATATTTGCAATGGTCTAGGCGTACAGTTTTCTTACATTTTTTCATGCAGATTGATGTCTTCGTACTCTTGTGTCTTTTTCAAGCTTTTACCCCATATGCATCGTCTTGTAATAAGTCGTTACGCTAAACCAATGTTCTAATGCTATTTCCATGCTTTTTCAGATGTTATGAGGTTTATGCGCGTTTCAGGGATATTTTAGACCAAGTTACGTTACTTAATTCATTTTATAACTAATTAAGAAGTTTTTCAAGGATATTTCAGATTACGAGATAGTAGTTACTTTTTAAATTTACCTATTTTAACATTAACTAAAGTGTGTTCAGTTAGCTTATGTGGTGAGGTAGACGTCCCTCGTCTTTTTTCTCTGGACTTGGGACCAGCGTCAGAATTTGTTTTCTGAACGGTAGACTTAACGCCCTCCTCTGCTCTTATTATTCAGTTGTTTTCATGCTTGGATATTTTAATGCTACGTTCTAGTGTTTATTTCTCGGAATGAAAATTGTTTTTTTTTTCTGCTCTAGGGTTCCTTCTTTCATTCGCCGTTCAAAATATGACAATGTCCATGGGCATATGTGGATACTCCATCATCTGCAATTACTCTCTTGTCATCATGTGGAGATAGGGATATTTTGTTCACTTCCACTGACGCAACATTATGTTGATGGGACATAATTAGGTTCATTGGCGTTCTTATGATTTCTCTGCTTTTAAGACAGTCCACATAGCTCTCAAAGGTGATGTACTGTTTAATGGCACTATGTTTTATGCCTTTTATCTTCTTGATTATGCCTCCATCGATGTCGAGTGCATACATCTTCGGTCTCAGTCCAACAAAACGACGAATGATTTTTCCATTGGCTTCATCTTTAAATTTTCCCAACACTTTCTTGTTTTTTGTAGAATGACATATGTGCTCGTTAGGATAATCAGCAGTATCCAGATGTTCCAGAAAACGTAACTTATCCTGGTATATGTCTCCGGTAGTCACACGATGGATGAAAGAGTCAGTATCCATGTACATGAGCTTCAGATTTTCAAGCCCGTAATACGGCATTAGCACATCATAATGATACCAATACATCAAGGTCTTCGAGATATCCAGCACACACATCCCAATGTATATAGGCTTGTTGAAGACTATCTCCCGGGACGCCATGTGTATTGCAGCCAGATTAGGTCCATATATAGTTCTATCAATAAATGTAGGCTTAGCAACCAGTTTTTCCAATGTCTTCCAATCGGCGACAAGTCGTATATTCAGACGGTTTCTGATGTTTTCCATAGTTTTACCAAACATGGCATTGTTAAAAAGTTTGTAAAGATCCTTCTCGAAATCATTTCTCGATCCTTGTCGTAGCCGGTTATTGAATTCCACATAAGGCTTTAACCAACATGACTGTTGAAATTGTAGCACCCGATGGATTTTAGTCAGTTGTAACCCATGACTAAGGGCCTGCTTCAAGGTCATGTAATGCACCACATACCTAGTTCGTGATCCAAGGTGAGGAATTAGTTTCCTTGTAGAAGAACCCGGGGGCTTGATACACTCAGGTAGGAACGGTAAATCATTGTGTAGGTCATGGAGTTCTGTAGGATATTGAAGGTCCACTTCTAAGATGTATCCGAGAGGGTCATCTTCTCGTAGTATATCTAGGTTGATATCTTCAGGAGAAACCCACTTAAAACCCCCGTAAGCAAGGGGCTTCCCCATAGCCCACGCGTACTGGTTATTCGAATCCTCGTACGTAATATATTGAGAGGGTTTACTTGAGTCATACTCCTTCATGTAGTGATTGTTCGCTTCTGCATACCGATGAGAAACTTGGCATAATCCTCCTCTTATACCTGCTTCAACCATGAGTAGCTGGTCATAATCCTGTAGTAATTCCAGTTCAATTCGTGTGTACAACAGCATTGCATCCCACGTAAGTCCGGGTGATGTATAATAATGTGCGGGATCAACTTTATGGGTTTTCAGGGTCTGCTCTCTGAATGTTTCAAACACATCTGCTAGTAGAAGGACATCTGAAGTTAAGTAGAGGTCACTGTACTCGCCTAGTGTTCTGATGTTGAAGTGACTCCATACGGTTTTTGCATGCTGATACTCTGCATCACTAATTTCTTCTCTGTTTAACTTACTGTAGAATGCTTCTCTCGGAGGAAGTTCTGTCTCACTCAAAACATCCCATGATGTAACGTAATCATAGGGAAACACACCTTTACGCATCATCAAATCGATCTTCTCTGCTCCAAAGTACTTCTGAGTTTCAGGATATGATGTTAGATTTTTTGCTAGTTTATCCAAGCTGGTACTAAGGAAGCGATAGGTATCCACAAAACGAAGTTTAATGTCACCAACATACTTGGAAAATGATATATAACTTTCCTCAGAGCTAGGAATAACTTCTACTCTATCGCTAGTACAGCCTAACTCCTTAACAATGAAATGGGAGTCATATCCACTCAGGTTATGTATGAAGACAGGAATATAATTAGGCGTTTTACAGGTTAGATTACACTGATTATGTAGACTTCCTCGATATTCACCACTTATATGATCATGATCTCGTACTTTCCAGTTATCGTCGGTAAATTCTTTACCACATAAGTAGCATTCTGTAGAAGATTCGAATGATTTTTGTTGCTTATCTGTCAGAGTTAATGGAGCACCAGTTTTGTATACAGCATTAATTTTCTTTGCGAGAGAACTTACATACTCCATAAACTTCGGTGCAGCATTATATCCTCGATATACATAGGGTTCAGTAGGAAGACCAGTCTGTAAACCTTCAATTGTAGCTGAGGATTTGACATAAACACAGAAACTCATAGGAATATGCTTCTGATATGGAACTGTATAAGACGTTTCGGGATTAGAAGAACACCCATGGTAAGGGGTAAGAATGCTTTCAAAGTCAGCGTATATGACATAAGGTAATTTCAACATCCTTTCATGATTCTTGAATCTAACAATAGATTTCTCCTTAGTTGGCATAACAATCTTAGCAACTCCGTGTTGGCCACATATTTTTCTATGCTCATTTAACCTCTCAACTCCTCCATTTCGATACTCAAAGTGCGTAAAACAGCGTTTGCAGATACAGAGTTTTCCCTCACATTTGGTTTTTTGTTGATGAATAAGTCTCTCGAAATTCTTTATATAAACGTAATGATGACGTCCAGCTGAATTGCTTAACAGAAGCAGATCGCGATGATCGGACAGTTCTTCATCGATAACCTTCATAGGAAACACTTGATTTTTCTCATCCAGTCCGAAAACATTTATAGAGATGTTATTTTTTCGTTCAAATTTCGGGATATCAGTCAGGCTCGTAGGAAACGAGAGGCAGGAAAAGTCATATCTCTCTTGAAGATCCTTATACTTGCTAACACGATGAGGATTCTTCTGAATGAACTTTGCGAGAACAGCATACATAAAACACTTTTCATCTTCATAATTCTGTGGATTTATGCAGGCTCCTTTAGCTCCAATAGAGGTCGGTAGAGGGATGTAACTGGTCCCCCTCAGTTCATTATTCTTGTTGATTCTAACACGCACACCATCAACAGCTAATAAAGCCCAGCTGCTTCCTTTAAGTTGACTTTCCTCCATTTCAGTACAAAGTTTCTTGAATTTACTTTCCAATATGGCGTCCAAGTCACTTTCTAAAAATATTGCTTGATTTGGCGTTTTAAAGGCTTTATCAGTAGTGTCACCAACGGCATTCACAAACCGACATTCAGCCATGAGGTTAATTTTCACACTTTTATGCATCCTCAGTTGCTTCTGAACGGCTTGAATTATCCGCTGTTTTGATTCCTGGAGATATGTATTCAGGTCTTGGCATGTAGAGCACTGGATGAAATATGATTTCAGTCGATCCTGGAAAGCTGTTTCATATTCTACGACATCGTCTTCATCAGGAACCATTAACAGCAATTTATGTTTGGTAGGCTCGATCTTGAGTTTCTTAGCAGTAGTTATTCTCTCGCATCGTTCTTGGTGAGTATCTCTGCGATTCTCAGTATCATAAACGTTACCACAATGTTTACATTCGTAAAACCGGCCACATACCAGCTCATGTCTCTTTTTATTGTAGCTTTTCAGGAAACTCTTTGCACATATGCTACACCTATTTTCAGGTATAGTGTCTAACAGAGCTTCCATCGCTATAGTTTTTTGTTGTGTGCAGGCTAATTCTCAGGAATATGCTGCCAAGTAAGTGTCTTGATACACTTCTCACTTCTCTTCTTCACCTTGATAAGTTATCAGCGCTACTGATGATGAATTTCACTGTAGAAGCTGATCCGCTATGCTATAAACACACTAGCGTAATTACAATCTAAGATCGATAAAGCTCTCTTTATACACTTAGCACAGACCTAATAGAAAACTTCATCATCCCCTTCACCAACGGGATTCGAAGGTGGCACTCCTATCGGAGAAAACCTAAAGGAAAACTTCATCACACCACCACCACCACCACCACCACCACCACCACCACCACCACCACCTTTGTAGTTCGAAGGTGGCGCTCCTATCGGAGAAAACCTAAAAGAAAACTATTATCTTGCTACCACAGGGGTTCGAAGATGCTTCTACTATTGGAGAAAACCTAAAAGAAAACTCTATTAATTTCCCAGTTTTCGATTATTCTTTAACTACTTTACAATTCACATGAGAGAAAAATTTTGACAAATTAAAATTGAAAAAGGAAATAAATAGCTAGATTTGAAGATAAAATTTAGACAATTCAAACGAGTATAAACACGACTAAGCTCCGCCTTTTAGTTTTAAAGTTACATTAGGAGCTCCCATTGCCACCCGTAGACACCTCTACGTCATCTTCAACCACGTGTTCTTGATTCTTTTCACAAATATCTTAACATAACAGTTATATTTTTCCCAAGTTCATCTATTACACCGTTTAACTGATCAACGGGGCACCCTTAGAATCCTTCACTTCATCCTCAAACACACCTTCTTGAACCCTTTTGATATATTTTAACCTATTTATGTTTGTTGCTACGGGCATCCGTTCTCTTTTCTTAAGTTAAATTATTACGACCATCTTGTTATGTTTAAGTCTCATGCTTATATATTAAACTTTGTGATTAAGTATTTTGATTTGAAAGTCTATGTAAATCGGTTAAGGTAAACATCTCTTCTCAACATGAGACAAGTCATGATGTATGATCTTATGGGGTGAGCTTGCCAACACGTCTAAAAGCATTTATATTCAAAGGTATTTAAATTATCCCACCGAGATTTGAACCCTGATCCTAAGGCGCAAATTACCATTTCAACAACAATTCAGACCTAAAGTATATATGTATACGCTATTTCATTGCGCTAACGTTATTAGTTCAAGAGTTATTTAAGATTCAAGTTATTGCGACAGAAGCGGTTATCGAACCACGGGTCTGTAGGATACGGAATCATAAATCATTCACAGCATATGTTGAATGAAAAAAACCTGCGCTTTCCCCTGTTGTTCTATGTGCAATAGATCAGAAATAGAACACAATTACATAATTCAGTGCACGATGGGAACTGAACCAGGGACCCTTGAGCTACACGTTGTCAGCATATGATTAACTATGAGAAGCATAACCATATAAAGGTTATTTCACTTCTCTAGACCCAGCGGTTTCAGAGATATTTAAATAAAACAATTCAGGACTCGAACTAAGGACTACAGGTATACAGTATATACCCTGCGGACCCCGCTAACCATATGTAAGTAATAAAGTTTATCCGAAGTCGCTATCATAATTAATTTAGGAGTTACTCAGATTTACCGATTCAGGACTCGAACCGAGGACAACCAGTATATGAGAGAACGTCTGTAGATGCTCCTTAACGATATAAAAGTAATAAAGTTTATCCGAGCTCGCTATCGTTACTAGTTTCGGAGTTATTCGAATAATAAATGTACTGATTTGCACGGGATTCGATTAGGCGACCATTGATAAAACTATCAGTCAGACAGTCAGTAAGGGCACGGACACCCCTGCGCGGTAGAAAGGCAGCATGCATCGTCTTTCCACCCCTGGTCGGCATCCCATTAGTTTGCGAACACTATTTATCACATGCAGGTGTGCATGCGTCTTGGGACAAGGGCTTGACAGGTCATTAATCAAGGAGTAGTATATAAAGGCCTTTTCCAGATCACTTTGCATAAATTTGCATAAATGGAGGGGAGGGGGTGTGAGGACCACCCAAGATGTTGCAGGTGGTATGGAACGGGGAGGGGGTGTGAGGACCACCCAAGATGTTGCAGGTGGTATGGAAAAAGCCTTTATCTACTACTCCTTGATTAATGACCTGTCAAGCCCTTGTCCCAAGACGCATGCACACCTGCATGTGATAAATAGTGTTCGCAAACTAATGGGATGCCGACCAGGGGTGGAAAGACGATGCATGCTGCCTTTCTACCGCGCAGGGGTGTCCGTGCCCTTACTGACTGTCTGACTGATAGTTTTATCAATGGTCGCCTAATCGAATCCCGTGCAAATCAGTACATTTATTATTCGAATAACTCCGAAACTAGTAACGATAGCGAGCTCGGATAAACTTTATTACTTTTATATCGTTAAGGAGCATCTACAGACGTTCTCTCATATACTGGTTGTCCTCGGTTCGAGTCCTGAATCGGTAAATCTGAGTAACTCCTAAATTAATTATGATAGCGACTTCGGATAAACTTTATTACTTACATATGGTTAGCGGGGTCCGCAGGGTATATACTGTATACCTGTAGTCCTTAGTTCGAGTCCTGAATTGTTTTATTTAAATATCTCTGAAACCGCTGGGTCTAGAGAAGTGAAATAACCTTTATATGGTTATGCTTCTCATAGTTAATCATATGCTGACAACGTGTAGCTCAAGGGTCCCTGGTTCAGTTCCCATCGTCCACTGAATTATGTAATTGTGTTCTATTTCTGATCTATTGCACATAGAACAACAGGGGAAAGCGCAGGTTTTTTTCATTCAACATATGCTGTGAATGATTTATGATTCCGTATCCTACAGACCCGTGGTTCGATAACCGCTTCTGTCGCAATAACTTGAATCTTAAATAACTCTTGAACTAATAACGTTAGCGCAATGAAATAGCGTATACATATATACTTTAGGTCTGAATTGTTGTTGAAATGGTAATTTGCGCCTTAGGATCAGGGTTCAAATCTCGGTGGGATAATTTAAATACCTTTGAATATAAATGCTTTTAGACGTGTTGGCAAGCTCACCCCATAAGATCATACATCATGACTTGTCTCATGTTGAGAAGAGATGTTTACCTTAACCGATTTACATAGACTTTCAAATCAAAATACTTAATCACAAAGTTTAATATATAAGCATGAGACTTAAACATAACAAGATGGTCGTAATAATTTAACTTAAGAAAAGAGAACGGATGCCCGTAGCAACAAACATAAATAGGTTAAAATATATCAAAAGGGTTCAAGAAGGTGTGTTTGAGGATGAAGTGAAGGATTCTAAGGGTGCCCCGTTGATCAGTTAAACGGTGTAATAGATGAACTTGGGAAAAATATAACTGTTATGTTAAGATATTTGTGAAAAGAATCAAGAACACGTGGTTGAAGATGACGTAGAGGTGTCTACGGGTGGCAATGGGAGCTCCTAATGTAACTTTAAAACTAAAAGGCGGAGCTTAGTCGTGTTTATACTCGTTTGAATTGTCTAAATTTTATCTTCAAATCTAGCTATTTATTTCCTTTTTCAATTTTAATTTGTCAAAATTTTTCTCTCATGTGAATTGTAAAGTAGTTAAAGAATAATCGAAAACTGGGAAATTAATAGAGTTTTCTTTTAGGTTTTCTCCAATAGTAGAAGCATCTTCGAACCCCTGTGGTAGCAAGATAATAGTTTTCTTTTAGGTTTTCTCCGATAGGAGCGCCACCTTCGAACTACAAAGGTGGTGGTGGTGGTGGTGGTGGTGGTGGTGGTGGTGTGATGAAGTTTTCCTTTAGGTTTTCTCCGATAGGAGTGCCACCTTCGAATCCCGTTGGTGAAGGGGATGATGAAGTTTTCTATTAGGTCTGTGCTAAGTGTATAAAGAGAGCTTTATCGATCTTAGATTGTAATTACGCTAGTGTGTTTATAGCATAGCGGATCAGCTTCTACAGTGAAATTCATCATCAGTAGCGCTGATAACTTATCAAGGTGAAGAAGAGAAGTGAGAAGTGTATCAAGACACTTACTTGGCAGCATATTCCTGAGAATTAGCCTGCACACAACAAAAAACTATAGCGATGGAAGCTCTGTTAGACACTATACCTGAAAATAGGTGTAGCATATGTGCAAAGAGTTTCCTGAAAAGCTACAATAAAAAGAGACATGAGCTGGTATGTGGCCGGTTTTACGAATGTAAACATTGTGGTAACGTTTATGATACTGAGAATCGCAGAGATACTCACCAAGAACGATGCGAGAGAATAACTACTGCTAAGAAACTCAAGATCGAGCCTACCAAACATAAATTGCTGTTAATGGTTCCTGATGAAGACGATGTCGTAGAATATGAAACAGCTTTCCAGGATCGACTGAAATCATATTTCATCCAGTGCTCTACATGCCAAGACCTGAATACATATCTCCAGGAATCAAAACAGCGGATAATTCAAGCCGTTCAGAAGCAACTGAGGATGCATAAAAGTGTGAAAATTAACCTCATGGCTGAATGTCGGTTTGTGAATGCCGTTGGTGACACTACTGATAAAGCCTTTAAAACGCCAAATCAAGCAATATTTTTAGAAAGTGACTTGGACGCCATATTGGAAAGTAAATTCAAGAAACTTTGTACTGAAATGGAGGAAAGTCAACTTAAAGGAAGCAGCTGGGCTTTATTAGCTGTTGATGGTGTGCGTGTTAGAATCAACAAGAATAATGAACTGAGGGGGACCAGTTACATCCCTCTACCGACCTCTATTGGAGCTAAAGGAGCCTGCATAAATCCACAGAATTATGAAGATGAAAAGTGTTTTATGTATGCTGTTCTCGCAAAGTTCATTCAGAAGAATCCTCATCGTGTTAGCAAGTATAAGGATCTTCAAGAGAGATATGACTTTTCCTGCCTCTCGTTTCCTACGAGCCTGACTGATATCCCGAAATTTGAACGAAAAAATAACATCTCTATAAATGTTTTCGGACTGGATGAGAAAAATCAAGTGTTTCCTATGAAGGTTATCGATGAAGAACTGTCCGATCATCGCGATCTGCTTCTGTTAAGCAATTCAGCTGGACGTCATCATTACGTTTATATAAAGAATTTCGAGAGACTTATTCATCAACAAAAAACCAAATGTGAGGGAAAACTCTGTATCTGCAAACGCTGTTTTACGCACTTTGAGTATCGAAATGGAGGAGTTGAGAGGTTAAATGAGCATAGAAAAATATGTGGCCAACACGGAGTTGCTAAGATTGTTATGCCAACTAAGGAGAAATCTATTGTTAGATTCAAGAATCATGAAAGGATGTTGAAATTACCTTATGTCATATACGCTGACTTTGAAAGCATTCTTACCCCTTACCATGGGTGTTCTTCTAATCCCGAAACGTCTTATACAGTTCCATATCAGAAGCATATTCCTATGAGTTTCTGTGTTTATGTCAAATCCTCAGCTACAATTGAAGGTTTACAGACTGGTCTTCCTACTGAACCCTATGTATATCGAGGATATAATGCTGCACCGAAGTTTATGGAGTATGTAAGTTCTCTCGCAAAGAAAATTAATGCTGTATACAAAACTGGTGCTCCATTAACTCTGACAGATAAGCAACAAAAATCATTCGAATCTTCTACAGAATGCTACTTATGTGGTAAAGAATTTACCGACGATAACTGGAAAGTACGAGATCATGATCATATAAGTGGTGAATATCGAGGAAGTCTACATAATCAGTGTAATCTAACCTGTAAAACGCCTAATTATATTCCTGTCTTCATACATAACCTGAGTGGATATGACTCCCATTTCATTGTTAAGGAGTTAGGCTGTACTAGCGATAGAGTAGAAGTTATTCCTAGCTCTGAGGAAAGTTATATATCATTTTCCAAGTATGTTGGTGACATTAAACTTCGTTTTGTGGATACCTATCGCTTCCTTAGTACCAGCTTGGATAAACTAGCAAAAAATCTAACATCATATCCTGAAACTCAGAAGTACTTTGGAGCAGAGAAGATCGATTTGATGATGCGTAAAGGTGTGTTTCCCTATGATTACGTTACATCATGGGATGTTTTGAGTGAGACAGAACTTCCTCCGAGAGAAGCATTCTACAGTAAGTTAAACAGAGAAGAAATTAGTGATGCAGAGTATCAGCATGCAAAAACCGTATGGAGTCACTTCAACATCAGAACACTAGGCGAGTACAGTGACCTCTACTTAACTTCAGATGTCCTTCTACTAGCAGATGTGTTTGAAACATTCAGAGAGCAGACCCTGAAAACCCATAAAGTTGATCCCGCACATTATTATACATCACCCGGACTTACGTGGGATGCAATGCTGTTGTACACACGAATTGAACTGGAATTACTACAGGATTATGACCAGCTACTCATGGTTGAAGCAGGTATAAGAGGAGGATTATGCCAAGTTTCTCATCGGTATGCAGAAGCGAACAATCACTACATGAAGGAGTATGACTCAAGTAAACCCTCTCAATATATTACGTACGAGGATTCGAATAACCAGTACGCGTGGGCTATGGGGAAGCCCCTTGCTTACGGGGGTTTTAAGTGGGTTTCTCCTGAAGATATCAACCTAGATATACTACGAGAAGATGACCCTCTCGGATACATCTTAGAAGTGGACCTTCAATATCCTACAGAACTCCATGACCTACACAATGATTTACCGTTCCTACCTGAGTGTATCAAGCCCCCGGGTTCTTCTACAAGGAAACTAATTCCTCACCTTGGATCACGAACTAGGTATGTGGTGCATTACATGACCTTGAAGCAGGCCCTTAGTCATGGGTTACAACTGACTAAAATCCATCGGGTGCTACAATTTCAACAGTCATGTTGGTTAAAGCCTTATGTGGAATTCAATAACCGGCTACGACAAGGATCGAGAAATGATTTCGAGAAGGATCTTTACAAACTTTTTAACAATGCCATGTTTGGTAAAACTATGGAAAACATCAGAAACCGTCTGAATATACGACTTGTCGCCGATTGGAAGACATTGGAAAAACTGGTTGCTAAGCCTACATTTATTGATAGAACTATATATGGACCTAATCTGGCTGCAATACACATGGCGTCCCGGGAGATAGTCTTCAACAAGCCTATATACATTGGGATGTGTGTGCTGGATATCTCGAAGACCTTGATGTATTGGTATCATTATGATGTGCTAATGCCGTATTACGGGCTTGAAAATCTGAAGCTCATGTACATGGATACTGACTCTTTCATCCATCGTGTGACTACCGGAGACATATACCAGGATAAGTTACGTTTTCTGGAACATCTGGATACTGCTGATTATCCTAACGAGCACATATGTCATTCTACAAAAAACAAGAAAGTGTTGGGAAAATTTAAAGATGAAGCCAATGGAAAAATCATTCGTCGTTTTGTTGGACTGAGACCGAAGATGTATGCACTCGACATCGATGGAGGCATAATCAAGAAGATAAAAGGCATAAAACATAGTGCCATTAAACAGTACATCACCTTTGAGAGCTATGTGGACTGTCTTAAAAGCAGAGAAATCATAAGAACGCCAATGAACCTAATTATGTCCCATCAACATAATGTTGCGTCAGTGGAAGTGAACAAAATATCCCTATCTCCACATGATGACAAGAGAGTAATTGCAGATGATGGAGTATCCACATATGCCCATGGACATTGTCATATTTTGAACGGCGAATGAAAGAAGGAACCCTAGAGCAGAAAAAAAACAATTTTCATTCCGAGAAATAAACACTAGAACGTAGCATTAAAATATCCAAGCATGAAAACAACTGAATAATAAGAGCAGAGGAGGGCGTTAAGTCTACCGTTCAGAAAACAAATTCTGACGCTGGTCCCAAGTCCAGAGAAAAAAGACGAGGGACGTCTACCTCACCACATAAGCTAACTGAACACACTTTAGTTAATGTTAAAATAGGTAAATTTAAAAAGTAACTACTATCTCGTAATCTGAAATATCCTTGAAAAACTTCTTAATTAGTTATAAAATGAATTAAGTAACGTAACTTGGTCTAAAATATCCCTGAAACGCGCATAAACCTCATAACATCTGAAAAAGCATGGAAATAGCATTAGAACATTGGTTTAGCGTAACGACTTATTACAAGACGATGCATATGGGGTAAAAGCTTGAAAAAGACACAAGAGTACGAAGACATCAATCTGCATGAAAAAATGTAAGAAAACTGTACGCCTAGACCATTGCAAATATACCTCTAACAGTAAAGAAGATATCTCTAGCTGGCAAACTTTTAGCTATGAAGCCTATAGCTTTTAATCCTAGAGCTCCGAGATCATACCTCAATACCTAACCTCCAGATCCTACAGCTTTTAACCTCCTGACCAGCAACCTTTAGCTATGAAGCCTATAGCTTTTAATCCTAGAGCCCTCAGATCATACCTCCATACGTAACCTTCAGATCCTACAGCCTTAAACTCTAGACCGAGAGATCTAACCTTGAATCCATACGACCTAACCACTAAACCTACAGTCTTTAACCTTTAGACATACGAGCTTAAGCTATGAGACTTATATCCTTTAAACCCCAGGCCCTAAGATCATGCCTCAAGCCCTAGCCATGTGACCATAAGAGATGAGGAACATAGTCAAAATACATAGTCTTTCAGATCAAAAGGCTTAATCAAAAAGTCTAAGATATAAGCATAAGACCTCATAACATAACAAGGTAGAATAGAGTTCCTGAAAGCATAGAGAAGGAACGAAAAACAAGAAACCCTAGCAACAAAAGAACCTCAATTTTTAGGAAAAGAGAAGCAGATACACAAAGGGTTAAATTTACTGTATAAAGGTCTGTAATCAGCATATATACCTCTTGCAGTGACAAAGATAGCTATAATATCGATATGCCTAAAAACTTTGCATCATACATACAAGTAGTTAGCATGAGAAAAGAAACATGCTTAGGATAGGTTAAGGAGGTAAAAACGGGGTAGCTTAAGAAAAGAGAACGAATGTTAATACCAGAATCAACTAGGTTCAACAATGATCAAGAAGCTAAAACCATGGGATATATTAGGTTAGGTTAAAGTGGTAGAATAGAGGAACTTAAGGAAAGAGAACGAATAGGTTAACAGGTGCAACAAAGGAAGCCACTAGCCAAACACATCTAGGTTATAATAAGAATGATGAAAGAAGGTAGAAATGAAAGAGTATATTAGGTTAGGTTAGTTTATAATAGGATGACATAGTAAAGCATAAATGTAGTACTTGCCCCAAGATTAACCGCCTTTAATCGCTGGACTAGCAAACTTAACTTCAAAATTATAAGACCATACCTCAGCCTATAAAACATAGATAAAAGACCCTACGGTCTTTATCCTCTAGACCAACAACATTTAGCTATGAACCCTACAACCCTTAACCCTAGAGCTCATGCCACATTAAATCCTATAGGTATTAACCTCCCATACCAGCAACCCTACCTGTTAAAACCTGCAACCCTTAACCCTAGAGCCCCAGATCATACCTCAAGACCTAACCTCTAAATCCCACAGCTTTCAAGCTCCAGACCAACAGACTTTACCTAAGAAACCCTGCAGCCCTTAACCCTAGAGTCCCAGATCATACCTCAGGACCTAGTCTCTAAATCCTACAGCTCTAAACCATCCAGACCAACAGACTTCACCTCCAGACCAACAGACATCACCTGTGAAAAACCTGCAGCTCTTAGCACTAGACCCTCCTCCCAGATCATACCTCAGGACCTAACCATTAAATCCTTCAGATATTAACATCCCATACCAACAGACTTTACCTAAGAAACCCTGCAGCCCTTAACCCTAGAGCCTCAGATCATAGCTCAAGACAAGCTCTGATCATACCTCAGGACACAGCATTATAAGGTACACCAAATTAAGAGGATTGACTGCCTACCTAAACACTGTCTTAATCCACTAAACATACCGATTGCGCATGGCCGCCATCTTGCTCATTTGGGTCTGTTCTGGAACCGCTATTTTTAACCTACTGTTGATCTTTTTCAAATAATACTGCGCCAAAATTATTATTAAAACCGTATTTGATAAAACTTTATTTAAAATTTATCTTTGCTTAAAATTTCACCTGTGTAAATTTTAAAAATACCACGAGCGAATGTCCCCCCATTTTGTTGGCATGGATTACTGAGTTTGTAAATTTTATTTCAATTTTTATATTTGGACTTTAAATTATTTGCATTAGATGAAATGATATTCCTCTTACTCAACATTTCTTTGAGTTTATCTCGTTATAATTTTAAAAAGTTTTAATAAAACATATGAATAATGTGTTTGTAAAATTTTCAATGCTTTTATATTATCTGCTTAAAATACAATATAATTAGTACAAACTCTTCCTTTTCTGAATTCGATATCATCATCTAATAAAACATTTTTCCTAATTCCTGTGATTTATTGCATTACTTGGTAAAAAGCTTTTATCTGCGGGTGGCATTCTTAGATTCTTTCATTCTTCTCGTAGTCTTTTGGAGTTAAATAATTTTCATGTCATTATATTTTTATTAAGACAATAGTTTCAAGTTTCATCTTAGTTTCGAAATATTTAAGGGAAACAATTAAATCAGTTCCCAAAATCCCAAAGCGATCAAATTAAAATTACTGATAGACCTACAGAGGGAACTTAATTAATTAATTAATTTATTAATTTTGAGACAGTAAATAAATCAAAACTTGTCTTTGAAACAAGGCACCACCACTAAATATCATTCCATATTACATTTAAAGATAAATTGTGTTGTAAAGTAATTAAAAAGAGAGAAACACTTATAAAGGCACTAAAACTAGTCTAAATAAATGTACTTGTCGCACATTTAGTTGATATCCAACAAGACGATATATTGGTCTGTACCGCGAAAGTAAAGATGTAATCACCACCAGTTGCATATGTTATACAAATATTTTATGAGCAATTTCTGGTATTAATGCCGACTGAACAAACAGTACCTCTGTCCTCAAAAGTAACTATAGATCGCCATATAAGGGCGAAAAAGTCACAACTGAATTTTACTGAATTCCAGTAACTTACATTAGGAATAAGACATTATGACAAAACATTTTATCTTGCGCTGATAGAGATTAGGCAGCTCGAGAGCTACATCTCGACGCAACCGGTCAACCAGAGTTCACAAGGTTGTAGCTTCCAGGCGCCACAGAGATTACTGTAGCAAGTCGAAATGACACAAATGTTGCAATAGACCGGTCAAATCACTTATTGATCAGTGTTTTGGCCATTTGGTGCTGTGATGACACACGATGGAGTGGAATCACTACTGATGACCAAGCGGCGCCACAAACTCTGAATGGTGTAAGAAAACCTGTTCCAGAAAACTTTGTATTGAGTAAGTTTAGGAGAGACCAATTTGTATTCAAAAAATATCAACACTGACCGCAAAACACTATCTCAACCACTAGATATCAATACAATAGAAGCTCCCACACCTCCAGTTACGTTATCTTGTAAACTGACGGCGGCCTGCTTCTCTCTCTCTCTCTCTCTCTCTCTCTCTCTCTCTCTCTCTCTCTCTCTCTCTCTCTCTCTCTCTCTGTTATGCCTTTCATATATAAAATATTCCATAATAAAACTGTTTTAATATATGGAAATTAATTGTTCTTTCACACTGGCCATGTGTAGGCTAAATTGTAGAAACATAGAGTCAGACTGAAAAATTCTATGCCATAGCCTGGATTTGAACCACGGATTCTCTGGTTTCCCTCCAGCCGCTCTACCATTGAGCTACTATGGCCAACGTGCCGATATGACATTAAATTCTCCAACTGACTCGTATTTTCCAGTAAATCACTTAGGAGTTCCCATAAACATATGGGACCACTACCTTAATGGCGACTTACTACATGTAAGTACTTTGAGGCTCGGGTTTATAGTTAACCCCTATTAGGTCAATTAATGGAAATTAATTGTTCTTTTACACTGGCCATGTGGAAACATAGAGTCAGACTGAAAAATGTTCAAAATGTTCAAAAAGGGTCAATCTATTTTAATAAAGTTTTACAAAAATTGAAACGCAAATCTCCTTCTTATCCTCCACCTTCTCCTCTTCCTCCTCCTCGTTCATCACCTTTTCTTCCTTTTCATGGATTAAGCGGCTTGCCTATTCCGCCTTTTCAGTATTTATCTTCTCTTAGGTCTTCATAAATTCCTTTTGCTCTTTTTTTGGTTTATGATTTGATGTCGTCAGTGTGCACAGTCATCTTTTGACGATCTCTGACTTCGTTTTCAGATGTGTCTGCTGCCAGCATCTGCAGTGGTGATTAATATTGTAGAGTATGTGTAGTCGGGTATGAGGACAAACAACACCATTTAAATTCTCCCGAGGTAGAGGTGGGATAAGGCCGAAACAGGCCACTTGGCCTATACCATAAAAGAAAGATGAATTAAGATGAGTAAATTTTATGGAGGCCAATGATTTATTTTCAGTGAGCTTCTAATATTTTGAGAACATGCATAATATTAATGATTTTGAATCATAACAGTCGAACATTTCACAATTAAATTAGCGAGCGGGATGGCTCAGGCAGTTTCGTCTGTGCTCCGTATTCGGGAGGCCCGGGTTTGATTCCCATGGCCGACCTACTTGACCCCTAGGTTCCTTTTCTCGCTTATTTTTCCGGGTCGCTAGGCGAATGCTGGGTAGATTAACTACGTCCCCCGAATTTTTGTTCCTCCATTTCATCTCCATTATCATTTCACATCATCTCCCATCTGGTGGTCTATTTCAGAGTAGAAGTGTCGGCGGGTGTCCCGGCTGTGCATGGCAGGATGATATGCTCTGAGGAAAACTACTTCCTTCTTCGGTAGGTTGGTTGCCGGTCTCCGCGCTTCAGCTGGGAAAATTTCGGGGCCACCAGCGGCTCGACTGTTTGGCCCGCAGTAGTGCAGCGTGACCTTTGTCCTGGCCTGCCGGAAGGAGTGTCTCTCTAAGTAAACTGTAGTTACCGTGCCCTCTGCACTGTCGTGACTCCTTGGGTCGGCCCCTTTGTCTCCTCTCGTCTCATCGTTCCTCCTGAGGGTACCACACTTTGGGTCATAGGCCCAATGGGCCCTGCATGGTGGCCATAGTGAAATCCTAATCCTATTACATTATATCTTAAGTTTTGATGTAACAATACTTTACGATTTAAAACTGTTTCCATGATAAAAATGGTGATGTACGTTGCCGTGAGTTGCAGAAACGACATTATTAGCTAAACAAAATAAACCAGAAGAACATAAACCATGAGCAATTATTAAAATAAAGGTTATATAAAATCCGCAAAATTTAAAGTTATTAATCCACCTGACACCAAGTATTATACCTGATCGTGATCGCACTATGGATATCGACACTCGTAAATACCCTGTAAGACTGTTTTTGCATTTTTGGCGTAGAAAGATGTTTCTTTTAAGTCATTTGGAATCAAGAGGAAACAGCCAGAAATTTAAGCATTAACAAACACTTCAGTTGCCATCAGAATATCTTAAAGAAATGACTTATCAGTCAAAAGTCATCAGAGTATTTGGGGGAGTCTCCATAAAATGTTTATTTAAAGTGTGGTGTGCAACGGGATATCTTTTGAAAATATTCGTGCTGCATCTCAAGATGCTAATCTTAAACACCAAGCCGACTTTCGTTTTTTTAGTTATGTCGTTTACAGACAGACAGATAGACAGTAACAGATACAACCTTTTCAAAAACTACTTTCTTTTTTGGACTCAGGGAGGCCAAAACGTGTAATTTCGCGGAAGTTTGCTTATCCTATCGAACTCAATACTTCCTCTACTACTGTATCTAGTGCTAGTGAAGTTAAAAATACCCACGTTCCATAATTTTGTGTATAAACCATACTAAAACACAAATAAAACTACAGCGAAATCAAAACATTACAATGGTTAATGCTTCGGCAAAATCTGATAAAAATGTGACTTTTTTAACTTGTGCATTTTTACTATATTTACAATTTATAATTTTGCACCAAACATTTGGATTTTTAATATCAATAAGTTTAAAGTACCAAATAAATGTTTTATTGGTTATCTACCGCGTGGGTTGAGCACCTCAATTGAAATAAAATTTTCTTAGTTACCTTTCACAGCACTTTTCACGGTTTAAAAATACCCCTTGCAAGACAGTTAATAGTTTGTGTGCTTGAAATTTTCAGAAGAGGTTTAGGGACTATGGATTTAAATACTGTGAGCTAGTGAGAAAGGATATATACAAGTTCAGTTGAAATTATTTTCTGTAATTCACTTGATAAACTACAAAGTTCAAAAACACATTATAATGCGTGCTTTTCTCTTAACTAATTAATATTAATAGATGTCTACTCAAAAGTATCTTGAAGTTTGAATGCAGAATTCACATTAAAAATTTGGGAGCTGTTCAATAAGCTGTCTGATCCAAATAACATTTTATATTACATATTAAAACATGATTAATTATGAATTAAGAAATTCATGTGTAAACAGTGGTTTGATTTACTAGTTTATTATAAACCTGTATGCATTATGTGTTTTATATTCCGGGTGTGTGGCAGAAATTTAAAATCAGAACAAAGCTGTCGTTTGGGCTTTTCATAACCTTGGGGCCCTGATTGATCATAAGTAATTTAATAGCAGTGAAATGCTTCTAACTTGGGTGCTAAATACATACAGACCTGTGCAAATTATTAGACTCAATGCTGAAATTTTTAACATATACCGTTTATTTTCTATTTATTTAACATAAATAATATTACAAAATATTTTTTCAACCCTTAGTATTTTGTATGCATTCCTTTAGCCTTTATTACCATTTTGATGTGTTTAGGCATGCTCTCTACAAGGGTGGAGCATTTTTCCTTTATTTCATCGTCTCTGTGCCAAATATTTATCAGGCTCTCAATAAGCTGAACTTTTGTTGTTATTTTCAATTTTTTCAGTATCTGTTCACAATACCCCACAGATTCTCTATTGGATTTAAATCAGGGCTATTCCCCGGCCATGGTAGTACTTTTACATTGTTTTCTTTGAGGAACTGGGTTACAGATTTTGCTCTATGGCAGGGAGCACTGTCACGCATAAACATAAAATTAACATTTGGAAACCATTGTTTACTTTCAAGGAATAGTCTTGTTTCTAATACACTTTTATACTGTTTCTGCTCCATAGATCCCACAACTATGTATAATCTTCCAGGTCCATGGACAGACATACAGCTCCAGACCATTTTTGATATTGGGTGCTTTACTCTTTGATCGACACACTGAGGGGAAAATGCATCTTTATCTGTCCTTCTCACATATTGGCTGCTCTCTTCACATCTTCAAACATGGATTCATCTGAGAAAATTACCTGAAACAATAAAAACCATTATTAATATTAAACAGTTTTAAAATTGCTAAAAGATGGTATAACAAAACCAGCAACGAGAGAAACAAAGTTTAGGCTGTTTATTTCAGTTCCATAAAATTTAAATGCACATATTTTAATTTTATACTGTATACGATTTTCATACTATTTACCTTTCTCCAAAATTCCACTGGATGTTTCTGCATCTCTTTGGACCATTCTAAACGTTTTTCTTCCATTGCAGGTATCAGTTTAGCCCTTTTACGAGGCCTGCGTGCTGGTAAACATAGATACTTTATTTCACTGCTTAGAACATGGACCGGTGGCAGCGCTGTCAATATAATATACAATTCTTTACAGTATGATATACAATTCTTTACAGTATAATATACGACTCCTTACAATATAATATACAATTCCTTACAACATATATACAATTCCTTTCATGCACTATGATTATGCACTATGGTAACAATATAATATACAATTCCTTTCATGCACTATGGTAACTATACAGGATTTCTTTTTAACCTTTCTTTGAAATTATTTACATTTGGAGGCAAAGTCTCCAGTAATTCTGCAGTCAAATTGTTCCAGTCATTAATTGTTCTATTGGTAAAGGAAAATTTACCTATATCAGTTTTCTGTTCCCTATTTCTTATTTTTTTAGAGTGATCATTCCTTCCCCTATATGATGGTGTCAACAACCGCTTTGTTATATCTTTCCATGCAGGTTCCCCCTTATATGCTCTAAAAATTGCACATAGCCTTGCCCGTTTTCTACGTTTCTCCAATGATTCCCAGGAGGTAGCAGTGCCTGTAGGGTTTTCAAATCGCATTCCTCTATCAACAAATTTAGCTGCTCGTTTTTGGACTCTCTCGAGTGCTTGTTTTTGACCAACCCGATATGGATCCCAGCATGCCGCGCTATATTCTAATATTGGTCGGACTAAGGATGTGTAAGCTAAATTTCGCGATTTCCCATTGCTGCGTTTTAATATTCTCATTACAAAGTGTAATGCTTTGCAGGCTTTTCCAGTGACCGAGTTTACATGTTCCCCCCATTCCAATCTTTAATTTATTATTACACCTAGATATCTAGTGCTACTTACCCAGGGTATTCTCTTGTTATCTAATTTATACATCACATTTTCTTCTGTTCTTGTCCTTGAAAATATAATTGTTTTACATTTACTTGGATTTATCTCCATTTGATTGGATTGCGCCCAGAGTTGAATTTTGTTTAAATCTTCTTGTAAATTGTTAACGTCACCTTCGGTCTTGATATTTCTATAGATTATACAATCATCCGCAAAAAGCCGAATTTGTGATGTTATCCCTTTCCATAAGTCATTTACATATGCTAAGAAAAGCAACGGCCCGATCACGCTACCCTTATGCTTCACATAATCTTCTGCGAACTACTGAGGCTGATATTTCTGTACCGTACTGATTTAGTTGATTACTGAGGTCAATGATAGTTGCTCTTCTATTTTGTTTTGCCACCTGCACAAGGTTTCTTTGCATCCTTGGTTATAGCTTTCTTTTCCTCCCGCGTTTTCCATCCCTTTGTGAGGTCAACGTCTCACCGAATGTTAAAGCTTGATTAATGAGACTAACAGATTTTTGTGAAATACACAATTTCTTAGCTATTTCACGTTGTGAATAAAGAGTTTCCTTCAAAATACTCTCAGTTACAGCTACTTTCCTTGGGGATAAGTCAGCAGTTTTACCCATAAGCTCACTTTTGAATCAATGTGAATGCTAAGTATAAGATACACGATGTTACCTGACTTGAGATCAATTAATAATAAATACTGAGGATATATTAGCCATAAAACACAATAAAGGCAGATATTAACAATCTTCAGTTACTACATTCACCAAATGAAAGCAATGTCACCAAACAGTTGGATAAACAGACATGAAGAAAATGGCTGTTCTTAATTCAGAGCTACCACCATATTACTATAAGTAAAAGAAAAATCCCCCATCTATTATTAAGAGAGAAATTTTAATGAATAAGTTTCATATTATAGCAAGGAAAAGAATTATGACAAATTGAAATAGGTTACGGCGGTAAATAAGTATTATTTTGAATGTTAAACTGAAGCAAAGTAAAAAAAATCTTGAAATTATAACTTGGGCACGTACTATCTTTCAAGAAGGTAAATGTACACTTTCCACGGGTCGTATCATTCAGGCGTTTCGTTACCAGAGAGTATGAAAAGTAAATCGGCCAAGTCCATAGATGTATACTGTCGTGTACGCCATTTTATCTGTTACTTACTTCGAAGATTGCTATGGATATATTTATGACGAAATATTGACGAAAGTATCTCAAAGCAAGTAACACTTCTCTTGCATATGAGCTATTAACTACATGGAGTTGGATATTATGCAAGAAAACCGATAACTCTCGGAATTAACGGAAACAATAGCTGTACAGCCCATTAATTGCTCTCGTAGCTCTGTTCCAAAACGCACGCACGCAGGTACTGACAGGCTGTTAACAGCCAGAAGGCGTTTGCTGCGTATCCACCCAGGTTTTGGGTCTGACCACAGGTTGAAAATTTTGTTGATACAGGATGGGGTGGAATAATTTTGATAAGGAATTTTGATGAGGTAGCGTTTTGCTCCTCTGTTTTGTACAGGATGCCAAACAGCTTTTTTGTTTACACCCTGGTGTTTCATTTGATTAAAAATGGGGTAAATTTTGTAGCCAAACAGCTCATTTGAAGATTATGGAGTTAATCTTTTGCTACAGTTTGGATTAACTTCTTGGTTACCTCGGGTGCCGGCATGCCATACGTGGTACTCGGTAAAGCCTGAAGCGGCGTTTCGTAGCGTCGTAATCACCTAGAGACCTAACCAGGGCGCTTCTATGAGCTGGAATTTGAGCGTAAAATTTTGTCGCCCGGCGCCTAATTTTGTCCTCCACGTATGTGAGAAGAGAAGCTTCGTGAACCAACCTCACGGGAAAAGAACGACACACAGAATAGAATAGATGGATCGGAGTCCTCTATTCTGTGCACGCTAAAGGTATGCTAGCCAGCTATCAGCAGCCCTGTCCTAGATTTTACAGGCGTACAACATGAGTGGGATTATCAGCGTTCGAAAGAAGTGTAACTTTAAGCGGACTGGCATCGAGCCCGAACCCAGCATCGGGTACAGATAGGCAATAGCCCCCTGTACCCGCGCCGATAGTTTCCTGATGTGTCCGCGGAAAGTTTGGCCTCTATCAAGTTGAACGCCCAGGTACTTGATGGAATTAGTCTACTCTATCCTGCGGCTTCTAAAGTTGAAGTTGGGGTCAGTCAGCGGGGGTGTGGCGCCTAGTAAGAAGAATGGCGTGGCTTTTGTCCGGATTTACGGAGATCCGCCAACGCCTGCACCACTCTTCTGTGAGACGGAGGTGTCTCTGTATTAGGTTGAAGACTCTTAGTATGCGTCTGTTTTTGCAGAACAGCAACACCTTGTCAGCGTACTGTGCCATTTCGACCTGTGGTTGAATTGGAAAGTCTGCCATGAACACACTAAAAAGTGTGGGGGATAGTACAGAGCCTTCGGGGACTCTGCCGCTCACGGGTCTCAGTGTAGATGTTTTCCCCGCTACTATGACTTTGAAAGTTCTATGTCTGAGGAAGCTGTATAGAATGTTGATTGGCTGTGTAGGTAGCCCCAGTTGGATGAGTTTGAAGATTAGACCGGCATGCCATGTCGTGAAGAAGGCCTTTTTGACGTCCAGTGACACCACTGCCGTGAAGGCGCGTTCCTGGAAACCCAGGGCAGCTGTCTCCAACACATGTAGTAGCTGTTGGATAGTCGAGTGCCCAGGACGAAATCCGAACTGGTGATCAGGGATAGCTTAAATGTCTCCCAAAATGGGAGTCAGTCGGGTTAGGATTAACCTCTCGAATACCTTTGAGATGGCAGAAAGGAGACTGATGGATCGGTAGTTGGAAGGCTGTACCAGATCCTTCCCAGGCTTCAATATATATATTACCCGGGCTTCTCTCCACTCGCGAGGAAAGTGCCCTAAGGCGACGCACATATTGAAGATCCAAAACGCGGGCTGTGATAAGCCGCACAATGGTTCTCGGTTCGAGCCGTGACGTATTTTTACTATACCAGACGCTGAAACGAAATAGCTTACAACTGTCCTCTTGCAGCTAAGCTGTCTCTAAATGGCATTCCAGAATATCAAAGAAAATGGAAAACACGTGAAATGATGATTTTAATAGAACCAACATCACCCGTCCGGGTGTCTTTATGCCGCAATACCTAACCGCTTTTCTGCTTTACCTGCGAAATGAGTAGTGTGATGGTATGTTCTGCTAGGGGGGTATGTTTTGAATTTTAGGGAAGATATATGAGCGGAGGTTATATATAACATGGTGATTCCATGAAAACCATTGTTATGCGTGCTTTTCCTCTTGTTGCATATACTCTAATGCCAAGTAGTAGGTAATAACTTAGCCGTAAGAGAACATTTGTAAATTTGATGTTATTGCGCCTAACAAACGCATAAAAGCTTTGGATGAAAATTTTGACTGCAGTTTGGGGTTCGAACCTGCATCTCTCGGTTCCGTTGATGCAGCGTGCGTTTTACCAATGAGCTATGAAAGTCATCGTTTCGACAGTGCTTATTTTCAAATGTAGATGTTGGTTCTATTAAAATCATCATTCCACATGTTTTCCATTTTATTTGATAGTGTGGAATACCATATAGAGACAGCGTAGCCACAAGAGCACAGCTGTAAATTAGTTCGTTACAGCGTCTAACAAAGAACAAATGTTGGAGATAAAAAAGCGTATCCACATGTTAGAGCTCGAACCATGAACCCTCATGTAGCTTGTTACAGCCTGCTTTTTTGGCACTGAGCTACAAGAGCACTTGATAAAATGTGTCTCATGCACATCACAGTATTGGTTTTGTTAAAATGAGAATCCAGGAGTTTTCCGGTTTCCTGCATAATCCCCAGTGCTGAGCTATAGGAGAATTGTTACTTATTTTGTGATTATTAGTCAATATTTCGTCATATTGGGTTTATGTAGTCTTAGAAATCCTCGAAGTGAGCAACAGTAAAATGACGACCACAACACTATTCATCTACGCACAGGACCGTTTAGTTTTCATATCGTCTACTAACGGAACGCCTGCATGTTACCGACCCGCGGGAAGTGTACGTTTGCTAGTTTGAAGGATAATGCACTAGTACATGTTGGTTATATGTTGTAACTGTTTAAGGATTGGAAGGAAATTTTCCAGGACTAAGTTTGCCAGTTATGAGGATTGAAGAAACATGTCCTCAGTGAGGGAGGGAAGTCCTGGCTGGATCTGAACCGCGGTCTTCAGTGCTTAATGACATTGCACAGCCGTGCGTGTGTGTGTGTGTGTGTGTGTGTGTGTGTGCGCGCGCGCGCGCGCGTGTGTGGCATTATTTAAAATTAAAGTTTGGGTCACATAATGCTGGTTTAGTGAAATTTTGATATCTGACCAATGTAACACAGAACGAAAGTAGAAAATGATAAACAGCTGCTTGTACCTTCAAGCTAAACCAATTTTTTAGCATTAATTGGTTCTCTGAGCACAAATAATGTAAATAAATCAACAAGCATCACAGGTATTTGCATTTCTTTTTTTTAGGAAGTTGTCATTTGCTTGCATATTGGATAAAAGCTTATGAAGTATGATTAATGAATTGCCGAAAATATCGTTTGAAAAAATTTTCTCACTGCGTAGAAGGATTTTAAATGCTGCAAAAATATTTACAAATTGTTTTGGAACAAACATCATACAGTTAAATTTCATAGTTCAGTTTCTAAAAGGTATAATTTTGTCTTCAAATGTGTCTATGTATACCTAAATATGCTTAACTTGCTAGTAATGTAAGCTTGCAGTTTCAAACTGCCCGAAGTGAACAAGGTCACAGCGGCGCGGTCAGCAACACTTGTCACAGGTTCCGCAAAGTGGGAAGCAGTTAACGTTTGCTCCATTTCCAATCTACCAAAATAAGAGTAGAACGCTGAAGTATATGAAAGTTCCAGAATATGACTGCTGTTCCACACAGTGAGTTACCTACGAGGTCGTGCCATCGCGTGACAATGAAACAGGAGTGATCACCGAAACCAGTCCGAAATTTTACCCCCACTAAAAATAGAACACAAAAATTCGTGCAGCACAACTGAAAACAGGTAATGTCAAACGTTACACATTCTCGGAGCTACAGGTTTCTGGCTTTCGGTGAAACAGTGTTCATTGCTTCGTCAACTGAAAAAAAGGCCCCTGGTACTTTCGTCACAAACGACATATTTATATCCCATTTTAACTAAATTATTTTAAAAATATTAACTTCCACCACAGTAAGTCATATCGGACAACCAATGAAATGTGGGAAATGATGCACAAATGAGCCCTCGGTCCATAGAGCTCAGGGTTACTCGACCATCAGACAAAATTCAGATTTCGCCAAAACTGATCCATAACCATGAAAACCCCATATTTGTAGCTCAAATTATTTTTCCAATACAAATGAATAAAGCACTATTACCTGTATTATAACAATAAATCGCGACGTAAGCACTGTGTGAATATCATTATTGGTTGGCATGTATGCGTGTACGTATATTTGTAATTACTCAGAACTGAAACGTAAATGTTTGACATGACGTGATAAAAGAATTACTTTGAATAAGCCAATTCGAGCGAGAGAAAACAAATTTCCTGCTGCCTGGCAGAACGTGTCTGGTCACATTATATCTTTGTTTATGAATGGTTCGTAATCTCAGTTCAAAGTGGTTGGTGTGTATGTATGTACATATACTTTTCATTACTCAGAACTGAAATTTAAACTGCTGCATGAAGTGATGAAAGAATTACTGTGAATAAATCAAGGTGTTAAATTCGAGAAAAGGCAAACACTTCACTTCCTGTTAGGCTGTGGAATGCTGTATGCATATGTTTATGAATGAATGCTGGATAAGAGGTGTTTATTTACGCAGGAGAGTTCAGATCAATATCATTCAGTTGTTCTTTACACAACAGTAGAGTAAGAGTTAAATAGTGCAATGGCTTCTTGCGGTGAATTTAGTGGCGAGTCAAAAAGACAATTATTGCGAAGTCAGGCTCGAAGTATTGTTTTAAAAGTGTACACGTTCTTCAAAATATTGGGCAATGAGGAATATAGAAATAAACTCGATTTCAAAAATGCTCAATGGCTTACTGCTGAAGCGTGTGGTTAGGTAATACAAGTGTGTTCGGCATTTGGATTAGAAAAGCAGCTAATTCATAAACTATTGCGAAAATGATTTTTCCAATTTTGATTTTCGCAACAGTAAAAGTTTGTAAAATATAATTTGCTTACCCTTACGTCTGCGCCAAGCAGACCTGCATGTTGTATGAGTGTGCGAGAGAGAGAGGGAAATATAAAAGGAGTGGGTTAACAAGCTGGCAACGCTGAGTGTGATACGGCATCTGATTAACTGGATTCCAGAACCCTTCCCATTTGAAACACATAATAGTTCGAGATTTGAGTGATCTTTGAGGCATTTAATCTTGAGAACCCCGATAAAGAGCTACTAAGTATCGATATTTCTATACTAGAAAAGCAGTTTTAAAGACAATATAATCCAATAATTTCACACAGATTGTTTAAATACCTACTTATCAGCGTCTGATCCCAATTGGGTTTAATGCAATTAACTGCGTAATGCAGACCATGCATCGCCTATCTCAACTGCTTATATTAATCACGTCTACAGTCACTGAAATTATTTCGGTATATTTCATCAATACCCTGTATAGAAGACCAAACTTGCCATTTAACATCAATGTCTTATTTTACTACTACAGATTTTCAAGAAAATCCAGTAGTCTACATTTTACATGGAACAACTTTTGTTAGTTCTTACTTTTCAAAATGGCTCTATTTTCATGAAAATTCCATAAGTGTTTCAAATATTTATTTGTTTAATTATATAAATATTTTGGATTTTCTGCAAACCGCATAAGAAGCCATAAATAAACTGTGCATATCTAGCTGGAAAACCTTGAGGTAGACAAATGTTACTATATTAAACATATGTCTAATTAAGGCACGCACTATTACTTTTATTAGAAATGATAGATGAATAATTGGAATAAATAGTTTCTCTTGTTAAAATCAGTGCGTAATATAAGAATTGACGTTACGGTTTTGTTAAGTATCGGTGAAGGAGATTGACTAACCAAGTACTGTATTAAAGAGAAGAAATTTGTATAAGCCAGTGTAACTAAGGCAAATAAGGTTCGATGGAACTCAGTCAGCAAAAAATGTATTTTGACGTTCGGATAATACGACCAGACAGACGTAGACCATCTACTGAAAATAAAAGGATACAGATGCTTAAAATATGGCATTTTCTAAAATGCGTATCTTGTAGCCTTACAGAAGTGCTTTATGCGATCGATTACCGCCGTTAAAGACGGTGCTCAGGTTATAGAGACAGAGGAGCCTCCGATTAACATGACAGTGATTGACGGCAAATTATACGATTTACTGTTATTACGGAAACATTTAACATAAACCGTTAAAAGTTAGCACATCAAAAAGTTAGTACTTTGTGGCGCTTATTTCATGTTTTGGTTTAAATTATTTTAGGCAAAACTGTATTTTGAATAGTTATGAAAATGGTAATTTATGTAAAAATAGAAATGTGCAATTAGGTAGGCTATGGAATAATTCAACACAAGTTAGATTTTATGTAATATTATCAGGATTGGCAGTTTTCAAAGTGTTTTTGCGTAATATAGTGACGTTGACCAATAAAAAAGGATACATGAGTTGGTAGCTATGGCAACATAAGAAGGTAAGAAGTGAGAATCTTTCGAAAGTGGCGTTCTTCTGCATAAGATCGCCGTCGAGGCAAGATGTGCTTTTGTGTCGATCTGCATCAAAGATGCATCAGTGGCGTGTGCGCTATTAGGAAATAGTTAATCGTTGCATCATTCGCCGTTAGAAAAAGGACTAATTTTTATAATATTTAAAAAGTGTGAAAAACCACGTAAAGCAATGTTCATGCCGAATTAACTATTCTACTCTGGAATGGAATTATAAATTATTAGTTATTCAACTAAGAATTCCTCTGCTGCGATACTTCGCTCGAGAGAAGACTGCATCACTCCAGAGCTACTGAGGTGATGCAGATTCAGAGCTGCCGGGGAAACTACCAGATTTCTACAAGATCGTCACCAAAGGTGAGAAATTAATCAGCACAATCCATCACGCCATTTGCAGTATTCTGTTGCAACTCCAAAAGCTACAGTTCATAAACAGTTGGATTTTATATTCTGAAACAATTAATACTTGCCTTAAATAACTCATTTATTAGCCTCCATTAAATGTACCACCAACTTAGCTGGTGTGTCTGTTTTCACCTCAGTCCTACATACCCTAAGAAAGAGATCCCATTGTTTACCACTGTAGCAGTTGAGAGCATATGGTGACTTTGTAGGTTCGCAAAATTAAAAGTATAGTTCGCAGACATTCAAAATGCTCTTTATTTCCGTAGAAAGGCTATTTGTACAGTCCTTTGCAGCAGCAGAATTATGTAACGTACACAAACGCAACCTTCACGATCGTCTGCCACACGTCCACACCACTGCACACTCAATCGACAAGTCCATAGACAACTTCATTCACTCACTGATTGGCTCTGACAGCCGCGCCGTTTATTTATAACCGAACCATCATTTCTCGACAGTTGTCGAAGCATCTCGGCCTTTCACGACGGCAGGCGAAGGAGAGGAAACTGTCCAGACATCTCTCCGGCTGTTTCTCTCTCGGCAAGTAACAAGCGCTCATCGGCTCCGTGGGCGTGAATTAGGCGCTATCTACCCCTTTCATTCCCCGCTTTTCTCTCTCTCTCTCTCTCTCTCTCTCTCTCTCTCTCTCTCTCTCTCTTGGCGTTCGCATACGTACGGGCCGCAGCCCGCCACAAAACAATGCCTCGCGACAACATTCATTGAAGACGGGGAGACGTCATCAAGGTGCCGCTGGTAGATAGGTAGGTAGGCAGGTAGGCAGGCAGGCAGACGGGTAGATAGACGGGTAGACGGATAGGTAGATGGGTAGATGTGTAGACAGATGGGTAGATAGGTGGGTGGGTAGGTCGGTAGGTAGGTAGGTGGAGAGATGGAGGGATGGAGAGATGGAGATAGAGAGAGAGATAGAGTTGGATGGATGGAGGGAGGGAGGGATGGAGGGATTGAGGGGCAGGTGGGCGGGCGGCCGGGCGAACGGGCAGACGGGCAGAGAGAGAGTGAGAGAGATTGAAAGAGTGAGTGAGAGAGTGAGATAGAGAAGGAGTGAGAGAGAGTGAGATAGAGAGAGTGAGAGAGAGGGAGAGGGTGAGAGAGTGAGAGAGAGTGAGAGAGTCAGATAGAGTGAGAGAGAGTGAGAGAGGTAGGTAGGTAGGTGGGAGGGTGGATGGATGGAGAGAGGGATGGAGAGATGGATGGAGGGATGGAGAGAGATGGAGAGATAGATGGTTGGATGGATGGATGGATGGAGAGATGGAGAGAGATGGGGAGAGAGAGATTCTATTACTGTACTTTTTAATTTTTTTTATTTAACTGCTAACTTAGACTGGGGCTTCAAAACGTGTATTTCTGGTGAAATTAATTCCGAAATTATTGTTGAGTGAAATACAATACTTTATATGCGCACTGAATGGCAGGGAAAAGTTAAAAAAAAAGTGATTAACTGTTGAAGTTTGGACGGTGAACTGCGTAGCCACCATGGTCACTATATGACCAGTTTCGTATCTAGGCGGTTAATGTAAGAGGGTGGGTATATATTACACGGTAACAAGCTCGTTCTATTGAAATCAGAAGGCAACATGCTCTGTGTTTCACTCGGTATTCATCTAAATTATACATTCACAGCTGCCGATGTTTACTGTTTTGCAATAAATCACGGAAAGGCTGGTAAATGAAAAGATGCTGCTTGCATGTTCATTCTCTGTATTACATACACATGTAATGATGCTGAAAAGCAAATAGTGTGCACCCACTTTCTTGCATAAAGTGCATATAACACTGAAACTTAATCGACAGCGAGTTGACTTGCCACCTGATTTGATTTCCGGCTTGGAATTTTCCGTAGTTTCCCTGGCGTTTTCTCATCTACCAAGTTTACATTTTCATCCATTCACTTCCATTTCTTTCCTCTCATATTTCAGGAGAACTAGGTTTCGTGGTGTGTGACAGATAGCAGGGTACTTGTTAAAAGAGTGCTTTCCGTGGCCACTAGAGGAATACTTTGTCGACGGTTGTGCATCGCTCTCTCTAGATAGTTCCGCCAGTGGAACATATGCCAGTGTGGAACCATTTTTGACTTCTGTGCCTCTCTTCCGCTTCTCTGTCGGCCGCCTGTACCTTCTTGTGCTTCCTTCACTTCATCCATTCCTCATATGGAAACTATGAGTGTGCAAAGTGTTCCCCTCTTTTATGATACATATTCCCGTAGGGAAGGGGATCTGTCCCCTTCAGCTGCAGCGAAACCTTGCACTCGTGGTACTTCTGACGTTACTAGAAGTACACCGGGTCGAGCATCCGAGTCCCTCCCGAAAGGGAGTTGCTCGTTTGGGTTGGCTTCGGTATGGCAGTGGTTCCAGATAGCCGTGGGAGATCAGAGACGTCTGAACGACTTTGTCGTCAGACGGGCTTGAGTGACGTCTTAAGTTCCCGCGTACTAACCTGCAGAGCTAGTAGTCGGTGTGCTAGATCACCAGACGCCCCGACCGAGGATATTCGGTAGTCTTCCCAGATGCGTTGAACGCTTAAGTGGCCTATCCACTTCCCACTGCAATAGGGGAGGCTTGTTAGATTCAATGTCTTGCCCTACTTGAAAGAGCTCCGGAGTATGCCCGTCTTCCCTTTGGGGAAAGCTTGGTACCTCCCGGGTAAGGAAAGAGGGCGGTTGCCATCCAACGTAGATACTCTCAGGCGCATTTAATTGTTTGATGCATATGTCCACAAAGGATTATCTCCTACCCTCCATAGAGTCTGTAAGTATGGGTATGAGAGCGAATGTGTGTATGAAAATAAGCCTAAAACGAGTAAAGGATAGTAAACTAATTCACCATCAAATGTTTCAAATACATCTTCCGATACTACCACCGAGCGGGATGGCTCAGGCGGTTTAGTCTGTGGCGCGCACTCGTGACGCCCGGGTTCGATTCCCGTGGCCGACCTACCTGACCCATGGGTTTTTCGGTTTTTTCCGGGTGGATAGCCGAATGCTGGGTAGGTTAATTACATCCCCCGAATTTCCTGTCCCTCCATTTCATCTCCATTATCATTTCATATCATCTCTCATCTGGTGGTCTCTTTCAGGGTAGAAGTGTCTGCGGGTGTCTTGGCAGTTCATGGCAGGATGATATGCTCTGAAGAAAACTATTTCCTCCTCCGATAGGTCGGTTGATGGCCTCAGCTCCTCAGCTGGGACCAGTTCGGGACCGCCAGCCAGGGACCTATGGGGCTCGGATTGCCTGCCTGGAAGCATTAGGGCTCGGCTGCTGGGCTCGTTGCTCCAAGTAAATTGTAGGGACCCTGCCCTCTGTACTGTCGTGGCTCCTTGGATCGGCTGCCCTCTGTGTCCGCCTTATCCTTCCTCCCGGATGTACCCCACTTGGGGGCATAGGAACTCCAGCATGGTGGCCTACGTACCGAATCCCATCCGTAATGAAATCCCAATCCGATACTACCACTACAGTTAAACGGGGCTATAGAAAGAAATAACACAATGAATCACATTAAGGCACGCGTTTCCAAAAAATTTAAACATCCTTAAAGCAAACTATTTGAACCGAATAACTTTTTCTTAATTCCATAATTAATTTCATAAGCCATGTTCGCGTCACTATTTTAACGCCATTTTTATTCTCACAGAAATACATTATTATAGAACAAAAAAGCACAGTTAAGTATTTTCACGACTTACTTTTTTATACACATTTTATAGATTTATAGCAATAAATGCTATTTTCCATTACTGCGCTTTGTTTTTCCTTTTATCGTGTGAGGCAAACAATAGGAAAACTCACCCACCACTGCCATGCCAGCCAAGTCCGCTTGATTAATCAGTTACCCTGGAAGAAAGGCCGACCGACCACTGCGCCTGCTTTCAGCCAAGCACTGTATTTTCAGAGTGCAAGCACCACCGCAGTGCAACCCACCAGCAAATTCGCTGACTCTTGCTACCTCGATAGACCGGAACGTAATGAATGAAATGAAGGAAGTGACCCCGTAGCTGCCGCGGAAAAAACAGGGTCAGGATCAGCTGCGGGACTTGAACCCTCGACTATCCGTGTGTTAGCTACAGACGTTACAGTCTGAGTTATGTCTGTCGGTAGTCAATAGTTCTATGTCCTCTGTATCTTCAACAAAATGTAGTAATGTGTGCAAATCTCGATTAAAATGAAGTTGATGGAAAAATAATGCTTTTATAAGATAATGTGTGCACTCTAGCAACCAATAGAAGATAATGTATCACTTAAGATGTTCGATTAAGCAATACAAATTTCTTTTTCGATATCGAGGTTAGGTCTATTTTCAAATTTTGAGACACAACTGCAGCAAAACCACATTCATAACTACCTAGGCATTCAAACACGAAACGCGTTATTGATTACTACCTGATTCCCATCTTCGATGCTTCATCAGAATGCAAAGACAAGCTTAGACTCCAAAAAGGAAATCGCAGAATACCTGTAAGATATGAATAAAAATAGAGAAGGTAAACATGTGAAAATAATGATTTTTTTCCCATCAAAGCTGCAGCGCAATTGAGGTACACTTGCATTTATTCTTGTGCTCTAGAGATATGAACTATGTAATTCTGGACAATAACGTTGGTATGTTGATACAGTTATGGACCTCGGTCATCGTTAGAAGTCGTTGATCGACTGGCAGAGTAATAGTCGCCCAGAGTAAGTATGGTAGCGCTATCGAGTGGTAAAAAGAATTTTCTGGGTTTTTCACTTCTCCCTTATTACTATTATTATTATTACTACTACTACTACTATTATTATTATTATTATTATTATTATTATTATTATTATTATTATTATTATTATTATTATTATTATTATTATTATTATTATTATTATTATTATTATTATTATTATTATTATTATTATTATTATTATTATTATTATTATTATTATTATTATTATTATTATTATTATTATTATTATTATTATTATTATTATTATTATTATTATTATTATTATTATTATTATTATTATTATTATTATTATTATTATTATTATTATTATTATTATTATTATTATTATTATTATTATTATTATTATTATTATTATTATTATTATTATTATTATTATTATTATTATTATTATTATTATTATTATTATTATTATTATTATTATTATTATTATTATTATTATTATTATTATTATTATTATTATTATTATTATTATTATTATTATTATTATTATTATTATTATTATTATTATTATTATTATTATTATTATTATTATTATTATTATTATTATTATTATTATTATTATTATTATTATTATTATTATTATTATTATTATTATTATTATTATTATTATTATTATTATTATTATTATTATTATTATTGTTATTATTATTGTTATTATTATTATTATTATTATTATTATTATTATTATTATTATTATTATTATTATTATTATTATTATTATTATTATTATTATTGTTATTATTATTATTATTATTATTATTATTATTATTATTATTATTATTATTATTATTATTATTATTATTATTATTATTATTATTATTATTATTATTATTATTATTATTATTATTATTATTATTATTATTATTATTATTATTATTATTATTATTATTATTATTATTATTATTATTGTTGTTGTTGTTATTATTATTATTGTTATGATTATTGTTGTTATTATTACTGTTATTATTACTATTTTTATTACTATTATTATTGTTATTATTATTATTATTATTATTATTATTATTATTATTATTATTATTATTATTATTATTATTATTATTATTATTATTATTATTATTATTATTATTATTATTATTATTATTATTATTATTATTATTATTATTATTATTATTATTATTATTATTATTATTATTATTATTATTATTATTATTATTATTATTATTATTATTATTATTATTATTATTATTATTATTATTATTATTATTATTATTATTATTATTATTATTATATTTTATTATTATTATTTATTTAAATGAGTCTTACAAATATTGTCATTTTGCTTCACATACCTAGAATCTCGCGTTGGCAACGATTTCACCATTAAATATATGGATTGTATCTGAAATTCTTGCATCAACCAGGTCCACGTCGAACAGAGGATATCAGCCAGAAGGAAGCCTTCGTTGCCGGGCAGAGCTGGGCAGACCACCCAACCTCGATAATATTGTCGCAGATAGAGAAGTAACCGCTTCATACAGCAGGAGAGATTACGTGTGGATCTTGCGTTCGACTTCCCAGCGGATGAGCCTCTCCACTACGCTAGTTAGTCGAGTAACAAGGGAAGTGGCAGTGAAAAGTTGAATCAGATGACATTAAAAGAGATTGGAAAGCAGAGAAAGTGAAAATATTTGAACACTAATAACCTATTTTACTGAACTCCTTTAATGTTTTATACCTAGTTTAACACATTTAACGTCAATTAATAATATTTATTCTTTAAACATCGTAATGGCTAACTCATTTTAAACGCATCATTATCTTCAACGCTGGCAGAACGTTGAGGCCTATTGAGCTTCAAAGACAGAGCGCTACGTTCACTTGTTATCTTGTTTATTACAAGAGCGAAAAACTAATAACCTGGCGTAGAGTAAGTAAGGAACGTAAATTGACCACTTGGGAGCCGTGTTTGATATGAAAGGTTAGCCAATTAATTATTATGCTCAAAATGTAAATTACTATTGTAGACGACAGTTTTGTCGTTTGATTCTCGCTTCTTTCTTTTCTTTTATTTTGGTTTATTTTACCTAAAAAAAAATATATATCTATGTATATAGATATATATTTTTCTTTTCCTTATTTAACCGTTTTTTATTGTTTCCGTTTGATTACCTATCTGTTTTCTGTAGTTTCACACACATACACTATACACATAAACACCTATGTCCAGGGCGGGACTCGAACCCGCGACCCTCTACGCGGTGGAACGCTAGAGACATACGTTACTTTCTCAGCATATTGAATCATACACGATTTCTCGCCTGCCGTTGCTGTGATTGCACCTAACAAGGCTGTACTACACTGTCTCTCCGTTTAAGTGCGATAGATTCACACAAACAAGTCCGTTGTTACACATTCCTTCCGATAAACTTCCATGTAATAGTAACAAACGTAAATACTAAATAATAACATGCGTAAATGTAATCTTCGACTACTTTGTGTTGCGAAGTACCCATGCATTGTTAGGTTACATGTGTGTTTGCCCAATTGCAGATAAATTGAGGTACTAAATCAAGAGCTTTAACAAATACCAAGCGAATTTTCATGGATGTAATTTGTTTGAAACTGATAAAAAGGTAAGAGCAGTTTTTTTCGGGAAGTCTGTTAAAAATATAAGGCGTTCGGAATTGTTTCGTAAGATGCTTAACAACGAGTACTCAAAATATAATATTTTGAACGTACCTATAACTGTGTCATGTCTACATTAAATCATGTTTGTAATAAAATTACAATAAAGTAAATATTTAAATAGGTTTATCTTTCTCTAAGTCGAGTGAAGTAGCGCCTTAGTAAATTGTGATTTTCACATTCATGGGGTTTCGGTTTCGGTCCCCGTCAAATTTACACCCTGATCTTTTCGTGGGTTTCCTGGTCGCTAGGTGAAAGCTAGGTTAGTTTCTCATTTTCCAAGATTTATTCTACATAATTTGTCTTTCATTCTATTTTCTTTTCAACTGGGTTACGTGTATGGCGGTGTTGAACAGATGGAGCGAATTATTGCTCAAAAGAAATAGTGTTTCCTATTAACATGGCTGCGTGGTAGATTCATCGCCTTTTTAGGTAGCTCCAGTAATGGAACTGATCTTCGAACCTGGGACTGTTAGGGACTTCTTCGCGCTACTGTGGTCGTTTATCTGTAGCCTTTTGTGGTTCGTTCACTTCATCATTCTTCATGGGATGTGGAGTATCAACGGATCTATGTAGATATAAATATACAACGTATGCCCCTTTATAGCTAACGCTAACCTTATATTTCTATATTATCTGAGAATAAATACGGTACGTAGTTTGTTAACTGTAACTCCTACAGATCACGTAGAGGTCCAACATTTCCTTGAATTGGCATTTGCTTCGACTATTTTCCATCGCGTTTACCTTAATTTGCTTACTGTCACATGATATCATAAAATACGAACATTAAGTGTAGATATCCGTAACACCTGCAATGTTGCAAGGGTGCGGGAAAGCCTAATAAAGGGAACTGCATTGTATGCAGATCAGCATACTGCGCGTCTTTTTCTTTGACTTCTCATTCTGTATTAAGTGAGGTCCCTGCAATGTGCACGAGTAGGCCACCCATTATGCTGAAGGTACAGTATCTATCCTGATAGCCAGTATTATTCAGGTCATTAGTAATGGCACTAGCTTGCTGGGATGCTGTATCGCTTTTAGCTACATCTAGGGCTTCCGCGGTATTTGTTTGTGATACATTACTTTCTATATTTTTATAAAGTAACCCTGGTGGAATTAGCGACATGATTTTTAAACAACGCACGTGAATTGTTAAACAGCTAGCAACAAAATTTTCATATGTTTGTGGTGTTACGATGTTTCATGTTGATTATTTCGAAGTCCCAGGTTGGGAAACCATATGCAACAGGACTAAGCATATGGGTAGTTGCAGATGATGTAATTGATGTTCTCGTAGATTTACTCGAAGTTAGATCCTGGAACTTACTTTGCCTACTCTTGTATTAGCATGAGTGCGGACGCAAATGAGAGATGATGGTGTAGTAAAATAAATTCTCAATACTTTTCTTTTTAAATTGTAAATTAAATTTTGATAAACCTTTTAAAATAATATTTTAAATACTGAACAAATAATCATATTTGTTAACGTCAATATTACATAGTTTTAAAAACAATTATGTTGCTTTCGCAACATGTTATATACTTCTACCTTTCTGCAGACTTACAGATACAAACACCCACGTCCGTACTCTATAACGGCTAAACGCAGAAGAAAGAAGTTTCATCCAATCTTGATTTACTAGTTCTTCCATTGCTATGGAAGTCAACATTTTACCATTGGTCCACGTCACAACCAATTGTAACTATGTTCTTTGTCAGATTCAATAATAGTTTTATAATTTTTTAAAATCATTTTTCAAAACGGTTTAACATTTAAAATAATAGTTCTTCTTAATTTAAATTAATTTTGTTGTTATCAAAATGTTAATTAATATTTAATTTCCTCTATCAAATTACTTTTGCACTTTTACTTGTTATCTTAAACTTCGCCTCTTATCCAATATAATTAAAATAAATTTTAAACAAAAGTGAACATAAAATAACTGTTTCAACGTTGCACTTTACAAGTAGGTTTTTGGAGCCCCAACAAATGACATGGAGTGCGATGTAATCTTTTTTTCGGGAAGCCAGTTCTTTTTTATTACTTGTTTATTACCCATGAGGTAACTAGAGGTTTACTAGAGGTTTACTAGAGGTTTACTAGAGGTTAGGAAATAATAAAAAGTCACTTTATATTTCCTTATAAATAATACGGAATAATATTTAGTACTATGCCAGTAAATGGCTTTAATGGAATGCTTGTTTAACAAGCTCCTAATTGTAGGTGATGTGATAATTAAGAATAAGGAACAATTTTAACTCTGTAAACTGCTTTATCAAGAGCTTGAATGCAGTACGAAGTAGTGAATTTGTGTGTGTGGGTGGGTGGAAGGGTGGGTGGGTGTGGGTGTGTGGGTGAGATGATAAAAAGAAGTTCATTTATCTGTACAGCAAAGAAATAAATATTCGAAAATTGTAGGAAAATTCCAGCAGTAGAGAATTTGAAAACCAAAATCAAAACCTGTTTATGGTATTTTTAATAAAAATATTTATGCCTTTGATTATTATGTTGCCCATGTCTACTCTTCTCAGCTTCATTCCTTGCCTAACATAGATCGCCACTTCACGCTACTGTTAACATTAAAGTATTATATTATTATACCAGGTTACATTTAATAATAGCGTGGCCTTGGTGGCGGTGTTCTCATGTTTACATGCATGTGGCCTACACTTATGCACAACATGGATAGTTTCTTCGTTGTCTGCAAATAAAAAATGCTAGAAATATAAGTGATTTTCTGAGAAGTATAGTTATTGTCTTTGACATTACACCGGTATACATATTGTTGTACGAGGCGGGTTCACACTAAAGTTAAGGCTCACATGTGAAGGAGAAAGGGATGAGGTTATAAAACGGGTAGAGTGGCTTGATATCGCTACAAAACGGGGTCTCTAGGTTTTTCAGGAGGTTCCTTTTTTGTCACCCAACGCATCTCCACGAACACATTTGATCAGAAGTTTTCATAGGAGCAAAATACATTTCTCCCCTTAAAGCACTTCCACTGCATATCACTTTCCATTACATAGGGCACTGAAACATGGAATCCATTCTAGCGTTGGTATACTAGCTTTAGTCACAGTTTAACGGGACTCGAACTCGTGACGGAGGTGGCCCCCAGGTTTTGGAGCACAGCATGGGACGTAAACTTGTTACGCCCGGTTGCACTAAAGATGATCTAAGTTCAAGCACATGAAAATGAACTTCAGTTAAGCTGAACTTAGAATTTTGGTTGTATAAACATTGATCTAAGTTCATGGCCTCTTGATCTAAGATCAAACCTAACTGGTGACTTTTCTCCAGTTAACTTGATTGAACTTAGATTAGCAGAACTGCAGAATTTGCACAATAGTTTCTGAGAAGAAATAAGTAGTGCAGCTTTAAATAAATAGTAAATAAAGCATTTTTTGTGGTTACTTGCATAAATAATTGACCTCTTTATTTCATAAATGTATGTTAAAGATGCATTATTTTTGTTCATAACCTATATATTTTTATTATTTTCAGAATTCAGATTACTCCGATATCTCTGATGATTAGAATTTTCAATTTGAAAGGTCTCCTTGTATTCTCCAACATAGAGGAGAGTCTCAGAACTAAATGACAGAGAATTCAAAATGATATCAAAGCAAGTAATTGAAGAACTGGAGCATAGGCTATATGCAGAATTAAGAACACAAACCCTGAGGAAATGCGCACTTAATCGAATATTTATGATCCTTCTCGTATTACGGTTCTATGCAAATGAAATCTTCCAGATGGTGATTAGGAATATATTCAATATTAATAAAGGGACTGCGTTTACAACAGTACACAAAGTTACAAGGGAGATTGCAGCTTTAAGATCTCATTTCATCAGGATGCCTATGGAAAAGGGTGAAATAAGAAGGATTATGCGAGATTAAAAGTTAGCTGAACGCATCTTCTATTTTGCTTGAACTTCCATTCTTTGTTTATATTTTCCAACTAACAGTATGGTAAACAGACGAAAATGAAAAATATGTACATTGGGCATATAATGGAGATAAAATAAGCCAAATAATTAACTTTTGATAAATACTGTTTCAATATGGAGTAAATTCTTATACTGTTTATTTAAAATAAAATTATTTCTAGGACAAATAAGCATAAAGCAAAAGATTCATTTAGTTTTTGTTATGACTAGATTGGCTGCTCTGTGCACTTGAATTAAACAGTGTCGAGCAATTCCGAGGATTCTCGAATTCCTTCGATACATCACAAAGTTGCAACATGTTTGGCGATATTGCCACCTTTGTTTTTGTGATCTCAGATCAGTACTAAACGGCGTTCATCTGATCTAAGATCAGCATTTTACAACCCACGCGGGTTCGCAAACTTAGTTCAATTTTGATCTTCGACTACAAATGAACTGCAGTTAGCGATTTTTATGCAAACGTGCCTTAGACGCTTTCCCTGAAAGGAAGGGTTTAAGAGCAGACCTATAGGGTGACAGTATCCAGACGAATATTGGTAAAAAATTTAATTAGCTACAGTATTAGCTTAATTAGGTATATTAAACTTACTTTCCTCGTTCTACACTATAGCACCTGAACATACAGATTTACAACACTACTTTAAATATGTATAGTATTCTAGCTCTGGACGAAATACTCTTGTTAAGAATTACAAACTAGAGACAAATACCAAATGCTTAAAAATACATCAAAGATCTACAAAAATGCAAAATCATACTAAGCCACATGAAAGTATTATAAAAACGAGAAAATAGCCTGAAAGCTATGATAAATATTCATGAACAGAGCTCGAAAGTTTAAAAAGCCAGAGGAATTACTGACCAATGCAGAAAGATGTATAAAGCTGCCACTCCCAATGTCCTAACGGGAGTCTAAACTACCTCCTCCAGTATATAAACCACATTAAAATTGCCTAAAATATCCCTTTCTTTGTCCTAAACAATCAGAAAGTGTACGAAATGTCTGCTCCAATTCACTCACATCCTTCATTAAGTGAAGTGCGTAGACGTTGCCTTAAAATGCACTAAATATCTCTAGCAATGCACCAAAAGGCCTGTAAAGTGCCCGAAGTGCACCAAAACACCTTGACAATGCTTCGGAAACTAAGAGAGAAAAATACTTGTTATAATGTCCAAAATATATTTTTAAGCACATGAAATACATGTATTTGTGTTCTGAGATGCCTGCAGTGCTCGTACAGATTAAAGCCCAGAAACAAATTCTAACAGTGCTCAGGCATAAAGGTGACAAATGAATCCCCAAGTGCCCCAAAATATTCATAAAAGTGGCTAAAATAACTACAAAAAGTGCTGCATATAGCATTGAGAATCACTTAAAATTAGTATAAACATGCTCGAAATGACCTTAAAAATGCTTAAAATATCCACCAAATTGCCTTGATTATCTTGAAAGTGCTAAAAATAACTATGCTTTCCAGAAAAGATTGAACATATCTACCACACACACACACACACACACACACACACACACACACACACACACACACACACACACACACACACAATATACCTTTAGAATACCTGAAATGAGCATAAAGCTGCCAAAAGTAGTTGTAGATTTACCCTCAAAGTGTTCAGTAAATTGCCTGAAATATCTGTGGATACCAATGTGTAAAATAGACTATGTCCCAAAATACTGTCATAGTCCTAAAATACCTCAAAAGGTGTCTAAAACAACCATAAAAATACAAACACACCTTAGTTTCCAAAATAGCCATTATAGTGCCAATAGTGCCATTAAAAAGCCCTGAAATGCATTTTTAATTCTTGAAAAGGCTCGTGTTCGTACCTATATTCAGAATATATATATATATATATATATATATATATATATATATATATATATATATATATATATATATTGACAGACGGGCAGTGCAGTGCGGAGATGAAAGCTCGCCCAAAACGGTGAGGGGGAAGGAGACGGATTTCAAGAGAGTTCGTCTTTCTTCGAGCGTCGTTTCGGATAGTGAGTAATCTATAAAAAGGGAGCCACCGCCCGCCAGAGCAGTCAGTTGTTAATTGAACTCGCGTGCGTGAACATCTGTGTGCGCTGTGTTATGGTCGTTGACCTTCCTAGTACCACACTGGAAAACTTCAACCCTTGCTATCTCTATCGCTTCTCCTAGTATTCCCTAAGATTACGTCTGATTATTATATACGTGTATAATAAAATAATTATAATAACTATAATCTATGCTCGATTTTCTCTCTTTTAACTAACGAGGATGACTAAAAAAGTAACAACAGACTAACAATATTAAGTTCAGCTGACACTCCAGGCCAGGACAAAACCAATGAAGTATTTTCCCGTGCCGCATCGATGTTCCAGCATCTCCCAAACGAAGTATACATTTGGAGCGCTGCATGTACATGTTACTTTCAAATGCACACACTAGATGTCTCTAAGCAGGTCGTGCATTACACATTCAAGGCCACCAACACAATTACTAGACCGCGGTGATGATATGTATAAGGGCGCTCAACTGCAGAGGTTAAAAAAAACTTACAAAAATGCATGCATTTAATAACCTACAAAAAACAAAAAGAAATATAAATCTAAACTGCCAAAAATTCTCTTCACTAAATCCTAAGGTCTAACCTAAAAAAGAATCTAAATATCTTCTCCACTACCCTGTTATCATCCGCTAGCATTTCTGCAAAGATGGCCGGCAGCTGCAGAGACGCCCTAAGGTGTGCTAGGTGAAAACACTCTAGCAGCACGTGTCGTACAGATTGCAAAACGGACAAAGTGGAGCAGGCTCCTTTTTAAAAAGAAAACTATGAGTAAACAAGCAGTGCCCAATACGCAGCCGAGCCAAACTCACCCCCTTGCGACGAGATGAACGACAGGAGGTAACCCATGGAATCGGAAGTTCTTTCACAGATCTAAGTTTATTATTGCGGAGAGCGGACCACTCCTACTGCCAGCAGGTTTGCACAGCTCTCCGCAATACGGCCCTAAAATCTTCCGATGTCACATATGGTACTCGAACCCTGGACTTCATGGTAGCCGTCTTGGCTGCTGAATCCGCCATTTCATTCTCCCGCAAGCCTACGTGACCAGGGATCCATGCACACACCACGCTGACGCCAGAAGCGTGTGAAACGTGGAGGGCATCCTGGATACTCTGCACAATAGGGTGGTAGTTGTACAGCTGCCGTAGGCTTTGAAGTGCACTGAGGGCTAGACCGCGGTGTTGCATACTAAGCTATTTAAAAAGTAACATATATTCAGTCATATATTTAGTCCGAAGTGTAATATACAGTTCAATGTAAATAAAGCCTTTTACATAATATTAGTGAACTTTCTTATCTCATTTGAACTCAATCTACAATATGAATAATTGGCAAACTGCATCCTTTTTGAGATGAAATTTCAGAGAAGCCCAGCCAAAGCAAACGTGGAAAACTATTCTTCGATTTGTAGAACCTGCAATATTTTAAAGCTTGTGAAAGGGTATGAGCAGCAAGAAGGAAGAGAGACTATTTTCGCAAAAACTTGTTGGTAATTAGAATGCATGAATGTAATAACGTGTAAAATTGAAAATCATATGATTATAACCGGAATTGTGTCTTCATTACATATTCATTTATAGTTCAAACTCTTAATGCAGCAATTAGTGATGAAATATCAGCCAAGGATGTTGCACATGTAAGTTGCAAGTGCTTTGATTATCCTTATTACTTAATTATTTATGAAATAATGAGGTTGCAGGCAAAAATACAAAGTGCAGAATCAGGCGAACTTAGGTATGTTTCCTGTTTTGGTGATATTTAGTAATGACCTCCAGGAACATTATTAGTGAAGTGTGAAGCTCATACTATAGCACGATCCATATAAACCTGAACTATTTCAATAGGCCATAACTTTTGAACCACTCGCAGGACACACATGCAACTTTGGGAGAATATAAAACACAACTGGGATATCGAATATTATCGATATGATATCGAATTGAGAGAAGGTTATTTCCAGCCAGGTGGAGCAACGTACCATACATCTAATGACACCATGGAACTTGTAATCAGTTTCTTTAATAATCGAATAATCTCAAAATGTCTATGGCCCCCAGATCCTCTGACCTTACCACACCGGATTTTTTCTTGTGGGGGTATTTAAAAATAGAGTGTACAAGAATAGGCGACGGACAAGTGATGTTCTCAAGTAATCCAATCGAACCGAAATAAGTAACATTGGCGAGGATACTCTCCGTAAAACTTCAGAGAATATGGCGAGACGAGTGCAAACATGTATAGATGCTGGTGGACACTTCCGACATTTTCTGTGAGATGTAAATAGTGTAATGTAATCTCCCAATTGTTTATTATATTCTCCCAAAGTTGCACGGATGTCCTATTATTTGTAAAGTTATGGCCAATTGAACTGGTTCACACTGTGGGATGATATTCCTTACAGTTTCGATAAGAATGGAATATTTACCTTTTGTGTAGCTGTCCATCGATTTCAAAGTTATGCAAACTCATTCAGATGATGAGGATTCCAGAGGCCTTTCCAGAGAATTCAAGATATACATTTAATTTTTCATAAAATATCTTAAACATGAATATCTTAAAATACCTTATTTTAATTTTTGAGAAAATAAACATTTTCGAAAATGTTCTATTTAATGCGTAATCTGGGCCGGGGCGTTGCATAGAAAAATTTAAAGCATTTTTAACTTTCTCCGCAAAAAATAAGATGAAAATCATTGTGTTAGAATTTAAGCGGTTTGGCAGCAGATTGCAAAAGCATATTCTAAATAAAACTCAAAAAGGAAGAATAACTAATCACAATTTACGGTTATTAACTAATAACAAGTTAAATGGTAAGAAATGTAGAACGTATAATTGGCAATTAACAGTATCAGAGTTTGTTAAATTTACATCAAGCGACATGCTACATGTGACGTATGTGTCAAGTTTGAGACGTGAAGGAGTATTTCCTTTTGTTTTTGCCGAGGTATTAAAATTATTCTTTCATACGTAAGTTAATTTATTATATGTTTCACATAACTCTATATCCTGATATTCTTTATACATGAGGCGATGGCATTTTTATTTTCATTTGTATGTTGCTGTAGAATAAAAATGAATGATATTTCTATCATAATAGGTGTTAACTAACTTTAAGTAAATAAATGTTATATATAATGTTACAGTTAATACAAAATCAGAGCCTTTTCTATTTTTCCACCAAATTTCAGGTATATAAAATGACTGTTAATTTAAGACAAAAATAATAATCTCAATAGCGAACTGAAATATGTTTAGCTTTTAAATAAATTCACCTGGGTGTTTAATGGCTTTCTCTCCAAATTGAGAACATGAATATAAACGCTGGTGATTTTGCTTAAATTGAATCCCTTTCAGTTTGGCAGCACCACGCGACGAGCGTGATTTAGTGATAATGCAGTTAGCTGCATTACCGATAGCAGCGTATTTCCTCTAAATGTCACCCGAAACATCAGTAATTTTTAAAACACTACTTAACTGTATGGTTCTCAGTGTCCCATTCTATTCTGGGGTAAAATGTAGCTCAGAAGTATCTTTATCAGTCTTGAGGTTATTTTACGTGCCGTAAATCAACGACCCTCCAAATGAAGACATGCTAAATATCTATCTATATATCTATATATATCGCCTTCGGCAGGTTTGAACCCACGACCTCGGAAACTGAAATGTTACCCTTAGGCCATGGAGGACGACCTCGAAACGTCAGGAAAAGCACCCTATGCACACTTAACCCCAGCATTGAGCTTACCATGTGGTATTATTCTGTGCTTCAGCTATTTAAAACTCCGGGAAGTGAAGATACATAAAGAAAGTTTCGACATATGCCCACAGATGGAATGACGTGCTAAATAGGAACGAGAGTTGAAACAAGTTGACCGCGGTCCTGGCTGTCTGTACCTTGGAAGAAAGAGCAGATGTTTGTGGTTAGAGAGTATAACACCTCTTCGAATCTATAGAGTACTATATTGGAAAACTATGGCGTATATAAATTACCGAGAGGTCCTGCCCCGTTGTGTAGTGGGCTTGGGCTGGAGCATAGTACTCTGGTTTCCTTCCACGAAATTCCCCGGATTAAATCACTCCTACGAAGGTGCAACTTTTAAGTGCTAAGGACCAGGACAATTTGCTAAAGAGATGTTGGTATTTTCTAGATCATCTCCAGGAGAAGTAGTCTTACGAGAACTAGGAAAAACTGAAAGAAATGGTATAGTAATCGAAAGAATCTTGAAATATTTGTATAAATGCTTGGCAACAGATGGAATTGTAAAGGTATGTATGAATTAAGAAAATAAAATGGAAAAAAAGAAATTGGTGGTCAGGGGCAGAGAAAACTGTGGAGGTAATAGGAATGGGGGGCATGTGGACATTAGGAAATGGGAATCTAGATGGTTTTTGCAAAATAGCACTGCCCTGCAATTTAAATTCTTGTCTTTGACGTTTTGCTTCTGGATGTCATTTCACCCTAATTTTGGGGAACTGATTCCAAATATATCATCCATTTTCTTGTACTACGTCCAGATTTTTCCAAAAATTGAAAAAAAAATATATTCACCTATTAGAGCTATATATTTATACAATTTTACAAGGTTACTATTATGCTCAAGAACATGGTGTCTATAAAGAAGTGTGTAATTATGTCATTTTAAACACAATGTATGGACATTTTACAAGTATTATCAACTTTAGATAAAAAAACAGCGACCTACCTAGGACTTTTTTTCTTCTTTTTGCATGCCTTCCATGCGTATCAAGACTACGTTCCCCTTTCAGAGACCAACAATAGCCTGCCATTATGTTAACACTCCATCCACCGTGGTATCCTCTTTCTATCTCTTTCAAGTCCTGGTAGAAACGTTTACCGTGTTCTTCACTGTAAAATCCAAGACAACAATCTATAAAAGAGTCATTGTGAGCATGAAGGATGTGCAACTTCAAACTCATACTACAACCAAGTTTTCTCAAGTTCTCCGACATGGCGTTCACTTTAGTTTTGTAATCTTGACTCCTTGTGTTTCCTAAGAAGTTGTTTACAGCATCTTTGTAGTTCTGTCTGACACACTTTTCTGTTTGGCCCAATACCTTCTCAAAATTGAGGTCACATTAATTTTCTGATCTGTGGTGCTGTAAAAACACCTGCATTCAGCGTATCTAGGGTCATTCTGTTATAAATACTATATATGTGCTTAAAAACTCACAAACTTTAACAATAAACTTCCAATGCCCTACTATGCGATTTTTTTGAAATACGAATTCTATATTTTATCGAAAACCTGACGCGATTGGAAGAAAACGGATTGTACCGTTGAACTCAGGGCAAAAATTCCGTTTAGGAACACTCAATTATTGGAAAACATAATTTTTGCTGCAGAGCAGTGAGTCAGAACCACAGTGTAGGATATAGAAAGACAAGAAATATGGAAGGGCTAGGAAGTAGATCAACATCAAGTTTTTATAGGATAGTAGAGATTTGTATAGGACAGAGAATGAGGAAGGGGAAGATATGTAGACGAATGTATCAGCAAGGAGAGGGAAGGAATGACTTGGATAAGAACAGCAACAATGTTCTTAAGGGGACTAAGAAATAGTGGGATAAGGATATGTGAAGTATGCGGAGAAACAGAAAGTACAGTTTGTATTCTGACAGAGTGCAAGAAGCTATCAGAGTGAAGACAGAAATTGTAGTAGAAATGGGAAAAGATGCGAAGCGATTTGATAGCAATAAAATTTGTTGCGGGGAAAATGAAAGTAGAAATAAAAATATGGGTAACCTGTTTTCGAACGTTAAAGAGAAGTGGATGAGATAAGTAAATAAGGAAAGAAATGGGAGAAATTGGAAAGAGAGAGAGCAAACTGGAGTAGATGACCGAATGGTGACTACGCTACGCAGCAATGCTAGAACATGTGGGGGCCAAGCAGGCTGAGCTACCTAGTGTAGAAGATGTCACTATGCAATTTATACAACTAGGTTAAGAAAACTATATATGTAATGTGTATAAATATTATAAATAACAAGTTGTATAATCTACTCCAATAAGTATTTGTTCCAAAATATGATACAAGACACTGGCGCCTAACACACCAGTCCAATTTGTCTTAACTGTCATTTCCACATTTCGATCTTGTGAATTATTTTGTCTTGAAACTACCTTCTTCCATTTGTCTTCCGAAGCAACCCAGGTTGCACATTAGATTCGTCTAGTGCATATTTTCTTCCGGTCTCTCTATTGGATGTGGTTTTGGCATAACGCACAACCGTGAGTTCGAAACTTGTGACTTACCTTTCGCTCTAAGTGAGGTAAAGTAAGGCTTTCTTACCAACAGTCAAATGAAACTGGATTATTCGATAACGAATGAATGTTAGATATGACTACACACATAATACTCGTACCTATAAAAGTTTGTATTATAATGCCTTGCCGCTATACCGGGGCGTCCATAGTTTATGGGGTGATGTAAACAAAAGCACACGTACAGTACGCGCAAGATAAGTTGAACGCTGGATTCGAGAGCTAACGCTCTTTTGTTTCTGCAGTGTGGTGAAACTTGACAAACACAGTTCAGCAAAATAGCGTGTAAGATAAGCGAAGATATCACAAGTAACGTTACATCCTCTGAAAACATTCCTTAGTTTTGCCCAAGAAAGTTCAATTGCATTCACATCACAGTTATTCGGAGGTAGGCGAATAATAATGCGTCCCCTTTCGAGAGCCAGAACATCCCCAAATGTTTATTCAAATATAAATCATTTTCAAGTAAATGTTGGTGTGCATTACCGCCACACTCGTAACAAGGATAAACTGGCAAATAGAGCGCACCAAACGAGCCTTTATGAAGGAAGCTTTAACTACAAAGGGATAATGTTATATGATAAACTTCCAAATTCATTTAAACAAGCTGCATCACTACAACACTTTAAGAGTAAGGTTAAGAAATTTTTGCATGCACACTGTTTTCATACGGTTAATGAATTTTTAGAACTATAACCATGTAAATGAGCACTGGGAGCATAGTGCATTCCCAAAACTGTAATATTCATATTATGACATTTCTTGTAGTAAATTAGTCTATACAAATACCACATGAAACCATAGAAAAGCTGCTTGCTGTATATATTGTATGTAATCAATTAGACTTTATGTATATACTGTATTTATATATTTTAAGGTGTCTCATAACATGCATACGTTGCCAAGGACGAATTAAATTCTAATTGTAACATGTGATTGTTGTAAACTGTTTAGCTAATTAAACTCGAAGTTGATCAAAAGGAAATATGAGGGATTTGATAAAGCTTAGCGTATTAGCCACTAGATGTCAGTGTATAGCGCATAAATATCAAATTTTCCATCTATGTTTACGGAGTTAAACGAAACTTATCGAATGAGTATTTGGAACCAGATCGCTCTTGTCACGAGCATATAATACGTATGCGACATCATTGCCGTTTATCCTTGTAACTCTCTGCGTATGAAAAATATAGTTTGCATGTCATTTTTAAAGACTTTACATCTAATGTAAAATATATAAAAAGTTTCACATTACTACAAATGCAACAGTCAAACAGTAATTAATTACTTATTTGGTAAAAGTAACTGTAATTTGTATGTATTAATCCGAGTGCACGCTGCGCTTGCGCCCTACTGGTGGCGTAAATGGTACCGTGTCTGCCTCACGTTCAAGAGGTCCCGAGTTCGAATCTCGGTCAGGGTGAGTTAACTGGATAAGGTGTTCTCCGGGGTTTTCCCTTATCCTGAAGGACGAGTGTAGGGTAACTCTAAACTCTATGGACTCTGGACTTATTTGAGTATCATTTCACCCGTTTCACTCATCGTCCGATTTGACTTACCGTTGGAGGACGTAAAATTACAACAAGCTGCGCTTGCGCAGTTTAAAAAGTGGGAAATCAGAGAATCAGTTTAAAACATGGCTGCTGCCATGCAATATATAAAACATCTTAGAGTGAAACCGTTAACAAGCGGCGAAAAACAAATTTTATTGATCGTGTTTTGCAAGTTGTGTGAAAAATACCCAACTTTAGCAATTGAGGAAGTTGTAATTGAGTAATTTGTTTCAACACCAAGTATTAGAGCTACTCGAAGTGAGGCTGTGAATACATTTCTACTCCAGGAATTCATTGAAAAGGAAAGAGAATGGAAGGAGAATATGATGAATTTGTTTAAAGTGCTATTCGTCTTAAGATTCATAGCTTCTTTGAAAGAAAGGAGCCACCACAATTACAAAAGTGTTATAGACAGTAAACAATGGTCCCGATTAGCGTGCTTTGAAAAACGAGCTTCCACACCATTCTTCGCGGTTTCAATTTGTGAACAGAAAGAGAAAAACTATAATTGAGCGTGAAGATGTATTGTTGAGCTGAAGGAACTACTATAGTAAAATTTGGAAGTGGAAGTCGTTTTAGGAATTCTCCATTTTTAGATTCCAAATAGGTACATAAATTATTTTTTTCTTCAGTAGCATGCTAGTAGAACTTTTAAGTCATTGCCACAGTAGTTGCATGCACTTATTTAGCACTATTATTCTGCAGAAAGACCAGTGCCTTAGTTTTTAATGTATAAATGAAGTTAGGTTATGTGAAGAAATCAAATATTTGAGTAATTGTTGTAAGCTTTCAGTCACTGTTTAGCGTACTGTTTAGCATGTTTGCCATAAAATAGCGCGAATATGCCCTCCAGTCACAATCGCCGGTAATACATTTTCCCGCTTTGTTTACAGCTTGCCATAAACTAAGGATGGCGCCGGTTTAGTTTCAGTTAGGGACACAAGTTGTATTGTATATTTTTACAGAATTGTTATGTAACAAACTACATTTATTTTGATTTTCAAAGTGAACAGAAAATAATTACCTCGGACATGACCTCACAATCGATTTCAATAAATAGATAGAATCAAAGTTCCTTTAAACCCTGAGGAACAACGCAGTATTTCGGCAGAAAATACAAAGAGCGAATGTACCAGTGAATGCGAAAGCGAGTGAAACAGATGACAGTGCAGCCCGCGCGATGGAGGAGAGGCAACCTAAAATTGTGGTAAAGGGGGAAAGCTAGAGGACTCCAGTGTTGGTAAGGCACGCCTCCAAATGCCTTTTGTTCGCACTGTAGTTATAGCTAACTTTCCTTTTTTTAATTTATTCAATGATTGATCAGCAGTACATGCTTTACAGATCCTTGTTAACTAATTGAATCTTTATGAACTATATAATAACATGTAAGGAAAACCAAGGTGGCTCCTATTATCTATTTAACACAGTGAAACAAAAGAGAAAAAAAACAGTTAATAAAACAACAAGTAATCAAAGAGATAAGAACAACAGTCATTGTGAAACAATATTCATAGTTTTTTTTAATTTAGAGTCACTAAGGAGGAGATCCTGTGGGAGTCTTCTCTTCAGGCGCGTGGGCTGGCGGGTTCGTACGCCGATGTCGTACATCACAGCTCCTGGAACATCTGGCAAATTTGAGAAGAAGTGAGAAGCGATCTGACGTATGTACTGGTGAAGGGGAAGGAGACCAAGTTCTTTATGCAGTTGTTGATTTCTTAAGTACCAAGGGGCATCCTTGGCGATGCGCATAAATCGATTTTGCAGGACCTGTAGCCTTCGGAGATGAGTGTTGCTAGCCGAACCCCATATCTGGGAAGCATATGTGATAAGTGGCCGGACAAGAGATTTGTAGAGAAGCAGAGAGCATTCAATCCCAAGAGGAGCGTGTCTGTGAAGTAGCGGTCCAAGTTTTGAAAGTCGTCTCCTGATGCCAACGAGATAAGTCGATCAATATGGGCTCGCCAAGTAAGTCTAGTAGCTAACTTTTCGAGTGTACAACTTGGATAAAAGGTGCAACTAATTTTCGGGGCAATACGATATTTTTCATTCTCTTCTAGGATATGCATGGGCTGCTTTTGGAGCACTATGAGCAAGACGGCGAAACAGTGAGCACTGAGCGGTACAAGGTCTTGTTGCAGAATGAGCTAGAGCCAGAACAGACGATTTCTGCCTTGAGACGCTTTTATCCTTCACAACAATGCTCGTCTCGTCTCGAAGCAGCTGGCAGGCTGAGGAACAGGCCGAGGTGTGTACCTGCTCCGGATAGAGCTGCGCCTCCTTCAGGCTCTAGTCCTCCCTATTATGCTCTACGCGTGTGAAGTCTGGGGTATGGTCGCAGACTCAAATCTGCTACTGCTCCAACGTGTACAGAATAAATGCTTTCGGATTATTTACTCTGTATGCAGAAGGTTCCCCGTGAGACTACTTCACGAGGTTTCATACCTCCGTTATGTGGAGGATGAAATCAGGCACTGGGCCATCAAATTTTACGAGAGTTTACCTCAACATCAGAGCGCCCTAGTTAGATCTCTTGGGGACTATTTACTCCGTGAACGACGCTTAAAGCGATACCGGCTATACCGCCTGGCTCGCGGACATTACCGGTAACCACAAGGCACTCATTCCAGCCTTAACAAAATTACAATCACCCAAGATCTTTGCTGGATACCCAAATTTGTGCTTTTCCTAGATTATTAACTAATCCACATTGTGCACGAGGGCCGTTGCACCCGATTCTGCAGCCGTTGAGAAGCAACATGCTACCTCCTTTCTTCTCCTACCTAATTTTCACCCGACACCCCACAACACTCACAACAATGCGTGCTCCCATAACGCATTACATCTCATGACGTCATTTAGATATTGAGATTTCATTCACCATACAGACTTGAACCTCGCCTTTTTGGATTGCCATGTGTTTGGACCGCTTAAAAACACTCTCAGAGGATGCCCATTTGGAAGAGGTAATGAAATTAATGAAGTAGAGAGTTCATAGTCGCAGATGCAAACAAAAGTCTTTTATTCTGGAATAATAAAAGCCTGTACAACTGTGCAAGAAGTGTATCGAAATGATGGTGATTATGTACAGAAATGGCGTCGTGTTTCCATATATAACTGAAATACCTACCTACTTATCTTGCGAACACTAATTTGTTAATTTTTGAATAACTCTCATCTTACGCTTTCACGTGATTTTTATTAACTAGGCGAGTGGCGATTTATCATACACTTTCTGTAACCCCCGTATTTAACAGAGAAAAGGCCATAATATTTATACGAAAGGTATGAAAGGAAGTAGAAAATACCTTATATGTTATGTCAGGCTTGCAATGCTCATACAACGAACAAAGATTAAGGTAATATGCAAAGCGTATTAAGCATGACGTCACAGTGTGCCGGCAGTCACTTCACCAAACAGAACGCAGGGCAGTCGGTTCTCTGTTCGGTAGATTGTAACTTCTGTTGTGCCTGTAGATTGTGATTGTAATTTTCTTTAATGAACTGGCGATACCGAAATGCGTGCAACGATAACACCAAATCACGTAACAGCTAACAAACTTGTAAAGTAAAATTATAATTAATTGTGTTCAACATTTTATTTTCACCTGAGTATCCTTGGGCCCACTCCTGTTTACATAATATAACCCACTCCCCCTAACTCTTTACTATAGTAAGTGCTCAGTAATTCAACAGTTCGCTGTATGAACATTGTAAGCCAAAATATCGTATCTAACCAATCTTTTGTTTTATATATTTATTTAAACAATTCAAAGAATAGTTTGTATAATTCGATATATTTTTGATATGGAGACAAACGTTTACAAAGTTGGTTTAATTTGTATTTCGTAGTTAAGCATATATGGGATGTTTGAAGCCGGCTAAACAGAGTAAAAGGTGATCCTAAAATTGTATCTGAAGAAAAAGTACCTATTAATTAGCGATTTTTAAAGAAAATGACAAAATATTGAAACAATTGATAATTCATATCTTGGAAATGGGTTGACACAGAATATGTTTTAAAATGGTTATACATTTCTTATGAAGCACACCTTTGTATATCTCGTTGGGTTTTCCAGTTAAGCAAAATTATATAAAATTACTTTCATTTGAATTGCAGTTCACAAGCTATAAAATTCAATATATTTGTTTTATAAATATGTTAAAAATACGCTCAATGTTCAGTGAAAGAGGTAGTTTGCGTCACAACTGTCGAAAACACTGAACTTTAAAACATCTAATTTGGTATTTATCCAACGTTTGGTTTCTGAGCTAAACTGTTCACTCACTCACTCACTCACTCACTCACTCACTCACTCACTCACACCTGCCTTTCTCTAAAATGTTTACTTTTGATTTAGCAGGTTGAAAACCTGTATATTCAGTAATATCTGGATATCCAGCTATAGATGAAATGTAATACTTCCTGCACTTTTTATAGGTAGCTAGTAGACAGAGTAAAAAAGGAATGGTAGGAGGGTATATTAAAATCCTTCTGTTTGGCGCCAATGAAAAGTTCTATTAAGTATCGTAATATAGCATTAAGGAAAAGTAGATCACGCAGTGCTTTAATAAGGTGAAGGTTTGTCACTGAATTCAAGAGGATGAGATAAAGAAAAGTGACTATTATTTGTTAGACCGATGGCATTCAAGGTGTGGACGAATGACAACCATTGACAAGCCTCTTCATAAATCACTGCGTACAGGATGAAGTACAATGTAGACAAACTTTATGGGAAAGAAAAGGCAGTTAAACTTCCTGAACATGACGTAAGCAGAATTCTAACCAATCAAGCCCGGGGCCTAGATAGAGCATAGCATCCATGAATCTTTCAGGTAGAAATAATTGAGTTGCGGGTACCAAATTCCCCGAAAGCTTTTTTTGTAATTTTACGTCCTGCAGGGTTAAGTCATTCGGACGATAAATGGAATAGGTAAAATGATGTTCAAATGAGCCTAGATTTAGCCAACATTCGTCTTTCTGGATAAGGGAAAGCCCCGGAAAAACCTTATCCAGGTAACTCACCCTGACCGAGATTTGAACTCGGGACCTCTTGAATGTGAGGCAGACCCTCTACCACCACGTTACCGAGGTGGGCCCGAAAGCTTTTGAAATTATAGATCGGATGAAAGGCCAGAATACTGATAAGTGAGCTCCTGTAGCTTTTGCCTAAAATTGTCACAATACACATGTCATCTGTAATATGCTGCTGTCTGCGAAATAGTTTGATAACTCAAAATTCCGACCCCAACTAAATTGTAATACAAATCAAACAGAGGACAAAGCTTTTCCATTATATAACAAGGCTTATTAAACAGCTAATGAAAACAGAGATAGAGATAGATACAGTACATTACTTAGGAGATGTGTTTGTAATGTTTTATGTCTGCATTTTGGTATAGGTAAGTTAAGAAAAAAAAATCAGTATATATAAGCATATTTAGCATCTAAGGTATTATTATTATTATTATTATTATTATTATTATTATTATTATTATTATTATTATTATTATTATTATTATTATTATTATTATTATTATTATTATTATTATTATTATTATTATTATTATTATTATTATTATTATTATTATTATTATTATTATTATTATTATTATTATTATTATTATTATTATTATTATTATTATTAATATTATTAATATTATTATTATTATTATTAATATTATTAATATTATTATTATTATTATTATTATTATTATTATTATTATTATTATTATTATTATTATTATTATTATTATTATTATTATTATTATTATTATTATTATTATTACTATTATTATTATTACATTGATTTATTGATTTGTTGATTGATTAATTAATTAATTAATTTTTTAAACTATGCCATTTATTCCATTAACTTTTCTTTAATTGCCAGTCCTTTCTCAACATTAAACCATTATTTTATCTCATTCCTCACTTTCATACCAGGTTTAGGCTCATTACTGATCGCACTTGTAGAACCTATCCTTTAAAGTGCTTATTCTATACATGTATTCCATGTTAATAGAGATAAACATTTGTAGGAATGTTTATATATTACCTTATAGGTAGGTGAAATGTGAGAAGGAGAATATAGTGGACTTAGGGATAGCTTAGCTGGTCGCTGAATGATGGTTTTGTAACAGTTGTTTTAATGCAGCCTCTGAAGGGAAAAGAATTACTAAAGTTAATTTATTTTATGACTTTGTTAGGAATTTAAAACTATTTTTAATAATGTTAACGGTTAAAGCGGTTTAAGTTAAGTTTAGGAAATGAAATTATATAATTAAAAAATAAACAAAACAATTGTATTGGTCGCTACGTATGACGTAGACAACGAGAAATCTGTAATTATCAGGGTGAATGAAAAATCAATAATCTTCCTCTGTAAAAGAACGTGTCATTCTAAATGTGAAAGCTGCTGAAGATGGAGGTAAAGGAACACGATTGTGAGCTTCAGTGTGTAGAGATATAAAAACCTTTAGTTTGAGATTGTAGTAAAAAAGGAGGCTTCAAAAAAGAATCATTCAGTCATGGTACTACGTGTTTTGTTCTTTTTAAACCTGAATTAAAGATAAGTTTGTTTAAAAAGGAATTGAATAATTATTTTATCTTTATTAAACCCTTTTAAAGAATTATAAGAAAGATATCTACCGGAGACCACGGCTGGTTATAAGAGTCGACATGTTCTCGCTGGGGAATCATCTTTATATTCAATTGAAAACAAATACAATGATTCCAAGTTAAAAAAGCTTCTTCAAGCATCGTTAAAGAACACTCAGTCTTGGACAGAACAAAGGCTATATACTTAATTCTTCTACAAATGTCGCATATTTCGTCAGGGTATTTGAAATATTTAAATGAAAGTAAAAGGGATATTCCGTTTGTCTGGTTCTTATAATGAATATTAATGTTTGCTTTGAGGGATATGACATCTAAATTCTCAAGATATACAAATTATGCAACAAATAAAGATATGGAGTACCTGGAATTGCTTAAACGACAAATATTCTGCTGAAAAATATTTCTATAAATACAATTTAATTGTAAGAGAAGAACGCAAATGAAGCGTGTCACTGATTCATGAAACTGAATGTGTGTTTTATATGTATTTTAACGCATTTATTTATTATGGCCTAGCTCCATGGTCTTATAGTGACTTTTAAAATGATTTTACGAACATTTGAACACAATTTATACAAAAACTGTTATATACATAATAAATCTTACTGTGTAACTCATTTGGTTTACAAAGTTAAATTAACATTCCCAACTTACACATTTTAAAGACTTTTAAAACATTATGCAGTCTAGATAGGTACATTATCTAGTAAGTGTTTCAGTATTTAGTATATAATTTGCTATATTTGAAAAAATAAATATAAGCTTACTATATTAACTTTATTGACAGGTTTAGATTTTTATTTGTAAAGATCGTACTGCTAGCAATTCTCAGTTATGTGCTGGATACTGGTTCATATATTGAAGGTTGTGAATTGAGGTGGCTGTTGTTGAGAGGAGATGTATGTACAATTCGGAGTTTGCTTATGAATATCTTGGTCATTGCGATTTAAGAGCTCAACTACAAAGAGTGTTTGTAGGATTATCTCTTGCGTCGTAGAGGAGTTTACTTAGGAGAAGTAACCCAAGGACTTCATCATATGCCACGGAGGGTTCTTTTAAAATGATATATTATAACATGATATAGAATTGTAATGTCTGAATTTATACGTGTAAGACGTGTTGCATCTTTGTTTTCTTGTTCTTATTCAGGCTTTGCACCATTATAAATTTATCTTTATTCTCTGTAAAGATTTATTTTTATCAATATATTTAAATTCTCTCTCATTATTTCAAACCTTTGCCTTAAGACAAATCTATATTCCCATGTAAAACCTCAACTTACATCACTTTCTGCTATACTATTTGGTTCTCATAACTTTTCTGCTTGATGGCATTTAGTATCTCAGTTGTTCTTGTACTTAGTCCTCCCCTTCCTTTATTTTTCCTCCAGTGGCATCAAACTAAGTTCTCTTCTGCTCATAATATATCCCAATGTCACATTAAAGAAGTAGTATTCTAGAAGCTCCTTCTTTAAATGAAAAGTAAACTTGTCTGTCTGTAGAGACCTCTTGTAGAATCTTTTCGTCATTACAGTCTCTTCCCTGATTTCTTTGGAGTATTACCAGTGATACTGCTTTCATTATTAAGAAAAGATAACCTTTATCCAACATTATGTTATCTACTGATCACCTCAACGGGTCCCGTTTCTTCGAAACATTCTCACTTTTGGATTTTCCGTATTTATTTATATTCTACATATTCTATCAAGGCAGTCCTCACAGCCTTTGTGATATTAATTTAAAATGAGTCCAAACTCCACTCGGTGCATTTTAATATAATTATTAAACCTCTATAAAGTGTTCACGTTAGTATATTTTGAAAGGTATTTCCAGATTTTCAAATTAACTTATGTTATACGATGTTCTTAAAACAATATATAGCGCCAAAATATAAATGTATAAACGAATATGAAGTTAACCAATTCAGATGCTTAATTGCTGAATTCAAAATACTAAACTTCCATCGCTCCTAATGATTTTAATTTGCAATATCTAGTGCCCGGATTTTATGTAATATGAAATTAAGAAATACGTAACCAAAATTACTGAAATATGTAAATAAATAAGTAATGAAACAATTATATGCAATATCCAAAGTTTTAAAATAAGATCTGAAGCTTTCCTGGCGACGAATATGTTCGAGCTCTTCTCGGGAAACAACCCAGGTAAAAGTACCATTAGAAATCGACGTTTTGGGAGCGTACATCTCTCCCATCATTAGGATATTTTAATAAATGTTATAACCATAAAATGTATCACTGGGTGTAACACAAATATAAACAAAGACAAAACACTACCAATATTCGCATCATGAACAAAAGACTGTTTTCAGTAAATTAAATACCAGGTCAGGAGATGTCGTGAATATAGGAAATTAATTGGGTCAAAGAAACGTAACTACTTAACTTGATGATCAAGCTGTATTGATCTTTGCTTCTTCAGCCAACGGATTTCCATTTTTATGGCCGGTTTCCAAGAGGAGCTGAACTGAAATCCAGCATCACGATTAAGCGTGCTCCTCTCGGAGTAAATGGCCAAAGCCTCCTTAATTCTCCGCTCCCAGTAACTGTTGCATATTGCCAAGATGGTCGGCTCCCGAAAATTGGTTCTATGGTCGTTATCAAAACTATCTCTGTCAGTTCAGACTTCTCAGGTTGCATTAAACGAATGCTCCGTTCATGTTCGTTTATTCTGGTAGCGATGGTCCTTCCGGTTTGTCCTATATACGGTGTTCCACATTCCCAGGGAATGCGGTACTCTCCCGAAACTTGGTAACCCAGTTTGTCTTTCACCGGTCTCAACAGATGTTTAATCTCCGGAGGTGGCTTGTGGATGGTCCTGATGATGTGTTTGGTGAGAATTCTGATGATTCTGCCGGATAGATTACCGGTAAACGGGATGCAGGCTGTAGCGGTGGGCATAACTGACGCTTGCTGTACTACTGGTTTCCATTTCCTAGCTCTGATAATCCAAAGTTTTATTTCTTTGCTATCAAATATACTCACCGTTAAGTTTAGGTGTGGTATGTTTAATTTTAATCAGTTCATTTTCCCCTACGAAGTACAAGTTCTCCCATTCAAGCATTTAAGTCACATTAGAACGGTATGTACAATTTACTATAATACAGTTTTCCAAATGTTCCGTTGTCATACAATCTTCTGTCTGACAATATGTTTTTATAAATCTAGAAAGATCACTTAACTTTGCAAGAAGTACAGAGGAATTGTGCTAGAAATAATATTATCAGGGGTTTCTACATCTTTACCATTAAACAAGTGAGACAAAATAACAAGATTTGATATCCAGGGTTATTATTCAGCAGAAGCTGTAGTTTAGTGATAACTACATCACCCACTTCACCAGGCACACAATTATTATTCTGAACTACATTTTCCATTATTCCCACATCTTCTTGAGGAGGCGTACCTGAAGTTTCCAGTTTCTTGATACTGCCAGCTGAAGTGACTTGCAATGTATGAAGACTTTATAACTGTTGAATGTTTGCAAGGATTCACTCACAGAAACTGCTTGATCAGAAGAATAGTTCTCCACCACTGACTTCACAGCTTCAAGTGCTTATGTAGAAAATCACAGCTTAGATCATGTTGTCCACCTTGTTACCGCGGGCTCCGAGGCAGAGGCACATCAGGCACATCGGGTAGCTGCTGCTTATCAGGTTGTACATCATAAAGACATTTCAAAGAAACCTTCTTAGTTGCTGATATCAGTGTATTTACTTCAGGGAAATTACGAGGGTGGGTCAAAGATATGATATATTTTTCTATCTTTTAATTGCCAAGAAAATTGAATCCAATTTACACAGCTTGAAAACTACATTGACGATTAATTTGTCAATGTTCAATGTAATCTCCGTCCTTTTCTACAGTTTTGGTCCACCTTTTAACTAGGGCATGTATTCCACTGTGGTAAAACACACGGTCCTGTTTCCTAAGCCATTGACGCACGGACGTTTTCACAGCCTCCTCATTTTCAAAACGAATGACACGATGAGATTCCTAGTGGCCCGAACAGATGGAAGTCTGATGGTGCCAGGTCAGGGCTGCATGGGGGGTGAGGTAAGACTTGCCATCCCAATTTCTCAACTTCTACACTGGTGTAACGGCTGGTGTGTGGTCTTGCATTGTCATGCAAAAGAATAACATCCGCCATAGTTTTTGTTGGGCGAACTCGGCGAAGACGTGCTTTCAGCTTTTTGAGAATTCTGACGTATTGGACAGAATTTATTGTGCATCCCTGCTCCAAAAAAATTAATCATAAGTACACCCTCTGCATCCCAAAACACTGTCGCCATAACTTTCCCTGCCGACCGCTGAGTTTTGAATTCTTTTTCTTCGGCGACGTTGTGTGATTCCATTCCATTGACTGCCTCTTTGATTCAGGTTAAAAAAAATTAACCCACGTTTCGTCTCCAGTAACAATTTTTTCCATAAACTCCTCTCCCTCCAAATTGAAGTTCTTCAAGTGTTCGGAGGCGATTGTTTTCCTTGTTTCTTTGCCTTGGGCGGTTAACATTATTGGTACCCAACGTGAACAAACTTTTGAGTAACCCAATTGTTAAATAGTCGTCAGCACACTGCCTTTACTGAGGGAGGTAATACGACACAATTCACCTGTTGTTACCCGGCGATCACCACGAATGATGTCATCGACTCGCTGAATGTTGCATGGAGTCACTGCAGTCACCGGCCTGCCGCTTCGCTTTTCATCTGCCAATGGTGTTTGCCCTTCAGCTTCGTTACAGCGACGAACCTATCGTCTGACAGTGCTGACATCCACCGTTGCATCGCCATACACATTTTTTAGCCTTTCGTGAATACGAATTGGCGTTTCACCTTCCGCAGTCAAAAATTCAATCACAGAACGCTGTCTTATACAAATGTCGATGTCAGCCATTTTGCAAGAGGATGTAGTGCTGCCACCTGTTGACTTAAGGAGTTACTACTGCAGGGGATTGGAGAAGAAGGTTTGAGGGATTGCGGCAAATTCAAAGTTTTCACATAACTTACTTATTTAAGGACGGAATAGTAGGAGGCGTTACTTTTTGACCACCCTCGTATCTCTGCATCTGGCACTCGTTGCTATGTATGAGCCGCAAACGTAACATGCAATAACATAAGTTTGGATAAAATACAGATAGCGACTTCCCCCCATGCAACATGTATGGGGCTTCATATGCCATCTAGCCGTGGTATCTGAAGTCCATGATTTATAAATATAGCGATTTTTGAGCTATTTGCTGCCTCTAAGGGTTTACAATAAATTAAATGGGGCGTTGATTCAGCTTCAGAGTCCAGTTTTAGAGCCCACAATTATATTAGGGATGAAATGGCCTGCAGCATCTGGTGACTCAGTCAGCAGTATTTGTGTAGGTGATTTGCCTATGCCAGCCCTTATTTTTTCTAATATGTAGAATCTAAGCAATTCCTCCTGAGTGTGGACTCATCGAAAACGTTGCGGTTGCAGTATTTTGGTAAGAAATGTTTAAATTCAGATACCTGAATTTTGTTCCCTGCAACTAATGCCACGCGCAGTTCTTTGTTGAACTCATTATTAAATCAGGTGGACTGCCCTGTAGTAATACCTGTTTCTACGAAGAACCACGTTGTTTATTCCTAATAAGTACATTGCTTCGTAATTGCTGTTCAATTTGAGATTTCATTTTGCACCTGATATGTTTATCACAAGCTTGGCAGATGACTGTTTTACCATCAGTGATTGAAACACTGTCAACAGAAATCCACGTTTGCAGTTTTAATGATAATGAAGACGCAACCGGTGCCATGATTAACTTAAATACAACTGACTGTTAGGAATTCGGAAGATTTTCCTGACTTTTTCTCACTCGTTAAACTTGTCATAGTTTGCGGCATCGAACACGTACACTTTAGCATTGAAAATTTTTTAATAAACAGCCATTATCTCGGTAGTTAGCACTTTGTGTATTTAATGCGGAGTAGAAACAGAGCGAGCCGCTGCACAAGCATCGTGGCGAGGCATTTACAACGACAATGGATGAGAACCAGCATAATAAAACTCACAATATTTCTTCCATTTCATGCTATGCAACGATAATGAATGAAAATGTATAACAATTTTGCCATAATATTGAAATATGCGAAATTATACACGGTGTTCATTTTTATCTGTAATTTTACAGCACAAAATTTGACATCAATAGCATCGCTGATGGAGCGAGTTCATATACGATTCCCCTAGCGGTTTGCGATCATATTAGATGTGTTGAAAGCAGCTTTGAGGTCTTCCTCTACTGGAAGCTAAATATACTATTTGAGAGGTGGGTATGCCGGCGTAATATAAAGGTGCGTAATTTCGCATGGTGCGTAGATGCGATAACTCTTTATAAAAACTATATACTGCAATTCAGTACACTGTAAAGGTAATTATGCAGCCATAAAAGTACACCATGAAGAATATACGAAATGATAAGTCAATGAACACTTATTTCCCAATGAATATCTGTTTTTCTGTTATAGTAGACATATATGCATATTGTATAAATGTCACATAAAATAGAAATATTTCAATTTGATCTCACTTCTTTCCTATCACCCACAGTTTCCTCACAATGTAACTTTATTACAAACCAGAACATTAGCAGAACATGTTCTAGGAATGAAAAATAAATTAATGTTACAACATATAAAAAGCTTTTATCCAAATGTAAATAAGAAAATATCTCTAGTACATAGTCTTTTGTGTCCATTTTCTTATATCATTTCTCTCTTCCCCTTAAACACTATCTGTATTGCGAGAAAGTATGCTTGAGGCCTTTCCATCATAACATTATTTATTGATTCTAAATTGGGACCAGTCACCTTATAGCCTCCAGTGTCTCTCTTTTTGCGAGTAACTGATCCTGAATCTTAGAAATGTTTGATGCACCTATTGGTTTTAAAAGACATAAGGATACCAAGATTAATAGACGTAAGTACGTCAATTTGACGGTACGTGGACACTTTTGACAACATTACACTCCTTGAGACTTGTGTGAATGCTGCGTAAGCTCCCCTGTGCAGCGGTTTAAACTATATTTATATATCGCACGAATTTTAATGCCGGTACGAAAGTAGCATTCAACCATAAAGACGCGGTGCTCTGTGTTCATATCCAGGAAGCTAGTTGCATTAGTTATCAGAACAACCACCCTGACAGCGCTGTAATTTGCTTAATGTTCCGCAAAAGTTACCGCTTCTTCTCAGTAGATGGCACTATGATTTCAAGATAGACTCAGCAGTCAACCATAACGTCATTTTCTCTCAATCAGAGAGTGGGAAATAATGAATAAAATGAACACCGTGTATGTTATGGTACCGAATACGTATTATAGCTCATAATATATAAAAATATGTAAAATAAAACTTTCGAATAAAGGTTCTATCAGTGCAATTCGTCAACATTTTAACTTTTCTTACGACTACATATACAGGAACGGAATATGTAATTATAAGTACATAAAATCCGGACCGAGTCCCTGCAGTGTTTAATGGGTTTCTCGACAGAAAGCATTATCGAACCCGACTGATAGTGTTGCTGATAGCATGGCTATATTGTCCAGTGCATATCCTCATTGCTACCGAAAATATCTGCGTGGCCTTTGACCCGCTCCTGTGTACTTATAAGAAGGAAGTTGCAAACAAGTTTGACGGCGAAAGTAGGATAGCCCAACATGAGAGCAATACCGTACTAGGTAGCAAGTCAATCTCTAATTCGGTCAATGACCCAAAGTTCCCTCTACTTATTTGGAAAAACTACAATCCTCTTCGTTTAGCCATTCTCACTTCCTTGTCTTCCACCTGTTTCTTACTTTCTCCATACATTTTCTCTTATTTCTTTCTTAGATTCATGATTATGTCATGTCTTCAGCAAAATTTAATTGAAAGCATGCATAAGTTACAACATTACAAAATATTTTATTTTACATTATATTAGCCTATCAAATAATTTTTAAGCAATTTTTCAGAAAACGGCTTACAAATAGTAAATAACTAGCTACAGAAAACAATGAATTAATTGAGTTTAATTATTTCTACAAAAGAGATAAACACATGCTTCTTCCAGATATGATTCACATGGGATGTAAAATAATTGTAACGTCGAAATTGTATGTATCCAGAACTTGATATCCCAAATGATTGAAATAAATATTAAGCTAAACAAATTCAGATACAGAGAGCAGTAAAGAGAACATTAACACATAAAACTTTAAGAAAAACAAAGATGAAACTCCTTAAATTAATAGACTAGAAAAGGGGATAACCTGATTTGTACAATAGAGATTCCTCAGATCGTCGGCTATTGTACTCTGATGTACCATGCAAAACTAAATATATAATTTAACAGAATAAATTGACAGATGCATCAGAGAGTGACTGCAGGACATGCAGACCAGCGACTCCAAAAGATTCTACGGAATTATGATCTTTAGAGACAATGCAATACCCCCTGACAGACCTATTTGGAGATGGATAAATGACTTCTCTTGAATTGGAGCAGGCCAAAGGACTTAATCCCGGCAGTAGATTATAATGATCAGAGATTATATCCTGTTATAATCATTTTTCTGCAGCTGATGTCAAAAGCGTTCACCGGTGGCCATGTTCCAAATAACCTTTCCTTTTACCGTAATTGTAGCTATAGGTAAGTTTTCATTCCGGTATCCGCAACTTTCTTAGTTTTGATAACTTTATCACTCTGTCTTCTATTTCATTTAATATGGAAAGTCACTTAATCTCGAATAATTGGCATATTAGTGATAGACATACGTGATTCATATATTGAGATTCAAAGGTTTTTACAATAAAAAACACATCAACACCTCGTAAAGCACACAATTTAAATCAGACGTACTTTCTTGTCACAATGATTTTCGAGATCTCCCTTCGTATTGTTTTTTTGTAGTAATTTACGTCCTCCAACGTTAAGTCATATCGGAGGATGAATGGAATGGATGAAATGATGCTCAAATGAGCCCAGGGTCCATAGAGCTTAGAGTTACCCGACATTCGCCTTTGAGGATAAGGGAAACCCCTGAAAAAACCTTATCCAGGTAACTCACCCTGACCGAGATTCGAACTCGGGACCTCTTGAACGTGAGGCAGACACGCTACCACCGCGCCACCAAGGCGGAATCGAATTGATTTGAATTTTCAAATACTTTTCTCGGGTAGAAACCCGTTGCTTGTTTTTTTCGTGGTCACGAGAAATGCTTCAAATTTCAATATTATTATATAGCGATGCACTTTTTAAAATCTACTTTAGAATAGTGCATTATTCTTAATCTGCACGAAAGGTCAAAATTTGTAATAATGTTCATCTCCGATAACAAGAAATCCTTTGTTAGAAGATTTTTTTTTTTTTTTTTTTTTTTTTTTGAGAAACGGTTTGTATTTGAGTGAGTAGGGAAAGTAGGCACATCATATTTTCTCATAACATATAATTGTCCAATTTTTGTAAATTTTCTATGACAGCAATATCCTTTATAAGTTCCTCACAATGAATTTCAATTCCTATATAAACTCGAGCATCCCAGGAATATAAGTGAAAGGATATGAGCTATTTCTTAAGTTGGAAAAGCTACGGTACCTGCAGGCATCGAAGAATATGGTTTCTGGAAAACATCGCCAGTATATAAAGGTGCAGGCTAAAGGCCTGTTCTTGTTCTTCTTGTATTTTGTCCACACAAATACCGACTTGTTTCGAAACCCCTCGTAATTGCGTTCATGGATACTATTTTAATTCTGTTGATCGGTTGCACTTCAACTTGAAGAAGGCATACATTTATGATCCTTCTATGTTTATGCTTATTAAAATGCAGATAATATTTCATTGAATATCCACGGATTACACCAATACGATTACATTTGCATGAACTATTTAAAATGGATTTTCATATCCAAAGGATAGAGACACCCAGGGCAACTTTGCGCACTTAGACCTATAGTGGCTATAGTCCAGTAGGAAGGGAGGAATTGAAGGGATTCTCAGAATTCAGATAGGCCACAGAGATGTATAAAAATCCCTAAAAGCTTCAGACTCGAAAGTTCGTCCCACTGTTTTTTTTATTATTAAACTATTGGGCATGCCCCATCTCATCAGTGATACTACATGCCTTGTTCTGAATAACTGCAATCAGTTTGTTTTGGTATACATATACACACTCATTGATTACTGTGTTTATCTTCCTCACTTGTTAATAGTTTATTTCTTGTTTATTTCTTTTTATATCACATCACTGTATCACTTCACTATCCTCCTGTAGTCACTTTAATATTTCATTTTAATTCATCATAGTTAATGCTTTGAATAAAAGTCTTGAAAGCTCTAATATTTTTTGTGATTAACTGCTCTTTTGTCACTGGCCATTTGTAGCTATTGGATTCGATGGTTCTCTTCATTATGTCCCTTTGTTGTTTTAGTTTGCAGCATCGATATATGAGATGTTCCACTGTTTGCTGTTCTTGTAGACAGATGCAGGTTGGGTCCTATATTATTCCAAGTTTGGGCAGGTATGATTTTGTTAATCCGTGACCAGTAATCGTTGCTGTCAGAGCAAAATTTAAATTAATTTGTGTTCTCATTCTTTCTTTGACTGATGGAATGAACTCCTTGCAGATGGCTCCCTTTGTTCTATTAGTCCACTCTTCTTGCCACTTCTGGGTCCCTTGTTCTTGAATTTCACTGACAATTGTTGTTTTTGGTTTTCTGTTGTATGCAAAGTCTGTCTCATTATCAAGTGCAGCCTCCTTAGCAAGTTTATCAGCTAATTCATTACCAACATATTCAGCATGTGCTTTGATCCAGGCAAAATGTATTATCCACTTCTGTTCTGTGAGTCTTCTGAGTTTATTTTGAATTTCTTCTATTAGATGAATATGTTTTGCAATCTGAATTTACTGCAGCTGTCATTCCTTGTAGTTGGATGTTTATGTCCTCCAGTGTTGTTAATGCTCTAAGGATTGCCACTTGTTCAGCTTGGTTATTTGAGCATCTGTCATGTAATTTTGCTTTGATTCTGTGTAAAATCTCGCCTTGTTTAAATATTATTGCTGCTGCTCCAACCTTGCCTTGGAATTTGCTAAAATCTGTGAAGATTTCTATTTCATAATATTTGTTGTCAATAACTTCTTCCATGAGTATACCATCTGCTGTATGTGGCCAGTTTGCTATTTGTAAAGGTGCATCATAATCTGCTGATTCTGGTGTCATTCCATGTGTTAACTTGTAAGTTTTAGCTGTTTCTTCTATTGTAATGTAGATAGGTTTCACTCCAGCTACAACACATGAAGCTTCGAAACATATGGTTCTGTGGGCTTTGGAAATTTTGATGTTTATTATTCTCTGGGTTCTTTGAAGTATTTTTATGTTCTTTTTTCTCTCTAGTGCCTGCTCCCAGACTGGGGAACCATATGTTAGTATAGGTGCAATTGCACCTCTGTAGATTGTTCTTAGAGATTTGTGGCCAAGGCCCCACTGTAGTTTTGCTACTTTGCTTAACATATTTGTTAGTAGGAGTGCCTTCTCTGTTGTGTTGTTAATGTGTCTATTAAAGCTGAGTTTTTCGTCTAGGGTTATCCCTAAATATCTACGTTCTCTGACCTGTTCAAATAGTTTGTAGTTCAAATATATACTGATTGGTTTGTTACAAGCTTTCCTTCTCCTTGATATTAATGACTTTTGATTTTGAGTCATTAAATGTTAGTTTGTTCTGCTTAGCCCAGATCTCTATTTTTTAAAGTCTGAATTTGCGTAGTTTTCTGCTTCTTTGTTGCTGTTATCTTTCGTAAGTAATAGTATATCATCTGCAAATGCTACTATATTTGTCTGTTGTGTAATTTCAATGTTGAGAAGTGAGTTATACATTATGTTCCACAGACCGGGGCCACAGCTTGAGCCTTGTGGGCATACCCTGGATACCTCCTTTGCGATCTTGCATTCATTTGTTTGTAAGGTAGCTGTTCTGTTGCTGAAGTAACTGCTTGTCAGCTTATACAAGTTCTTAGGACACTGAAGTTCTTTAAGGTTAAGTAAGATGCGTGGCCACCAGGCTGAATCAAATGCCCCACGGACATCCAAGCTAAGAACTACGACACATTGTTTTGTTTGGAGGCTTTCCTCAGCAAAGTGTTTTACGGACGTGGCTGCCTCTACTGTTCCTTCCTGAGGTGTGAAGCCAAACTGATTTGAATTCATGAAGCTGTTGGTGTTGATGCGATATAATATTCTGTTAATCAAGAGTTTCTCCAATACCTTTCCTCCCACATTTAGAAGACTGATTGGCCGGTACTTTGTTACTTCTTTGCTGTGTTGTTTCCTGGTTTAACTATAGGTAAAATATTGGGCCTCTTCCATTGTTTTGGGAAGCAGCCTTCTTCAAGACAATTGTTGTATGCTGCAGTGAGAAAATATGGGAAGCTGTTTAACACTTGCAGAAGGATTTCACTTGTTATCCCATCTTCTCTTGGAGCTTTGCTGGGATTGAAGCTCTTTATTGCTACTCGTTGTCTGAAGGAGCATGAAGTACTTCACTAGTGTATATTCTTTCTCTTGAAAATGCATCAGCGCTAGCCATCAGGCAATACCACATGCCACGAAACCTGCAAGAGTAACGTACAGTTTATTTACCGATCAGGGGAAAAAACAATCTGAGTGGATGGTGGAAGTAGCTTTACCTACCAAAGTTTTCTTTCGATATTTATATGTATGTTTAAATTGATATAGCTGTACTGCATTACATTTGAAGTGTAATACTATATAACACAGTACTTTTGAAGAATTGTAGACTCAGGGATGTGTAATTAATTCTGGTTTCATACTTTCGTATCGCTACTGTTTCAATAAAGCGAGTCATTACAGAATATCATCATAAGTTTAATAGCCTTCAGAACCATTTCCAGGAATGAAAGTGAATCTGAGGTAGGTATGTATGCCATCTAAATTTTCCCTACAGCGAATATATATAAAATTTCATTGATTTCTGCAGTTAATCTGCGAGGAGCAAATTTATATAGACTAAGGGAACTGAAGGATGAAACTTGCCCAATTTTGGTCAAGTGGTCAAGTTTTTCGTAGAAAAAATATTTTTCTATATGATTTTGTAACAAAATACTATGTATAGGGTAAATAAAATAGAATAAAACAACTTTACGTACATATACACCCTTTAAGAAAAAAGAAAGAGAAAGGAGCAGACACTGGGAGCGTATATTTTTCCAAGTCTACATCGTTTCCACGGCCGGTTTACAATGGTGTCACGGGAGTGTCTCTCTAGATTCGTCCCACTGAATCCTTTCATAATAATGATGATGATGATGATGATGACGACGACGATGATGATGATGATGATGATGATGATGATGGGTGCCCGCCTTGGTAGCGTAGATGGTAGAATGTCTGCCTCACGTTCAAGAGGTCCCGAGCTCGAATCTCGGTCAGGGTGAGTTACCTGGATAGGGTTTTTTCCGGGGTTTTCCCTTATCCTAAAAGGCAAATGTCGAGTAGCTCTAAGCTCCATGGACCCTGGACACATTTGAGCATCATTTCACCCATTTCATTCACTGTCCGATATGACTTAACGTTGGAGGACTTAAAATTTAAAAAAATGATGACGGACAGAATGTGTATTATTTCATATGTTTCGTACATATTCACACAGGCAATCTTTCCTTTTTCCGGACACTGTAATGTGTGCGAAAAATTTAGTCTCATGTGACTTTGAGTGCCGGTTACTTGCGGTGCACAGATAGCCGAGCGGTTATAGGCAACTATGCAGGAGCAAGACCTACAAAGGTTCGAATCCCGACTTAATTTTGATTTTTTATTGTAGAAATACGAATTATGTATTTCACTCATGTAATACAACTTCTAATTGCTAAGGTGTACTTGATTTTATAGCATTTATGCTCACATAAAAACCGAAACATTTTACTGTTTTTAAACTAACTGAAACAAATGTTTTATTCCAATATGTAAAATAAAATAAAAATGGAAATTAACTTAGTATCGGGTGTGCAACCTGTCTGCTTCTATTACTACCTTCAAATGCCCAGTGAAATTTTCAGGAGAAGATACTTTGCATTATATGCCAGCACCATTCATGACAGATGAATGAGCCCAAGTACTTATTTACACAACCAATATTAAGGTAATTCTATACTAACATTGCATTTACTTTTAAAACGACAAGGATAGGTTATTTGTGTATCTATTAACGAATGTATCTAAAATATTCTCACTTATCTCCTGCAAGAAAAATATAATGCATTGCTGCTATAGTAACAATAATAAAAATAAACATGCACATCAAGGATTCGAACTCATGATGGTCCACTTACGACATACGTGCGTTTTACCACTCAGCTACCATGCGTACGGCCAAGTCGCCAGGCGACTCCCTATCTATCGCATAGCTTTGAAATGCAGACAGGGGAGTATCAAAGTGTATACTGAAAAAATTAATTGCTGTTTCACACAAGCCGTATGTAGGAAAAGTTTGGAAAAGTAGAGTCAGACTGAAAACTTCAATGCCATAGCCGGGCATTTATCAATTGCATTCTACGTTTGCAACGCGTATATTGTGAACGCAGCGCCATCGACTCTTCCGATGTTTTCTGAACCGAACTCTGTTTCTGATAGCTGTTCTGTATTTTTTGTCATTTAATTTGGGAAAAATGTGTCATGCGACAGATGTCTAGGAGGTATTCGAGCTTCTGCCATACAATAACGCAAATCGCAAGCACCTTTGTTTACACATAGTCAACCAGTCTCTTGAGGCTGATGGTACCAACGGTGGTGTCCTTCCTAGGTCATCAAAAAGTTTTAACGAAACGTTTGGGGAAATCTTGGTGTCCACTTGAAGTGATATTTGTCATTCCTAATTTCAACACACCGCATCCTTCAATTAAACGCCATTATTATACGAGGAGTGTCCGTAAAATAAGCTCTCCAATTTTATTTAATATAGATTACATATTTATTGTCAACGAATGTTACATTGCTGGAAAGGCGGAACTTACAGATATTTTTCAATGTAATCACCATTGCGATGGATGCACTTTTGCGTGCGCTGTGGCAATTTTTGTATACCCTTGTCATAGCACTCTCCCGCCAAGTTGTGCAGGTAGCGCTCTACCTCACTTTTCAAATCTTCATCGGTCTGGAAATCTTGTCAATCGTAGTCTTATTGACTTCAGGGATAAGTTCGCACAGCTCGCGAACTGTCGCACGCCGATCTTTAAGCATTTCTTGCTCCACTTTTGCAATTGTTTCGGCTGAAACCGAAGGCCGACAAGAACGCTGTTCCTCATGGACATCTGTACGTACGTCTTTGAAATCTCTGACCCACTTTCGTACGTTTTTGACGTCCATACACTTTGGCCCATAGACTTCGCATAACTGAAGATGAATTTCGGGGGGGGGGGGGTGGTAATGCGCTTGGCACTCAAAAAAACGGATCACTGCACGCAACTCGCACTTGGCGGCGGAAGTGATAGGAAGCTCCATCGCAAATGGCTGCCCAGTCAAGACTAATGCTTGCAACGGGTTCGTTGTGGTTGAGATTTGAAGGGGTGAAACCAAGCTGGATCCGGTGTTGCCGGATCTCACGTAATAGAGTTCCTCGCGGCACCTTATTTTACGGACACGCCTCGTACACTACAGCTCCTAGCGGAACACGGCAGAAACATACAGCATGGCACTGATTACGAGTAAAACGTTCCAGACCTGTGCTGTATTTTAGTTTTTACGTACAGCTATCTTCAGCACTATATTCTGAATAAATGCGTAAAGGTATTTCATTTTATTCATGCTATATTTAAATAACCAGCTAATTGTCCTATGATGTATTTACTTGTAGGCAGAACTGGAATAAGGGAATACAGAAGCCTAAAGCTGTGGTCAGATCTTTTAGGAGCTGGTCGTTATATAGTGGCGTTGAAATGTTCTCTTTAGATGCCTGTGATGATCATGATGATGATGATGATGATGATGATGATGATAATTACTGCTAAATGAGAAGTGCGTAAGCACTAGAAAATTCAAACAAATGATAAGAAATATGTCACGAATGTCTGGCCTGATCAAAAATATATTTAATATAAATGCTTTAAAGTTATTATATTTGCATATTATGAATTTGTACTTACAGTTGTGAAAAACTAATTCAGAAAGAATTAGAGGCTATTCAGAGGCTGTTTCGGAAAATTCAACGTATACATTGCACTTATCATGAAAATATCTTAAAGTTATGGTCTTTTAATCAAAATCGTTGCAGTCGTTCTTGATAAAGTCAGAATTCACAAACATTGTTCAGTTAACAATACCTTGAGAGCCCGCCTCGGTAGCGTAGACAGAAGCGTTTCTGCCTAACGTTCAAGAGGTCCCGAGTTCGATTCTTGGTCATGGTGAGTAACTTGGATAAGGTTTTTAACCGGGGTTTCCCCTTATCCTTCAAGACGAATGTTAGATAACTGTAAGCTCTATGGACCCTGGACTAATTTGAGCATAATTTCACCCAGTTCATTCACCGTCCGACATGACTTAACGCTGGAGGAAGTAAAATAAAAAAATAAAAAATAAAAAAAAATACCTTGAGTTTGGGATATTTTCTTGAAACTCTTGGTGCATTATCTTTTTAAAATGCTATAGTTAATAATACCAAGTTTGGTATTTAACGTCTTTTCGTTTTTGAGTTATGCTGCTCAGAGACAGACATACATATAAACATTAGTTTTTTGAGTTAAAGAGTTTCAAAACACGTATTTCTGATTATCGCAGTTTTAGGAAGAATCAGTAGTTACTCTGTGTACTGTAAGAAAGTTACAAGTAATAATGGGTAGACAAAGACATTGGTAGAGGTAGAATTGTCAACAAGAGGCAGCTGTACGTGCCAGTTGTTCCACTTTCGTTCTAACTAAGGCTCTACCATGCAGATTACCTCCATGTATGACTCAGGCTTACCTCGGGCGCCGAATCTCTTTCTCTGCGAGCCGCAGACAACAAAAGGACCGGGTTCATTTCTGTACCGGCTTGCATACAAAAGAGACGTCTAGTTGGCCCCTCCGCCACACCAATTTGACCTCTCCTCTAAACGTTCGGCTACAAATGATCTCTAACTATATAGCGGCCACAATGCACCTTTGCCGTACCTGCCACGTATAAATACCGACAGACATTTCGATTTGCACATAGGTTACTCTCCACGTTTAGGTTAGCACAAAGAGGTGCCAACATTTTAAAAATTACAATATGTTCTACATGCATTGGAAATAGTTAATGGTTTTGACGTTTAATTTCCGTCCTATGCATGTGCATTTATTTGTTTTATAATTGTGATTTCTTAAAACCACTTCGTAAATTAAGTCATGGTGAGCGTTGAATTTCGTGCATTCAATATAAGTGTAAGTTAACATACAGGATAAGGGTTAATTGGATTAGATTGGATTGAATTACGATACGGGGGATTCTGTTGCGCCCTGACTTGATCTATTGTACTATGCCCCAAGTGGGGTATTCATGGAAGGAAGGATGAGGCGAGAGCAGACAGAGAGCAGCCTACCCGAGGAGTCACGACAATACAGAGGTCAGGATCCCTACCATTTACCAGTTGGAAACACCGCCGACAGGCTAGCGCAATCTGTATCCCATCCATCATGGTCCAGATGCGACCCACCAGGTTCGTCCGGATTCCGGAAACCGTCCTATTGAAGGCGGTGTTAACCAGGAGCATATCATTCTGCGGTACAGTGCCCAGACACCCGCTGACAAGTCTAACCTGAAAGAGACTACCGGATGATGAGGGATGTTGTGAAATGATAATGGAGATGGAATGGAGGTATCTAACCAGCATTCGCATGGCGACCTGGAAACACCACCAAAAAAAAAAAAAAACAAAAAAAAACATGGGTCAGGTAGGCCGGCCACGGGAATCGAACATGGACCTCCCGAATGCGGGCGGCAGACGAAAGCGCCTGATCCAGCCCACTCGGTCAGAATATGAGTTACATAGTTACATCTAGTTAGATATATGGCTTATACCATCCACCAGGAGGAAGAGGTGAAGTGAATGAACCACAGAAGGTTACAGGCGCTGACACACCGACTACTCCTATGTTCGAAAAGCCGATCAAATATTTGGGGTACTAGAGAAGGCCATTGAGCAAACATCAGCGCCATCTGTCTGACACCGTCTTTCGTTTTGAAACCTAGGAGCAAACCTGAAAGCTGAGAATAAATCGGAAAGAAACGAAAATGAATAAAGGAAACCGTAATAAACTAGAAACTACTCTAGTATTACTCTACTGACTAGAGAAAATCACCAAGATCTAAAGTCAGAAGGGATGATAGAGGGAGATCCAACTTTGGGCCTCTAGAATGCCGAGTGTCAGAGTTACAGAGGAGTAGTTTCTCTCGGTAATATCTTATGCATATTTTGCCTAATTAGCTGCGCTAACCGAACAGGATGGCTCAGGTGGTAACGCCAGATTGTGTTCAAATCCCGTGGCCGTCGGCCTTTTTCGACGGTTTATCCGGATTGCTGGGTGAATGCAGGGAAACTTCATGGCATCCCCGGTTTTCCTGTCCCTTCAAGTCACTTAATGCTTTATTTGCTTGGTTATTTCAGGGTTAATCTGGATCGTCAGGTGTCTCGGTTTGTAAACTTCCTTCCTCCTACGCCTGATCTACGACTTCCGAATCTCCCAATGGGATGTGATCAGTTTCAGCGTGGAGGGGCCGGTTGTGCTAGATGCCATTAGAGAGCTTCAATGTAGAAGTGTTAAAGACCCGTCCCTCTGCTCTATCGCTGCTCCTTTCCTCTCTTACGTTTGTTCCAGGCGTTTCTTTGGGACACAGGTCCAAAAAACCACATGACCCTACCTTACCTTTGCTAATTGTGACAGACACAGGACTCCTTGATTCCTTTACTAGGGATGCGAGAGTACCTACTTTAGTAGGATATGATTCCTTGTGGGAATACCTGTGTGTGAATTCATTGCCATCAAACATTTCATTCGCTTTGCAGATTTAGAATTATCATTAGTTTAATATGACTAATAATTTCAAGAAATTTAGCGATTTGAATGTCATATTCTCAGTGTTGTTCTGCTACCAGCTTCTTCAATGATGAACATTTCAGGTTGTGCTTGAGTGAGGTGAAGCTAAAGATCAGTTGTGCTCATAAATTTAATGGAAGGTAATGAGAATCTACAAGGGCTGTTCAATAAAGAATAATCATAATTTCTTTACGGTCATAATTTTTTGCACTAAAATTCAAACTTATTATATTCTGTTAGCTTAATGTGAAACAAACACGCCGTAGTAGTTCCATTGTTGGTACTCCTGGTTCCACGGCTGTGGGAACCAGGCAAATTCAGACATGTTCAGTATCACCTATCGCTGCAGTGGAGGTAACATGCAGCTAAAGTTGATGTTAGAGAAAGATCCGGAGTTTCTTTCAAACATAATCACTGCTGATAAAACTTGGCTACATCATTTTGATCCTGAGAGCAAACATCAAAGCTCAGTGTGGAAATTTCCTTCATCACCAATCCTCAAAAAGCAAAAGTGGTTGCTGCTGCTGCGAAAGTAATGGTCATCTCATTCTTTGATATTCATGGAATGGTTTATCAGCATGTTGTACCTGCACACACATCAGTAACTGGACAATACTACAGGAATGTCCTGAAAATATTGCAAGTCCATATCAAGTACTAAAGACGACATTTCCGTGAAGCAGGCTGGATGCTGCACCACGATATTGCGTGGCTGCATATTACCAAATTTGTTGCTGAATATCTTGCAAAAATCAACGTGAAGTGCATCCCTCACCCTCCCTATAGTCCGGATTTAGTCCTATGTGACTTTTTTCTATTCCCTAACTTGAAGAAACGCCTTCGTGGGAGTCATTATGCATCATCAAAAACAGTGATCAAGGCTGCGGAGGTGATTTTGAACGATCTCTCAAAAAATGGTTTCCTGCATGTCTTTGAAGACTAGCAAAAACGCTGGGACAAGTGCATCACATTCAGGGGAGACTATTTTAAGAAGGGCCATCAAAATTATGAGGATGAGTAAAGGTACGTTGTCAAAAAAAATTGTGATCATTCTTTATTGAACAGCCCTCGTATTTGTTGAGAATGAAGAATTGAACTGTCTCTATGTATAGGTATTTGATCACGCTAAATTGCAGCAATTGAATTATTTCTCCTATTTCTGTGAGTCAGGTATCTTTTGATAACAACCGTTTCTGTAATATAACGTGAAGTGTATGTTGCCAGGGGTCGCAGAAATGCAAAGCTTAAGATTCCTTGTCACGAAATCTATACAACCAACCGCGGCACCTATTCACAGTAAACACTTCTGTATGGCAGGAGAGATACGAATTTTAGCAATACACACCCTGAATGCTTACATGGTTACCCCTACCAAGGTTCAGACACAGCGTTGACAGATTTTGAAATTGAAACTTCTTATCTGAAATGCAGTTGTTGCTATACATCTTTGCTCAATCCTAAGAAATTCATTTCCCTGCCAATTATCAGAATTTAGGTGTACTACGGCCTTAGCAAGTCTGCGATAGTTGAACACACTTTGATTATGTGGGTTCGTAAAATTAGAAAAGCAATTTGCAGAATTTCAAAATGTTCTTTATTTCCGTAGAAATACACTCTGGTCAATTCTTACAGTAGCAAAATTACGTCACATACACAATTACAGTCTACCAAGGTCATTAACCACAAACAAAAGCGCTCACTTTCATCACACACCAGTTTCAATTACAACTCTCGTCACGACTCTGTTTGCAACTCTGTTTTTGACTGCTACTGGCATGTCGTGTTATTCTAGAAATTACTGGTATTTTCTATAACAAACAAGACATCACTAGAACCTTCTAATTATCTAACTTTATTTGTTTGGCATGCCTTTTATCTCCGCGCTATTTATCTGCTTAGGCTAGCTCTTTATATCTACCCGACACTATCTATCCCTTATCTCTCCGCGCCGAACCTTTTGTGAGCGTCGCCGCAGCCGCGACAATACTGAAATCCAAGAACACCTTGAGCTAACCATGTTCTGGAGTTTTCATCATAACCTTAAATACCTGGCTGCACTAGCCTGACTAATTGGTTTATCCGTCACTTAACATGGAGGCTCTCCCATGTTGTTATTAGCCTCTACTGAGTAAATCAGACTTATTACATTGTGCATTGACGTAAACTTAGGAACTTATTTATTCCAATTATTTCTGAATCTAAATATATTACTTCTTTATAAAATTATAAGCTTTATACGTCAACAATTCCGGTATATTTTTTAAGTATCACCAACTTTTCACTCACAAGGAGAATACATATTATTTGGAACAATAGGTTTTATTTAGCTAGAACAGGAATAGAATGGTTTCTGTAACATCTTTCAGCAATTCGGTGTTAAACCACAAGTTTCATGAGTTTGAGTGCTCTAAAAAATTTGCTTCTACAAAAATTATCAACCCACTACATGCTTCCTTTTTGTGATTAGTTTACGGTTCTTTAGTAAATATTTGATATTTTTGTCTGTAGTAATTCATGGAAATCATTTTAAAGGGGTTTGAGTGAATAATACTGCAAGAGGGAAGTGATGGAAAACTAAGCCACCAGGCCGTAACGAGCCGCTGTAAATTGCAGGATTAGGTTACAAACAAGTTGAGTTTTATACAAGTTAAGTTAATATTTATGTGCATAAATATGAACTGGGTTCAAATGACGGCTATATACATAAGTAATTGCAAATATAACTGGCTGTTTTCAGGAATACACCTGCGTTTTCAATTTCCTCCACCTATGGGCAGTTTAAACAAAATGCCATAATTTGTTAATATATCACTATAGTTTTACAATTTAATAAAGAATGTTTTGCTTAAAATTGGCTGCTGGGCGGCTTAGAGCTCTTAAGGATTTTCATCTCTTTTTAAGTAATTATTGTGTATATTTTCTTGGCTAATGTACCATTTTTACCAAGTTAACCAGAAAGGTAGATATAGTTTTGTATTTTTATTTATCCAGATTTATCGAACCCTATTTTACACAGTGGTATATTAGGGTTAGAGTTGATACATAAAAATATACAATTTTAACAAAAATATTTTAAATACTAGAAGGAAGAAATGATATTTTAATCTGATGCATATTAATTTAAAATATTTCAGATGTTTAAACACTGAGTTTATAAACATCATGAAGTACTTATACTACTGTGGCTTCATTAGCAAAGATGTGAGCAGAGCAGAAAATTCAGTTCCTAGAGAGTCTAGCTTGAATATTAATTCTTGTCTTTCTCTCCAGAAAATGGGACAACAGAAAAGGAGATGAACCACAGTTTGAAATTCTTCACCACACATGCACTCGGGGTTGGATGTTAAGTGAAAGTGTGATAAGTATTCACCAAATTTACCATGTCCACCTAAAAATTGTATCAAAACACAATTTGGTACAAGAGTTTCACATTTTCCTCTGTCATATACACTAGGGAAAAAGAATGTTTTTGTTAAACTTCCATTTGGAATTGTTAGCCATTGTTGGTTCCATTCTTCAAGAATATGTTGATGTATTATTCTCCTTACAGTAGAAATATGACATAAGAGTATGTCACAGGAAGATTGGATTCTGCAGCCTTCTAGCCAAGCAATCAGCTCTCTCGTTAATTAAAATTCCATTGTGTCCTTTAAGCAATTCCTATCAAATATGTCCTGGATGGTTTTGAAGCAAGGTTCTGATTTCATGTGCTAATGAATTTAAATTGTATTTATCATTAATAGCGAGTAGAGTTGATTGTGAATCACTAAGAATACGGCCACTGTTTCCATTAACAGTACACCATTTTATAGCTTCTTTAATAACTAAGAGCTCCGACTGGAATACAGAACTTTCAGGTGACAATTTAAACATGGAGTGAGTTAGTTAGATGTAGTTTTACTAATAGATTATAAACATTAGAAGGATTTTACAAGAAAATTAAAATGCGATTTCTTCTGTATTTTTAATATAATCAGAAAAGTGGCGTAAGCGTTTTCTTCCTGAAAAATCATTCACTAATTTTATTAACTGTTATTCCAAGCCGAATGCATGTCTAAATTAAATGAAACATAGCTGGAGAGTTAATTTGTGTTGAAATGAAAACTTTATTTTGGTGGCGGAGAGATAGTAATTGTATGGTAAAAGAAGTTATTGGAGTGCAAATGAAAACAATATTTAGCAACAGGGTAACAGCTTCAAGTTAGCTACATCCAAACCATTACCTATGCAAAGGACTTAAGCAACATGGAACAACGATTGTTGATGGTATTTAAAATAAACGGTTGTCTACAAACGTCATCAGACTGATCGAGAGAATTGTTACTTATATGTCACTGCGTAAAATCAACCTAATTTTCTTTCGTTCTACCTTTACTATTTAGTTTTCAATACCTGGTTATCAGTTTTGGAGCACCATGTTTTAAAAGTATCTACTAGGTTCAATTCTGTCTGGTGAATGAGGCATCGTAAGAACCTGCATTGGCTGTACGTAATTATCGTCCAAAACCAAACAGCAGTGAAAGGAACTGCACTCTCCCAAGCCCATATAAGGCAAGAGAAGCCAGGCGTGTATTTATTGCTGCATTTCTCATTTATTTTTCTCACTGCATTCTTTTTTCTCAGAGGCAGTATTACCAACATTAAACTCACTGCAACATGCGTTGTACTAAACTAATTCCGTTGAATTAGTTTAGAAAGTATGACTAATGAAAGACTCAAAGATGAAAAGAAGTAAGGCAAAGAAGGATGCCATTTTAACATTTGTTAAATTTAATACGTACCTTTTAAAATGTAATACAAAATGGTGTTGATCAATTTAATAAAGCTATTTTCAAAGAACTTTTTAAAATAAAACGGTATGATGCACTTTAATTTACACTTCCAACATCAAAAATACGAATCAGATACAAAAAGATGATGTACTCTCGCATTATTTTCCCATTCCATCACCCACAACTACCTTATATCTCTAATATAGTGTCCGTATGGAATTTAAATGAATATTGTATCCGCTTTATGTTATTCAAAAGATATTTTACCTATAAATAATTTAGAACTAAACAATAAATGCTTAATTACCTATAGACAACATGGAAACAGCATTCAGGCGTTATTATCAAAGGCATATCTGCAAAAAAGTTAACGCAAACTTAAAATTTAGAAATGAAAACATAACCATGGGACAGAAATGGGCTAAACTATGAAAAACAAAATGTTTGATTGCAGATGTATCTTTTAGCGAAGTTCAATTTGTTTCTTTATATCTTAGAGTTTTCCCGTTTTACAAAAATTATGAATCGAAATGTTTGATCCGTTTATTATGTCTTCAGAAAATTCAAGTCAGTATCTGAAACATAGGATATTCCAATCCATGTCTTTCTGAAATGAATTAAAAAGGATGTGCCATGTAAGGGATGGTTTGGAATAGACGGAATTTCATAAACATGGACGTTTTGTGATCTCGAAATAGTAAAATGGATCTTTTGGACAGTTATACTATCCAGAGAGAGAGAGAGAGAGAGAGAGAGAGAGAGAGAGAGAGAGAGAGAGAGAGAGAGGGGAGATGAGAGAGATACTCGAAGATACAGGTCGAACGCACACATGCAGTCTTTTAACTGAGATTTAAATCAGGCAGGCAAAAAGTTCTTAAAAAGCGTGACAGTGGTTATTTAAATAGGCACTTAGTTTTAAAATCAGTCTCAAGGATTGCTTTATATAGGTCTATCGAAAGTTAACTGGGAAAGTTAACAGGTCACAGTGTTCTATGGATATTTCCGCACTTTGGCATTCATACGTAATTACAGTCACGCGATGGATTAAGAAAGGTAAATATACGTTAATTGCGTCACCTGCTTTAAGTTTAATAAAATTTAGGGATAATCATGTTTGGTCCATAAATCCTCTCCCAAAATTCGCAAAGTTTGGTAGCTTTCCAGAATCATAAACCTCCTTTAGGAACAAGCTTTAAGTCGCCAAAAGGTAGGGAAGTGAGGTATAAAACGTTCAGAAAATATTGGCCAGGAGCTGTACGTACAGTTTATTTCTTAATGTAATGCTAAGATAATTTTCAAAATCAGTTAATTAGGCATATCATGTTATAATAATAAATTATAATTAGGTATAGACCAAATATTGCATATTCTAATTGTTTATTAGTTATTACTTGTAACTCTTCCAATTCTACCCCATTACAACAGTGTTCCTCTGCTTAGTGGAAAAGAATGAAATGAATAATATGTAATGCACTCAGCGCCTCTCTTCAAATCTCTTATCTTTGATAACAAGCATTCGCGATGACTTGCTAACGAAACGAATGAATTGCTGTAACTCTCCCAGACAGTACCATTTATTTGACCAGAATCAAAATATTTATTTCTTGAGATGACTTTATTGCAGATATGGCACGAGGAAATTAAGGTTATAATAATGTTAAGGCACGATATGAGACTTAAATTAAGCACCAAATGCAGACTGATGTCACTATGCACAGCTGAAGTGGAAAGGGCTCCATGATGTCATGTCTGGTTATTGCTAAAACTATCAACTATAATTGCACGAATGAACACGAAAACTCGAATTTTCGCCCAAAAATATCTATGTTTATATCTACATATCTGAATATATATCTATATCTATGTTTTATATCTCTATATTTACTTTTTCTATTTAAATGCATATTTAACTGAAATGCATGACTTTTAAGCTTAACATACGATATAACCGTAGATTCCTCCTGTTGGACAAAGTAAACATATGCTGTCGTTTCTAAATATGTGTAAACAATTTCTGTTCGTTTTAAATTTACTTTTAAGTATTTGAATCTTGGTGTCATTTAACGAGCGATGTGGCTCGGCGGTAACGCATGAAGGTTTTATTCTGAAGGCCCCATTTTCGACTCCCGACGGGTCAACGGATTGTGAGTCTTAATTAATACTACGAGTTAGTATTTCGGTTATTTAACTGAGGTTGATTAACACTTGTGGTAATTGGTGAATAAGGCATCTGTGAGATCAGCAATTGGCTGATAGGTGTTCGTCAGTCATTAACATCATGGTTGGTCTTCACGAACTAGAACGTACTTAGAGTGCTGGGCTAGAGGGATTGAAAATGTAGACATAAAACCGTCAGTACTTTATTCTGTTTATTCAATTCAAAGGCTTGAGAATGACTAACTTTGAAAGTTAAACATTTTTTTTTTTTTTTTTTTTTTTGCATGGTACTACACGTCTGGACCTGCCAATGCAAATGCCAGTCTTACGCTCACTAATGTGTGACAGAGATAGGCCATTATTCCACTGATACGACCTAGTGGTGTGCCTAGTACCATGCAACCTCGAATCGGAAACTTGGTTTAAGGTAGGGTTAACCTGTACTTTATTTGTGTGTTTGCTTTAAAACATTACTATTTCCTGAATGTTCCATATTTTACAAAAGTTCCTTTAGCGAAGTGCACTCGTTTAAAGTATTGTAAATATGCAAAAATTAAATGAGCTGATGTTTTCAAATTTTACGTCCTCCAACGTTATATCGGACGGTGAATGAAATGGGGGTGAAATGATGCTCAAATGTGTACAGGGTCCATGGAGCTTAGAGCTACCCGACATTCGTCTTTAAGGATAAGGGAAAACGCCGGAAAAACCCTTATCCAGGTAACTCACCCTGACCGAGATACGAACTCGGGACCTCTTGAACGTGAGACAGACATGCTACCATCTGCGCTAGCGAGGCGGGCTGATGAAGCTGTACTTGTAATTTTTAGAATAAAAAAGGTGAATGTATCCAGCGAAACGTTAGAGGTACATTACTATTATTATATCACCATCATCATCATCATCATCATCATCATCATCATCATCATCATCATCATCATCATCATCATCATCATCATCATCATCATCATCATCATCATCATCATCATCATCATCATCATCATCATCATCATCATCATCATTATTATTATTATTATTATTATTATTATTATTATTATTATTATTATTATTATTATTATTATTATTATCATCATCATCATTATCATTATTATCATTATCAGTATCATCATCATCATTATTAATTATCATTGTTATTATTATTATTATTATTATTATTATTATTATTATTATTATTATTATTATTATTATTATTATTATTATTATTATTATTATTATTATTATTATTATTATTATTATTATTATTATTATTATTATTATTATTATTATTAATAATAATTTAGTCACCATTCCGTCATTTATTTTAGTTTGCTATCTGTTTCCCCTTGTACTCCAGCATATTTTCTTTCCACTCTTTACTTTTCTCATTCATTTCTCTTTAGCTTTCTTAAACAAGTTCCCCATATTTCTATTTTTACTTTCATATTTCCCCGTAACCATTTTATGGATATCAATTCGCTTTGCAATTTTCCCATTTCTTCTCCCATACTTTCTGTCTCCATACTGCTAGCTCTTTACACTTTGTCAGAATGTGTACTGTACTTTATATTACTCCACATATTACACATTTTTCTACCCTGCAACTTCTTAGTTCCCTTAAGAACAATAATCCCGTTCTAATCCAAGCCATTCCTTTGCCTGTTACATTGGTCTATATATCCTTCTCTTCGGCATTCTCTCTTTATTAACCTATAAAACTTTAATTATTTTATATTAATTATATTATTTTAATAATATTATTCTATCCCTCTTGTCCTTCTATATCCTCAATTCTTGTTGTATTTTCCAAAAGCCTTCTACATTCCTGTTTCTAGTCTACATAAATCTCCCATTCCTATTTCTTCCACAGTTTTTCTGCCTCTGACCACAAACTTTTTCTACTTCCCATTTTCTGATGTTGATTCATATATACCTTTAGGATTTCATCGTCATTTTTTTATCAAACATTTATACCAAAATTTTAAGACTCTTTCAATTATTATACCTTTTCTTTTGGTTTACATAATTATACTGGGGCTTCTCCTGGAGCTGCTCTGGGCAATACCAACACATCTTTAGCAAATGTATAACTAGTCTGTTTTATTAGTTACTTTTGACATCCCTCATATTTCTGTGGCACACAACATCCTTGACCCTACCAGTGTTTCATACATTCTCTCTAACCATTTGCTTGACATATCAAGTTTCGCTCTGGTATCCTGAGTTCTTGCTATGTTCTTCCCATTCTCCAATATTATTCATCCTAGCCCCTTAAGTACTCAAATTATTTCACAACTTCTAATATTTGTCTCACTAGAAATCATTGTTCCTCTTTCTTCAGTGTTGTTCCTTTTTTGAAAAGCATCACTTTTGACTTTTTCTAGTTACTTTAATTCTTCACTCTTTATAGAACTTTTTAATTTCATTTATTAACCTCTGTAACCCAAATGTTTAATACATAGGTTTCATTGGAAATGCAGTTTTGAGACTCTATGAATCTCAAAAAGCGTTGCTAGAAAAAGGAGTTTGTGAGTGTATGTGTGTGCGTGTGTGTCCTCAAACAGCGTAACTAAAAAACCAATAATATATTAAAATTAAACTTAAAATTTAAGTTCAATTTCTTCTAAAGCTCCAACACAGGATTCAAAAGAAAATTCCCCATTCCAAACTGTCCTATTGAGGAAAAATATTTCAATAATTTTTATTTTCTGAAAATAAATATTCTATTTTGGTTATTAAGTCATTTTTAAGATATTTTTCAAATTAAACATATACTTTACTTTTTAATTATTTTTATTGTTATTTGGAGGGGGAAACTTTTACTACATAAACACCGAATAGAATGGCTCTAACGGTAGCCTGCGTGGTCCACATTTCAGAGCTCATAGGTTCGATTCCTGCGGCTGATCTTCCTGGTCTATAGATTTTTCAGGGATTTCCTCCAAGTCACTGAGCAAATTCTGGGAAGTACAATTATCTCCTGAATTTCTTGTCCCTCAATTTCACCTCATTTCTCATTTGATTTCAGTTTCCTTTTGGTTGGCTGTTTCACGGTTGTAAGAGTTGGCAGAAATCGTTTTAAGGTGCCTCTTATTTAAAGATCTGCACGTATACATGTGTGTGTGTGTGTGTGTGTGTGTGTGTGTGTGTGTGTGTGTGTGTGTGTGTGTGTGAACCACGAAAAGTCAGTTAAATACGAAATTTGTATTTACGTTCAGCATCTTCCAAGGATGAAATACGAACGTGTTGAAGAACCTCCCCCCACTTCAATCTAGAAGAATGTTCAAAACTTAGCTTCCTCAAACGACTTTTATTAACACACGAAGATCAATGAAATGGTTATCTTAAACTTACTGAAGGTCTAAAGTCCACTTGATTCAGGATAACTTCAATCGCAAGAGATAGACAAAACCTTAAAACACAAAAGGTGTAGATTTTGTTAAAGTACACAATCTAAACAACACTTTTTAATGGAGATAATTAGTATCGAGATATTCCTTGATACTGGATTGTATCTTTAAATACCCTTATACGTATGTTTAAAACAGTGTTTATTCATTTCTGTTTTGTGTCCCTGCCATGTAAAGAGAATGGAATATTAAAGCCATCATATAACGACCACATTTTAAAATATTTGAGAGTCGTATATGCCTAATAATTTCTCATGGGTATTCCTATTATACCTATAAGGAATATGTAGAATTAGGATTACTATGACGGAATTCGGAACCAAAACCTGTGGCTTTTTGTACCTAAGCCTCAAGTGGGGGATCCCCAGGAGGTAGGATGATGCGAGAGGAGAGAGAGGGCGGCCGACCCAAGGCGCCGAGACTCCCGCCGATACTTCTACCCTGAAAGAGAGCAATAGATGAGAGATGATGTGAAATGATAATGGAGATAAAATGGAGGGGCAGGAAATTCGGAGGATGTAATTATCTTCCTTGCAACCCGGTAACACCCCCGAAAAAACCCACGGGTCAGGTAGGTCGGCCATTGGAATCAAACCCGAGCCTCCCGAATGCGGACCAGAAATGAAAGCACCTGAGCCATCCCGCTCGGTAGGAAATAGTAAGATATGTAATCATATCTACCAAAGTGTATCTCCAACAGGAAATAGAAGTGTGTGTTTTCTTTAATAGTTTGCACAAGAGTGTGATGAGAAGTTCATGGGAGAGCACACATTAGTTTTTTAACATGCAATATGAATTTTTTATTTCTTTCTGTATATTTTAGGATGGTCTCAAATGATTCATAAAGATGGTGGTTTTTCACAAAAAATGTTTATTCCTGTTCTTTATGGGTCCTTTTTCGTTACGGATCAAACTCAGATTACTCTGCATTTTGGGTTGTTAAAATTCAAATAAAAGAGATATATTTATTCATAATTTTATAGCTGGCTACCTTTCATCATATATAAGGGGTTCGGCTAATCCATAACTACATATTTTGTGTTTTAAGAACTTCTTGTTCTACCGTCCTCGTATAGAGGACGTGGACCTTCTACAATTACCATTGGGTGTCTGGAGTGAGATGCCTATCGAGGAGGTGAGGAACTCTGGATCAGAGTGAATACCCAGGGAATACCAAATGTTTGGTATAAAAGTGAAGAGGATGACTTGAATTAATGAGGGTGAAATGGATGTATATATTGAGATTTTTATATGGATTGAGGTTAAACGGGAGAATTGGGAGAAACCCCTTCACAATATCAACTATGTAATTGTACGGTTCACAGGGATCAAACTCGGGTTGCCTTGGTAGAAGGCGAGCGGTTTAACCATTTGGCCACGGAGTCGCCTCTGTTACACCAACTTTGAATTATGGCTTTTAGTCTGGATAGGGATAAACTCTATTCGTTTTCGGATGCTAAAAGGTAAAATTGAAAATAATTAGATTTATTCACAGTATGCCTTTGATCATATATAATGGGTTTGGACATAAAAGAAAATGAATGGGCGATTGAAATTTAGGTGATTGAGCGGGTTTGTGAATTCCAAGAAACTAATTCCGAAAGAAAACTGATTTGACCTGATTGAAATGTATACGCCTCACTGCCAATAAACATTCTTCGTGTTCGGTGATCCTATCTGAGACATCGTCTCGTTAAGTTATTAGTGCTATTAACTCCGAAACTTGTGAGGGGAGCTCAAGAAATAATGTGACATTTGTCGTTGTTGCTCTCTAGGCTTAAATTTAGGTAACCAGACCGCCTGATAACCATTTCCCAAGGTACTTAATGATGTTTCGAAACAAAATTTTCCTTTTTTATGGCAAATACCATCTTGGGATCAGACTGGGTCGATAGGCTCCTCCGTCGCTGATTTTTATAGGGAGTGGTTTTAAGGAAACGGTCGCACGCTTTCTAAGTGCCTTAGGATGTAAAACAACCAGTCACTGTGTGGTCTCAACACGCAGGTATGATTTCTGTTTACAGCTCTTTTTATGGACTTATACATAATGATGCAGTACAGTGAATAAATACAGTAAGTACCTGGGTAAACATAACTCTGAAGAACTCTCTGATCTCTAAAGCAACTCCTTGTAACTCCAAATAAACGCAAAATGCTTGAATTGTGTAACACAAATAAAATTTATAAAATGGTTTAAACATTTAAATTTTTATATTTTGCATTTGTACCTTCTCTATTTCTTACATAAAATAAAGGGCATTTTATTCCACCCAGAAACTCAACACCAAGATTTCACCGAATTTAACTTTTAGATATTGCACAAAAAAGAGCAGCATAACTCGAAAGCAAACGTAGGTTAATAATTCCGATGTATCTTTAAGTTATGTTTAAGACAAATGTAATTTGTATATAGACTTTTCTGGGAATAGCCTGTGAAGACTTCTTCATTCTGAATTACTTTTGGTTAGCTATTAAAAGCTTAAGTGAGATAAAGTCTTACTGTACAAAACTGTTGATCTTACCAAAGCACAAAATATATGACAAGAACTTCTTTTTGTGGAATTAACAGTCCTAAATTATTTTGTCATTAATAGGATTTTCATATAGTATGTGGTATCTTGTAGTGGAACGGGAGATTTGACATAATGTGCTTTTACCTGTAACTAACTGAATAACGTGAAAATTATTACAGCAATTATGGATTAGTTAAATAAATGAAGACTTATAGTAAATCTTGATATGAATAATTTGTGTATTTGTGTTAAATGTTAAGCGGTTTTAGGTTTTTCAGTTAATTATGAGTACGGTCTGGCTCAGGGAAGAGGACATTAAGTATAGTAATTGGCAAGGTGGCAGAAGGAAGCGCGGCTGGCCTAGAACTTCGTGGAAAGTGCGGATGATGGACGAACGGAAGTTGGTTGAAGCAGAATGGAAGGATAAGCATAGATGGAGACTAGAAATTAAGGGTAACCGCTGAAAAGTGGAGAAGCCCCTAATAGAAAGAATTAACAACGGCCAGTTTCAGGTAAATTCGATGAAGTAGTTACGTAGGTTACGTTAGAGAGGGCAAAGTTACTATCCAAAGCTGCCAGATTAGGTATGGCAGGCTAGCTTGAAATTCTTGGGATATGTGAGAGTATTTCTTAGAAATTTATAGAGAAAATGTAGAATGGAAAGCAGAAAATTTCAGTAATGTAGAAATGAAGTGGCAATACTGTATTAGAAGCGGAAGTCTTGGGGTCATTGACAAAAGGGGAGGGGGAGGTTATTAGGGGATTTTTTTATCTAGCCGAGTAAGACGTTCTGGCCGAATCTTGGACACTTCTGGGTAGTCACCGATGGAGCAAGACGTAGCTGGATGAGGCGTCATTTCTTGCCTCAGTGATAGAATCACGTGTTATGAGTAAGATAAAATTCAAATATGCTTAAGTTGTTCTCGGGAAGCAAGCTAGGTGAAAAGACGATTAGAAATAGACTTTTCGGAAGTGTGCATCTCTCCCATTAAATCTCTCTCATTATATGCTATAACCACAAATGAATCACTAGATATAACACAAATATAAAAAAAGACAAACACTATCAACATTCACATTACTGTACAAAAGACTGTTTTCAGTAAATTAAATGCCATGTGAGGAGATGGCGTGAGTATAGAAAATTAATTGGGTCTAAGAAACGTAACTACTTAACTTGATTATCAAGCTGCATCGATCTGTGCTTCTTAAGTTGACGGATTTCCATTTTAAGGCCGGTTTCCAAGAGGAGCTGAACTGAAACCTGTCTTAGAATGGAAATCCGTCGACTTAAGAAGCACAGATACAGCTCGATAATCAAATTAAGTAGTTACGTTTCTTTGACCCAATTAATTTTCTATACTCACACCATCTCCTGACCTGGCATTTAATTTACTGAAAACAGTCTTTTGTACAGTATTGTGAATTTTGATAGTGTTTTGTCTTTGTTTATATTTGTGTTATATCCAGTGATTCATTTGTGGTTATAATATTTAATAAATATCCTGATGATGGGAGATATGCACACTCCCGAAACGTTTATTTCTAATCGTCTTTTCACTTAGCTTGCTTCCCGAGAACAACTTGAGCATATTTGTCTCCAGGAAAGCTTCAGGTCTTATTTTAAGATTCAAATAAGTTAACTCCCTTAATATATATTAATTTCCATCGGTCGGCAACTTCTCGATTTAAGGAAATACTTTTTATTAAACGTTTAAATATTAAATTTCGAAGTCATCCTTACTTTTATTGGAACCCTGAGATAGGTCTCTGCTCAAGTGTGGAGCGGACGCATGCCGTTACAAATTGGAGCAACATCGCAGCACAACCAAGCCGCTTCAGAATTGAAGTTGTATTCTGTTACTATTATAATGCCATTTAATAAATAGGGGTCATGTCAACAACGTGTCATAATCCTGTCCAACTCCGTAAAAATATGGGTTAAGGACTTCAAACACTGAAGAAGGATGCAGATGGCAGAAAGGCTAAGTGTATATCAGAAACTGTTGCTACGCTGAGATTTTCATTGAACAGAACTCCAAAGCACTCGGCACTGAAGCATTCTGCTGCAATGAACCTATCGAAGAGGACTGTAAGAGGAATATAGCACTTATAGCTTCATTTACATCTTTATAAGCTTCAGGTAGTGCACCAACTAAAGCCTTGTGATTTTCTCTTACAATTAACATTTTGTGAAGAAATATAAAGTCACAATGAATGAGGTTGAAGATTTATTGGCAAAATATGAATGCATTTTTATCTGCTTGGCTTTGTAAAAGAACATAATTTTGCATATTAATCTTGAATTATTGCTGTTCAACTACAGGAGCAGCGATTGCACAATGAGAAAGTAATCATTTGGCGAGATGTGTCATCTGGCATAACTGTATTTTAGGATGATCAGGCGTCAGCCAGGTATGTGAACACTAACTAATGAAGTTTCGCGGTTCCTTATGTTTCCTGGTTTCAACAAGATGAAGTCACTAGTCATACTGGGGGGCCTCCAAGAACGGTGGCTTTTCCCAAATCTTTTCCATTAGAGGTGACATCACTGGCCAGGTAGCGTGGTTATGGCGCGAATAGGAGTTAGTAGAAATGGTTGTCTTAAACTTGGCTAATATTATACAGCGGCATGATATAAGGCTATACTTTGTTCGAATTTAACGATAATTCATTTGCGTGTTATTAACAGGGATATGTTAGGTGAGTTTAATATTACTTAATCGGTCGTGATTGACTAGAAGACTCGGGTGATTTCAGTTCGCAACCTAGCCTGCCGTTATCTACATTACAAGTTCCCAAGATTTGACTGTGTGCGATATTTTCTACTGGGATACTTGAAGAGTGTTGTCTTAAAATATGTGGCAGAAAATATTAAAATACTAAAGCCAATATTCGTCATGAAATTGCTAATGCTGCATTGGACATGGTGCTTCGCTGTAATCCAGCGTTTGAAGATTGCGACCGAATAGTCGTCACTTGAATTATATCACTTTCAAGAAATATAGAAAATGCTATGTTGGATAGGAACCACATACTATGTTTATCAATAACTTCCTATACAATAAATATAATTCAAAATAGCTCCTTCCACTTTCGAGTCTTTTACACTTCACAAATATTACTCATTTTTCATGCCCTGGCAATGGAAATAGAAGGGAATTTAAAAGCTATCTCATAGCGACCAGTTCTTAACACATTTGACTGCCGCTTAAATCCTGTATTCTCACTTCAAGGAAATGTGTAATAAAATAAATTACAAAAATTTAAGTTAATGAGAAGTAGATAGAACAGTAAGCGTTTGCAACAATATTAGTAACAATAATGGGTAGAAAAAGTCATGGAAGTACAGTATAAAAAATTGTAGCTGTATTAATATAACGAATTTTATGCATTTTAATGATAGGAAGCTCTTTCAGGAAACCCTCTTCAGATAATTCACACAACCAAATTTCAAAACGTCAAGCTTATATATAGGTACTGAGGTACCTTTACTATCCATTAAGCGGTGGCCAGTTCCCGAGTTAAACATACAGCTAGTGTCTTAATTTAGGGAATTCTCCAAAATAACATGCCTCTATTTCATTGTATAGCTTTCATAAACAGGACTCGTGTCTGACGGTGAAATCTGCTGATAATCTGCTTCATTCAAAACTGACAGCGAAGTGAAGTTTACAATGAAAACACTGAGATTAAAACCAAGGGATCTTAGTTAAGTTGTTGATAACTCCTGCCGCTACTAATAGTGACTATCAGAGCTCTCCGTTCCCCCTTCTCTCCATAAATATCAATCAGTTCGAAATAATTAATAGTCATTTGTTTACAATGACGTCACGCAGGCCATGACCCTGGCGCCAAGCCACAACGCTTCTGTTGTTTAATTTCCAACCAACGGCGCCTTTTCTGGGAATTTGAGGATGAGTAGAATGACGTTTTGCTAAAATATGATCGTAAACAAAAGACATCTGTTGCAGCGTCCTCGAGCTTTCTCATCTTCCACTGTAAACAGTGAACGATTCAGAAAACATGTGGTACACATGTGATCAGCAATTACCCATCTTCTGTAAGCTGCAATTGCAATAATAAAATATATTGTTAAGCCTTAAACATATAAAGGGGAGGTGGTAGTTAAAATCATTGGGGTTTCTCATTTGTTACGCATTATCCTCCTAAATAATATAAATGACTCACGTGTTAAAAGTAGGGAGTAGGGATGTTTGCTGAACAAGTGTAGCAACAACTGTAGCGTAACCCCGTTTGAGTTAAGCTTATAATAATGTGAGACTTGAAGCTTCCCGGCGAGCGTTACTCTTTAAGGCTTTACGGGTGAAATTATTAATTCATTCAGTTCCTGAAGAAGGTCATGGAGTGTATAATGGCCGACAGCTCGACCTTTATAAATTTGAGGCGGCTGATCGATCACCCGTGAAGCCTTATTAATAAGCTTACAGTAACAGGTATTTCGGAATTGAACTAGATATCTCTCCACACCTCATATGGCATGTAAAATTTTGTTGAAGACATACGAAATTGCACAAAGAGGAAGAAAAAAGGCTCAATGGCGTGGTATGAGGCTCAAAATAATAGGAACGATTTTGACTTACTACCATGTTTTATCGTCTGTTATCAGGTGTATGATCTGTGACTTAAATATTTTTATGCATAAGTCACTTAAGGGCGATAGTGAATTTGATTCAAATACAGTCAGATAAAGGAGGATCATCACTGCTTAATTCTGTCTAGAAGTTTTTCCTGAAGTTCCAAATGAGTCAACAATGAAATGCTGAATGATACAATAACAGATTTTTCTTCCAGTGATGCGGAGGAGCTTTTGATCCTAGACTCTACAAAACAATTACTTGTTGGTACATCAGTAACCTTATACAGTAGCAGGTAAAACATCTGCTGCAATATTGTACCAAGGAAGACAATCTGCTTAACTGCAATAACATTCCAAAACTAAAAGGCAAACTAATTGCTGGGATCCAGGAAACACTGAAGACTATTGATTCCAGTAAAAAGGGGTTGTTTTGTTTCACCATTCTTCAACCCAAATGAATCTGAGGGAGGGAGGGAGTTAAGCACAATATTCACTGGTGATTGATGTTTGGAGACATTCATGTGATCATCACTAAATTTATGAGATTCAGTATTTGTTGACAAAATGTCATGAGGTTTAGTTTCTCGGTATCTGAGAATGTCTGCAGTTCTTGAATTTTGTATGAATGTATGATGAGTCATCAGGAAGAATTTTTTATACACTAGTGCAATCGCATTATGACAGACAGAACGTTTAGGACTTGACGCACCAACCCATTGTTAAAATCCCATGCGTGCTTCTGACAACAGGCTATAAGAATTTGACCGACGCGCTGAACGCATGCTCCCGCATAAATTTTTGTATGCGGAGCGTTAGAGAAAGCGTCTCTGATGTTAGGTCCGAAACTGGAAATTCTGAACACTGATCTCAAGTGGGGATAGTTAGCAGCCAATAGAAAATTTATATTCGTTCATGTGATTTTGCAAACTCCGAGAAAAACCTAAAGTGGGGGTAATTCAAACTGATGGCGGAAAGTAGGTTTTGCTAGTAAGAGCACTTCGGTCCTGAGTTCTACGTGAGACGGGCGCGTATTCGGCGCCGCCTAACAAATACACTTCCGCGCCATGTACAGAGACAAAGTGCAATATTTAACAATCTCTCCAGTGAGAGTTAGCGCAGAGAGTAATATATAGGGAAGACGATAAATATATCCATTTCGACTACGCAGTGCTACTGCCTCCATGCTTTACATCACAATACTGAAAGTGGCGCTAAACACAGCAACCACATCGACGACGACTCTACGGTGGTGAGCAAAGGAGCCTAAGGATAACAACAAACTTCTCTCTACCAGATTCAACCCACAACCAGTCAGGACATACCCACTCCTGAAGTACAGATGAGAGTTCTCATGCGGGAGCTACAAGTCACCTCGAACCGGCTACAATCTGCCACCAATCTTAATTGTGAGGCGTTGAGCACAAGGGAGAGCTCGACGTGGTTCGCTGCGGGCCGGACCACCTCAGACTGTGGTTCATAGTAACTCCTACGCCATGTATATTTTCTGGAGTGCATGTAGATCTTTGGTTTCCTAGATAAGAGCTACTTTAAGGCAGTTCCATGTACTTAAAGTTCTACCGGATCATTTTTATGGGCATTATAATGATACTGAAACCTTTATACAGCAATTGAAGTATCATATTATTACAAATGGGTAAACTGCATACCAAAAGGTGCGTTCGACAGAAGGTTTACAATCGACTCTGTAACAAGGAGGTAGCTGGAAGAATAAGGGAATCAGATGTAGAGCAAGGTAGCAGCAGGATTAGAGATAAGTGGAGATAGAGACAGCGTCGAGTTCTATAATAAGCCAATTTACTATAGCCTAATTAGTGGGTTTCAATACAAGTCACTCCCGAATTTTTTAAGATACTTTGGGTGAAATGGTTAACAGTTACACTATTATATTAAAGACCCATACGGGCTTACCTGAGGAATATGTAGCCGTGTATGGTTAAAGGATACGACGTATATACCAGCCATCATTGGAGGACGACATGATGAGCCCGAATCTAAGATCAGAGTGACCTCCAGAAGAATCCAAACTGAAGTGACTCTCTAGAATGGCCCAGACTAGAATGACCCACCAGAATAATCCACGACTTCAAAATACGCAGTCTCTTAATACTGTTACTTTCAATAACAAGGAATATCTCCAAAATGATTACCTCCCCAAGAAAAGTATCAGGCAAAATTGTGCATTTTAAGGAGATTTGCATTTTTTAAGAAACATTTTGTCTTTCTCTTACAATTTCCAAGTTCTAGAAATAGGCATCCCCACGTCGAAGAACTACGTAGACTTTTCCAAAGTAAAGCGTGATCAAATTCTTCAAAAACATCCTAGCTGCAATTCGGCGTCTGCGTGACTCAGATTACTTCAGTCATCAAAGTCCGTGTCCGGCCAGGCAAGATCCAGCAAGATACCAGAATTTGATATATTTTCAAGTATTCCTCAACCAAACACGTGATGATGTTTTTGTAATATGCCTTATTGCAAACGGCCACTCTTCATCCATGTATTATAAACAAATGCTATGAAAAGAAGAATAGATTTCTGGATGTGATAATCAAAATGTCTTGTAGCAGCCACAAGCATACAAAACTAAAAGCACCGGTTCCATCAGCGCATAAAACAAAAGGAAATCACGAAAAACAAATACTAACGATATTTTGTTGCTAGGAAATTATTCTTAGAATGAAATTTGATTTATCAGTTAATCTCCTATAAGATACCAATTATAAGAATGTGTGCCCTTGCCACTTGCACAGCAGAAAATATTAGAAGTCATTGTATGTCTTAATACAGTCAATCGTCCAAAAGGAATAGGACCTCAATTAATAATAAATACAACTGTCTCGCAAGACAATCAATGAGGCGGCGACACTGCAACAAAAGTTCAGAGGTAATCTGATATTTGATGGAGCTCCATTAATGTAGGCAGTTAATATAGCAGCGATGAGTAAATAGTTTGAACTCGAGCAGCATGTTGAAGTATATGGAAAATGTATAGTCATCCTCAAGTTAGAAACAACATTGCAGTAGAAATATGACGTGTTGCAAGGGTTGGTTATGGGGGAAAATTCTTCTGGTAAAATCCCTGAAGGACTCTGTACCTCAAGGTTGGATTTTTTACTTTGAGCTACAGTATTTTAAGTCATATAGACAAATGTACAGGCCTACAGACCTTCTTCCCAAAAAATGTTTATTTTTTAATTCCTTCATCTCTAAACACATGGCAAGCTTCCTGGGATAGTGGCACCATCTACAAGGATTGATAATAATGGTGATGGACGGATTGGCCTATTTAGAGCTGCACGTAGGTTCTTAGAACCCTTTATAACACTTACACCGAGCAGTTACTCAAATGCGACGGTCCTAATAAAACGGATCACGAACTCGATATTCGCCCTCTTTATATTCTCAGGCTTCAAAAAGCAGGAGAAACCCATCAATATATACCAAATGAATCACACTCGTATAATATATAATGTGAAGATAAAACATCTAGCTAGCGTTTCCTGCAACGGGTAAGATAGCATCTTCTATGCGATTCACAATGTATGTCTTCTGAGTTTAACTGCAAACAAACTGCACAAACTTAGAAGTTATGTCGAACAGTAGTAGTGGTTCCATTGAATATCCGTCAAATGCCTACAAATATGATTCGTAATCGCTAAACCTAAGTTCGGGAACCTCATTTCCACTTAGCAGATTACTGTTTTCTTCTTTGTCAAGAATGATCACTAAATTACGGATATATTTGCAAAATTTGGTGTAACTCAGTTTTGATTGCACATACTCTGTGGTTCCTCACTTAAAGGCCTCTTCAAAATACTCAAAAGAAGTTTTGTAAACGCGTGAAGAAATATGAAAATTCTTAGTATACTGCCATATCCTAGATCGCGGCTATATCCTGCATGAGTTGGGCGGGAGTAGGGAAGCTGCTCCAGCTGGGGAGGCACGGCCTTCCGGGACAGGCAATAGTTGACTCACGAAACTGAAGTGAATTGCGTAAAATACAGTTTGTAACTCTTCCAATAGGTACGTAAATTCGAGAGCATTGGATCTTCCACACCCAACAAGGCTTTATAAGAACTATTAGAAGCCTAGGGATAAGTGGACTTTTTAGGTTTGTTTATGTGTGTGTATCAGTGGACGAGTGCGCCTCCACTGTAAATGAAGTGGTTCACAAGTCGGTTAGCCAGATGAGTTGTGTGAGTTGACAGATCAGTGCAGAGAAATGCGGTACGTCCCAAGATTCATAGTGAGGGACCGTGTAGTGCAGCAATTCAAAAGTACAGTGAGACCAAGCTCCGTTGTAAGGAGACGTGGGCAGTGAAACCATAATGTGAAGCAGCTAACGAACGAATATCGGAGTTGTATTCAGAGTCAGCGTATGAGAGGTGGACGTTAGAGTACACAAGTTGATGCGTACTGAAGAATAAGGAGAGATACTACTGAGATGTGTTGAAGCTGATGTTGAAGATGTGTATTTGCGTAAAAAAGATGTTTGTACATTAGCATTGCGCTAGCAATTTGTGTAATAAATAAAGACGTTTGAGGTGAACTTCGCTTCGTCTTGTCTTTTATCCTTTTGTACTATGGACCACCTATCTTTCCTCATAGAATATCGATTGTTGTCATTTGAATGTGTGTTTTGAAATTTCAGTTGCTTAATTTGGCCCAATCATTCTACAATTTTCAGTGTTTCAGGCATACGTGTCGATATTAACTTTGCCGTTTGTCCGTAAGCAAATAACGAACCCTTGCTGCACGTGTAGGTGATCTATTCCTCTTGGACGAGCTGATTTCTCGATGATCCAAGTAGAACCACTTCGGTAGAGCCACTTGAATACCGGAAGTGCCTGACTAAGGTGCACCTTCTGGCGTACTTCACTCCTTGCTGGATGTTCCAGCGCCTTGTTAGCTACGAGCTGCAGAGAGTGGGAGGTACAAGTCACGCTGTTGGCCACCTTAACACAGTTCATGGTTCGTACGACGTTTATAATCTTTGCAACATTATCCACGCTATTCATGGCCATTTAAGACATATTCCATTGCTTCTAGAGGTAGCGGATATGTACTACCCATGGTATTTGGAGAACAAGCAGAACTGATGGCGTGACAGATACTACTCTGACTAGAGGCATTTGCAGTTCTATAGTAAAAACAACGTAGGGAGCTTCCGCAGCCTGTCTTTCAGCTTCCAATACCTTCAAAGAGCTATACTAGGCATCAAATTTAATAATCCTTTATCAACTCGGCTCATTCTTGTACGATGCCTCATAGAGAAGTCACTGATACGGCCTCACGAAAAGTAAATAATAAATTACGCATCCAACTGGGAATAACCTTCAGTCCGATAGATACCATTATATTAAGCTATGAGAGACCAGCCAAGTAGGTAGTATGCTCGGCAGGAAAATTCACATAGACTTCAGATCAACAGCTATGTCTGGAGCTATTATTGGAAAACTGTATCTTAATAGGAAGAGATCTTCAAGAAAATGAGTTCAACCACATTTAATATTTCGAAAACAACATTATTAGCTTACACCAGTTAAAAACTTAGTTTGCTGCATATATGCCCTTACTAGATTCGGCTATGTATATTGCTTATATTAATTATTTGAAAGGTCAATAGATCGATGAACTCCAGATAGATACCTGCCAAAAACGGTGAACGATTTATGTGTTTTTTGTTTTGTTTTTGGCTCTAATGACTATTTGTGTGAACGTTTGCATAAGTCACAATGATCTTTTTTACGTGCAAAACGCCAACGTCGACTGACAATCTTAACAAGTGTTTCGTTAATTACAGTATTCAAGCTAAACATGATTTACAGTCTCTTCCTTTTCATTTTTACTCACTCTGTTACCTATAGGTGAAGTACCCGATATCGAAATTTCACCGGAAATACCAGAAAAGGTTTTGGTACCTCTGAATGCCCCAAAAGAATAAAAATTCCGTATGTGTATGTGTCAATATAACTTGAATATAACTTGAAAACGAAAAGTAGGCACTTAAATTCCATTGTTCCGAGGATGCAACAGCTTCACTTTTAAAATAACTACCTCCGCTCTTTATTTTTAAATGTCCTCAAAAGTGGTTCTAACGATTTTGATTAAAATACCACAAGTTTAAGATATTTTTATGATAAATGAAATGTTTCTTGAACTTTCTCAGAAAATTCCTCTTTATTCTGGAAGACACTTGTATAACTTGGAAATTGTAAGAGAAAGATAAAATGTTTCTTAAAAAATGCAGATCTCCTTAAAACGCTCAATTTTGCCTGACACTTTTCTTGGGGAGGTAATCATTTCGGAGATATTCCTTGGTATTTGTCTGAATTTTGGAATGCTTATATTCTTCTCAAATGAGAAGCCCTTATTAATTTTTTATTTCTTGGCCAAGCAGACAGAATGGCATTTCCAAAGCATTACATAGCGACCAGTTTAAAAAAAATGAGTATCGCTTAAAGCCTGATGTATTATTATATTCCTCTCACCCACAAGAAAGTTGGCAACAATATAATGTTTAATGGAAATTAATTGTTCTTTCGCACTAGACGTGTGTAGGACGCACTATGAAAGGATAGTCAGACTGATAAATTGAATGCCACAGCCGGGATATGAACCACGGATCTTGCGGTCTACGTGCGGTCGTTCTTAACCATTGAGCTTCTACAACCAACGTGCCAGCATGGCATTAAATTCTCCAACCGACTCATGTTTTTCCCGGTAAAGCACTAGAAGTTACAAAAAATACACGAGAGAACTACCTTAATGGCGACTTACTATGCTGTAAGTACTTTAAGAGCCGGGCATTATAGTGGTCCGAACTATAAAACGCCATGATTTTAAAAATAAGATGCCTATCTCTTATAGTTTAGCAATTATATGAAGTCATTCCAATGAAGAAAACTTGCAGTAGCTATTCCTAAAAAATGTTAAGATTACATTTAATCAGAAAAATACATAATCAAAAAATACATTTATTCTTCATGGAAATGTCTTAAACACATGAAGCTTTAATCAAAATTACAGAACAGTTTAAAATTTTTTTATATCTATTTAACTTCAAGTATTGTTTCGAATGTGGGGATTTTCTTTATTATCTTAGTATTAATCGACTTCACGTTAAGTTATGTTGTTCTCACACACACACACATACACACACACACACACACATACATACACGCACATACACACGTTCCGGCGCACGTTTTTTGTAGTGTTTTTAGAAGTCTCAGAACGTGTATTTCCAGAAAATTTTTGGATGAAAAACAATACTTCCTGTCAATAGGTAAGTAGTGAAGAAAATCAAAATTAGGATGAATCCCAAAACAATAAATCGAAATTTCAGTATCGCCAAAACGCGCCTTGTTCTTCAGCTTTTCTAAATTTTTGGTACAACGGAAGGCGGAGAAACATGTGAAATGGAATCCAAATTCTACTTTAATTAAATGAACAACTTTAGCATTGGTTGTGTAGCTTATTTCGGTTAGGTTGTGATGACCTCCACGGTGACGAAATCAAAACGCGTCTGCAGCCGATAGTTTGATAAATCGCGGATACTTGGTGTGACAGCCTAATCTCGAGACAAGGGAGGTGCTAGGTGGCGCCAGTGCTACTGTCGGCCTATCTGTGTGAGCCGAGCTCTGCAATAAATCCTCCCCAAGTCCTCCGCCACATTATTACGCTATGTAAATCGAGGTTACCGGCCTGGCTACATCATAGTCAACAGTATCTTTTCATCCTAACTGTAATATCTGGAAACGACTTTAGCTGCCTTCCGCCAACCAATTTTGTTCTAATTTTAGAATCTTAACAAAACTACACCGAAGTTTCAACCTTGAAAGAGAATTAATTTTATAGGTTCAGCCTTGCGCCACTGTTCTTCTTATTCCTAAGCAAGGATGAGATACTAAATTACTACTGTCCGGACAACTTTCAGAGGTTCCGAACTTTCCTTCGCTTTCTCACCTGTCTACCTTAAAGCCATGTGCGGTGAAATTTGGTAAAAGTGTGAATATGTTCAATCTTTTAGATTTTAGAATTGTATTAGTTTTTACTTTCCATGTTACACAAATGCTTTTTAATATCAACAGTTTTAGAACCCACACTGCCATTTACCTAATGGGTCCTTTAACTCGTCCTATGGGTAATATGTCTAACTCTGGTTTCAGGATCGCGGGTTCAAACCCTGCGATGAACCTTTTCGGCCTAAAAACTGTTAGCATGGCTTCCTTCAGAAGAAAAAGTCGTGATACCGTAATTTACAATGATTGATATAAAACAGCCTTAAGCCTGATAAAGACGCCTCTTTCCAAAATTAAAAGGACTTTAACGTCCAGTATAAAACTAGATGCTGAGAACCATAACTTTGTTGTAAATTTTGAAGAAAAAGGTACGCAGTTATAGATATTACATAAGTAAGTTGATATTAATTTTGTCCTTAATTAATATTATGACACAGGTTCAAACTTTGTAAACCTGAAAAATTAAAAAAAGTCTATACAGAGTAATTTGTTCCTCTTAAGCTTATTAAAATTAAGAAATTCCTGAACATCAATTTCTTTTAGGTTTTATTCTAAGCTCAAATTAACATTTTCAGAGCGATGTGATAAACTAAAAGGTCAAAAGAGCAACTCATGTCAGTATATCAAGAGTGACTAATTATGAATAAAAGATTAGTATTTTAACAACAGTTTGATTAAATCATTATAGCTTTGGGTGTATTATGTCGTATTTTAAACAAAGTAGTTCGGAACATGCTCTGAGGAAACGAAGAATAACAAATGTTTACATAAAAAGAATAATATAGATTCGGAGATTTTCTATAAAGATTTTGTTTTGCATGCTTGATGGATGCTGAAGTTAATTGAAAAAAATAAATCAATCAAAAACAGGAACACACACAGGCAGATACACTCACGTAGACAAAAAACCACTGGAAGCTTTTTCTTCTTTTTCTAAAAATGCTTTATTTTTTATTCAGAGGAATCTCGGATTCGATTTTTGGCTGGAACCCAATGCATCGTCTAGTTAAGTTCAAGTAAACCAAGCGAGATGGCGCCATTGTAACGTGTGAGACTCCTATTCTGGAGGTCACAGGTTCAGTTCGCACCGTACTTATGTTATTTTATGGTTTTCGTTTGTTTTCTTATAGCACGATTTCGTTTCCATCACTTCCCTTCATTTATTTTCTCCTCATTTTAGATATAATTTCAGGCTAGCAGTGTGTGACGCTACCGAACAAACAGTGAGGCTGCTTGCGCATTGTAAAATCTGTTCTCAGCACTGGGCGGTAGTTCTCACGTGGGGGACGCTGTTTGTAAACATTTCACGGAGTGCTGGTGGCCTGCTTAGCGATTGCTGGTGTCGTGATAAACTATTCAGCATTTGTCAGAGACAATATTGCATCCCTGGGACTTGACTAACTGTGGTCCTGTGGCCTCCCGGATACTTTCACTTCATCTCTTCCTCTAAGGAGGTGCTAGCTGCTATGGTCTGTGTAGATTTCGCAGTCCACGAAGTATTCTCCTTCCCTTTCTGTCTTTTACTGTAGGTAACCGAGCAAAGTGGCTTAGGCTGCAGCGTGTGTGACTCGCATGTGGGAAGCCCAGGTCTCAATCTCCGCGGCTGCCTGAATGCTTTTTTCCATGGGTTTCCCCGTCGCTAGGCGAATGCTTAGAAGATTAATTACATCCCTCCATTTTATTTCACTGTATATTTCATTCTGCTTATCTGTTTCAGGGTTATAAGTGTAGGCGGCAGCGTTTAGCGTTGTATAGCAGGGAATATGCTGTCGACAAATCTTTGTTTTCCGGATCATGGTAGTCCCCGAGTCCCGCTTCCCCCAAGTACATGTGTAAGCCTACAGGAGGAGGAAACTCCTCCAACGGGTAGTGTAAATGTTTAAAATTAGGAAACCTTCCCTCTCTTCTGTCGTGTCTTGCAGGTTCTGCTGGCCTTTGTCTCCTTTGGCCTCATTTCTCCCTCCGGGGGAACAGAGCGTTCCTTCAAGTGCACGAGCACAAAAGTTCTCCTACAGCTTAAGAGGTTCAGTTCCCTCTCAGCACTTGATTACTACAAGAAAGTAGCAAAGATAAATCTTGTCTTTGCCCTCATCACCATCATCAAGAAAATACCTCAGAAGTAAAATAAGACCTGAAGCTTTCCTGGCGGCAAATATTTTCAAGATCTTCTCGGGAAGCAAGCCAGGTGAAAAGAGATTAGAAATCGACGTTTCCGGAGTGTACATCTCTCCCATCATCAGGATGTTTTAAGAAATGTCATAACCACAAATTGTATAACTGGATATAACGAAAATATGAACAAAGACAAGACACTACCGATATTCACTTCACTGAATAGAAGACTCTTTTCAGTAAATTAAATGCCAGGTCAGAATATGGCGTTAGTATAGACAATTAATTGGGTTAAAGAACCGTAAACTACTTAACTTGATCAAGCTGTATAGATCTGTGCTTCTTAAGCCGACGTATTTCCATTGTAAGACCGGTTTCCAAGAGGAGCTGAACTGAAATCTAGCATCACGACTAAGCGTGCTCCTCTCGGTGGAAATGGTCAAAGCCTCCTTAACTCTCCGCTCCCAGTAACTATTGCATTTTGCGAAGATGATCCGTCTTCCAAAAATTGGCTCTATGGTCGTTATCAAAGCAATGTTCTGCCAGCCCAGACTTCTCAGGTTGCATTAAACGAATGCTCCGTTCATGTTCGTGTATTCTGGTAGCGATGGTTCTTCCGTTTGTACTATATACGTTGTCCCACATTCACAGGGAATATGGTGTACTTCCGGAATTTGAAAGCCCAGTTTGTTTCCACCGGTCTCAACAGATGTTTAATCTTCGGAGGTGGCTTGTGGATGACCCTGAAGTTATACTTGGCGAGAATTCCGCTGATTCTGCCGGATATGTTGCTGATAAACTGGATGCAGGCATAGCGGTAGGCTTATCTGACGCTTACTGTATTACATGTTTTCCTTTCCTAGCTCTGGTGATGGAGGTTACTCAAAATGGCTACTCCGAATATGACGTTGAAGCCTCTATGACTGGAAGCCCTCGGGAGCTACAAAATGATATTCTTCTTCGATAGGAGCGTTCGGAGGGTCGGATAAGATAAGGTAACGCGCTGAACGAACTTCTTGGGGTTTGCGCAGTGAACCTGGCGGTAATTACGTTTCGGGCTTACAGAAGCTAGGTGGTTGCACAGGCACAACAAGAGGGCCAGCGGTCATGTGACCCCATGGGGTGTCGTTACGAACTGTATAAGTTGGCCCGCCAACACCTCCAGATAGCGAGAGAGGGAATGGCCAGTGAGCCTATGATAATAGTTTCGCGCGAACTGAATGCATGATTTTATCCGGACTAGGGGCGCTGCTGCAAGCGCTAACTGGCGAAGTAGAACAGAAACAGCAATGGAGTCCACGGTATCCAGATACTGCCGCGACAGAGGGTGCTGATGGTACCAGCCCTGAGGAAAGGATAGTGTCGTGCCGGACATAAAGCCGAACCGTTACTAAACAGAAAGGAGCAGAGACGTGATCCTGTCGCTGCTGCTGTCACAAGCTGCATTTATTTTGCGTTTTGTTCTACCGCGCGCAAGTTCCGGAACATTTTGAAAATATTTATACCAACTTCCAGTCTCGAATATTAATAATAATCTATTTCCACATGCTTCTACAACTAATCTGCAACTGTCCAGGGACAACAATAACGCTACGGTAATCTCTACAGGTCAGTCCTGTTTTTGATGAGCATTAATAAAAATGAGGTTAAGTAAGAGTTAAAGCTGTGCTAACAGATCATATTTATGACAAATAGTGTGTTTATAAAACTTTGTTATGTTGTCATTACGTAACTATTGCATTGTCACATTGGCAAACGCGATACTGTTTTGGAAGAGAAGAGTCGAGGTGGCCAATTGAGCCGCAAAGGAGCGGGGATAGGGTAATCTCCTAGTCTTGTTGTTTATTGGCTGGCGGGACGGATAAGTACGCCCTTACGGACTACAGATGGCTGAAGTCACGAGATCGGGGCGAAACTTTATTGTTACTGAGTAAACACCGATCAATATTCTTCCTAAATATGTGACGAAACGCTGTTTAATTGATCTACCGCACCTGGCGGGATTACATGAAAGTCCATGCAAGGCTCGGAGCGGTGAGTAGTGAGGTAGTACAATGAGCAGTAGTGAGAACAGAGTGTTGCTTTGAGTTGAGTGTGGCTTCTCGGAGGAGGAGGAGGAGGAGGAGGAGGAGGAGGAGGAGGAGGAGGAGGAGGAGGAGGAGGAACGGTGCAGGGAATAGTTCAGAGCTCAATAAATATGGCTCCGTAATGAGGAATCGGCAGGCTATGGAACAGGCAAGAAAGCACTTTCTGTGCGAGTACTGGAGTAGTGTTAAGAATCAGCGTGTAGCTTCGTTTTAAGAGGTGGGCATGTGTATAGATCAGAAAGATTACAAAATCACAAAGAATGCTTGCTAAAGAGACTTAAACGTTGTAGAGACTTGTTAAAAATAGGCTGAGTGTACGTTATCACTGAGCTAACGATTTGGTGAAAATGAATAAGTTTGAAGCGAGCTTTTGCCGGAAATGAAATCCAGGAATGTATAACTTTTATAATTGTTTATTTAATTTGTTCCATGCCTTAAATTTAACTCAGGTTAGCTTAAGATATATATTACATGGGTTGGAGTGCACTTTAATGTAAAATAACAGTTTCTATTAGTCCTTGTTACAGAGCACATTGTCAGTGTCTTTTCGGTCCGGTAAAGAAAAAGTAGACGGTGGAGTCCATTACAGTACGAATAAGGATATATGTATGTAAAGGGCTCCATAGGTTTCAAAAGCTATATCCTTCTTTTCCAAAGTCAAACAATATTCCTTGTATCTTCGGTTTGCAGAGGAAAGTCGTTTTTGTTGTGATATGCTTTGATCACATACATTTTATCTTATCCGCACTTAAACGTTTCATCTCGTTTCTGACAGAGAAGAGGAAGGGAAAGTAAATAAAAGCCAATTAAGATTTTCATAGACTCTATTTCTCTTTTCTGTTTAATGTTCATTTTAATGACTGACAAACAAATCTTGTAAATTTTTATTTTAGCTGTACTGCCAATATCTCTTAGGACATCTTAGTCGAAACATTAAAACTAAAGCTATACATATTCTGTAAACACGCACTTCAACCAGCAGGTTAAATGCATTCATCAGATTCTTTCCAGTAAATGATATTGCTTGAGCCCTTTTATGAGTTGGATATAAAAGCCATATTTTGACTAAAAATTGCAATTTAACGTTGATTTTCTTTCAAAATGCAAATCTGTCTATTAATAATGTGTAACTGCTTAAACGGCACTTTGAATAGGCACCCTCTTCTTTACACCCTTTTTATAAATTCTGCTGCTTTCGTCTTTTTTATTCCTCTTCTTGTTAATTCATTTTTCTATAAATAAACTTCTCACAAAAGAATTTAAATGAGAGGTATATCTTTTTGGTTAATATTGTTCCATAACTGCTTTCTCTACCAGCTACATAGAAGAAAGTATTATATTGTAACCAAAATGGAAATTTCTAGATGTCATCAAAAGTACACATTTTGAGATATAAAAGAACGTCCACATGTGTACGCGCGTGTGTAAAATAGCATAATTTACAAACAAAAAGTCGATCAAAACCCGGGTGAACTTCAGTATCTTCAAAGAATTCGAACCGAAGATTTTAAAGAGAATTGGTGCATCTTATGTTATCCTTTACATGGAAGACTGCTCGTTGGTTTTTATTTCTTTCAAAGTATTCTAACAATTCTATGTAAAACATAAGATATCTGCAAATCAAAATATAATATACCTGTATCTTGAAAATCCCAAGAATTTCCCCTTACTTATTAAGATCTGTATAATGTTGATAACATGAAAACTTACTAACATAAATATATAGTGCTCATTAGAATGCACAACATGCATCCATTTTCTCTTTCTGATATTAGCAGTTTTAGAAATATTCTGTGTTGCTTGTTTACGCCTATACCAAGCATATTCTAACTCGAATGTTTGCTGCTCTTGTTTAACCCATTCCTCAGTTTATTTTCTTTCCATCGTAGCACGAATAAACATTTGAATACTGTTTAGTATTTGAAACCTTCTTGGTCAGTTTGAAATAATTCCTTCGTAAAACAATACAATAAGAAGGTGCAAGGTGCATTGGGGAAGGGGCTGAAACTAAAATGGCCGAAAACAAGATCTTCATACCTATATTGCAATCCCTTTTGGGGATTTACCAACTGATGGGAATATCAGCTGGATTACTGAATACCTTATATTGATAAAGAGAGGGTCAATATGACAAGCAGACTACGTTTTAAGTATTACGGAGAGAATCACTCCTCTAACTACAAACCAGGATTATGAATATTTTGTGTGATTACGACTTTGAAAAAAGCTGGCGGTATAAGCACGCCATTTTGTCATGTCTTTACTTAGCATAAATAAATTGCATTAGACATATTACTAACTCCTATGACTTAAAGAGTATTGACAGTGAAATAAGTCTAGCAATGTATGAAATGAAGGTTTGTCAAAAGAACGGATTAAACTCTGTCTCATCCTTCAGTAATTACTGCTGCTTTAATGTGTGGAAAATTTTACTTACTTTCTAACAGGTGCTTCTTCCCCTTGTATTTTATCCTCCTCGTATGGAGGTCTTATGCACCACAAGGACTTGTAAGTCAGCACCTGAGATTGTGCCTGCTAGGGAGTAGAGGAGCTCTGGATCAGAGTGAAAAAGGTGAAAGGGCGGTGAAATGCCTTAAAGGAAATGGAGCAGTGGATGAAATGAAGAACGGAGAAAACCGGAGAATCTGGAGAGAACCGGCTAGGCGCTGCTTTGTACACTTCAAATTATGTTTCTCTTGGGATCAAACCGTTTTGAGAGGCTTGGAACTAATCACTAGGCTACGTGCCTGCCATATGGAAAGAGCCAGGATAAACAAACGTGGTACCGTATTGCTGAGTTACGAATATCTCAAAGGGGGCCTTAAGAACCCGAGACCCTCTGCGTACGCTCATGATAGTGAATGACATGTATCCAAGTATTGCTTGTTATGTCGATAGTATAATATATAAGGGATAATGAATTTGTCATTGGTAAAAAAGTTTCATGTGAATGTATCACATTGTATTTTTGGTTGGACGTTTATCCACATTTAGCTGAAATTGGCTGTCATAGTAATTAGAAAGGAGTGCTCTGAATATCTACTATAGCCTCTAAATTCCACTTATTGAGGATAAGGACGTTTAAAAGATATCTATTATACTCCTCTGACCTCTATGTGTCAGGTTCATATCGTGTGGGGGGAATTGGAAAACTTGTTATTGGGCAATTTCACGATAAAACATTTTTATAAAAGAGAAACGAAGGCACTCCCATGTGATTTGAACTGGTAAGTCGCGGGTTCAAATTTCGTTAGATTTTTTGGACATAGCTGTATTCCCAGTTAAAGATAAATTCTTTTCTATATTTTCATATAAATTTATTGGATAATTGTAATTTATATTATAAAAGAAAATAAGGAATATAGTAAAAAGAATTTTATTTGACTAAAAGTATTTCATTTGAAGCTAATTTTGTTACATATATAAATAAAACTATATATACATTTATATTTTTCGCATATAAATGAGTATGTCAACTCATTAGCTTGGATTTAATTGAACTTTTGGCAGTAGATTGATTTGGCTTGTTCTTACCCAGATATATAATATATTTCTGCATAACGAAAAGAAAATAAAAAGAAAAGAAAGAAAGAAAACAAGAGGTTTTTAAATAAAGTGTGAAATTTCTAAAAGCCGTTTCCGTGATTGAAGTTTTAATGGTTTAATTGAGCTAATACTATTATGTTTAATCAAAATGTTATTAGCTTCAGATATGAAATTAAATTATTTTTTTTAGGATATTTCTCCGCAATTTTTAAGATGTTTAATGTCGTCGCCCTTTTAGGATCGCTGTGTACTCCAGCATTCAAATCTCCAGGTATTGCTAAATAGTCATTAAGAGGGCCTGCTTTTTTAAATATTTACATGAGGGTTTCATGATTTTATCACGAACTGTTAACATAAAAATTCATTATAAACATCAGTTTACAATTTTTACATGGAATTCGGCTACCATTTATAGTAAATCAGAGTTATGATTCCATTTTGAAATGCAGCATCTTCTTGATTATGTTTGGTCTGTTAACTGCGTTGGGTGGTTTGGAAATGCCATTTTGTTGTCTAGATCTATTGTACTCTGGACAGTCTATATGATATGCTGAATAGTTCGAGAAATGCTGCAGCTGGTGGTTGGTCCTTAATGAGGTGATAGCAATGTGTTATTTTGAGAGGGACTTCATATATAGGACAGTTGTATTAGTTTTATTTGTATTTTAACACAACTATTGGATGCCACGTATGAAGACGTAGTCTTGAGATTTGGATAGCAAGTAATACACTTAAGGAGTCGTTTAAGATTATGTAGTGGCGTCTAGTGGTTAAATTAGTTATGTATAGAAGGGCTTCGTTAATAGCGAATACTAGACAAGAGAAAATTGTTAAGCTGTAGAACATTTTCTCATCAGAATATTATCGATAACTTAACTTGTGGATGAATAGATGTTCTGATGCTGTTTATAGCTACAGAAAAAGATACTCACTAATCAATAAATCTTGAGGAACATCATTTTCTATGTTAATGCCTTTGGGGCGTATACCATTGCCTTTAACTCCGATGTTGCAGTTAAGAAGAAATTACTAAATAAATGTCTCCATTCTTCCATTCTTCTACGACTTCTGTGCCATTTTATTTGACTTTATAAGTATAAATTTATCATAGAGAGATAGTGCAATTTTCAGAACGCATTCAAAAGTCTGTTTTCAGTGTAATTATAGTGGCAGTGCTGTCAGAGAAAGCCGCTTTGAGTTTCTATTGATCTAAAACGTATTTAAAATTTCAGGTAGTAGCTTTCTTCATTAGTTTGCATTTAGTATTTTATGAAGCAACAGGTCTGAAAATTTGTGGATAGTAATTGTTTATTGATTTATTGGTTTTTGATATTAGAAGAACTGTTGCTAGCCGTCACTGCTTAAGGAATACTTTATCTGGTCAGACAAATTTGGGCATTATATTAAGATAGCTAAGTACTTCTGACAGGAAGTTGCTTTAGCAGTTCATATAGTACGTTGTCAGGTCCTGAACTCTTTTATGTATGTCGTTCATTAATTCGTGAATTAGTTCATTGTAACTATCTGCACAGTTATCTAATTGTTTAGCCAATCCTGTTCTGGTTTAGATGTTTTTTATTAATACAAGACTTCTGGTTTTTATTATAATCACTTATTATACTCATGAAGGTATTTGCTAAAACATTTGTGATATCAGTAGAACTACCGGTATTTTTAAATAATCATTCCAAGGACTAGCTATTCAAGTTCCCTATACACCACATTTTATTCTATTGCAAGCAACCCAGAAGGGAGTGTTATGGTTTAAAGTTGATGAAAAGTTCGGCCAGATTGACGTTTTGCTATCATTTATTGTCCTACGTACTTTTGACTTACACTTAAAACTGTAATTTTATTTTCCAGAGCTGCGTATCTCTTGTATTTGCAAAATGCTCTTACCTGTTTTTAAGAGCAGTTTCACAAGATTGGTTTCATTATTATACACATAATATACATTTGTTAGTATTAGAGGCAGTGGTTTGTAGTACACTAGCCTTTAGATACGTAACAATTAAAGTTGCAATTTCAGTAATAATAGTATCGGTTTCATTGACAGAACGAGTAGCGAGTGGAGAAATTCTCCATACAGAGGCCAATTAGCCTTTAGAAATTTCCACTTAGTATTGAAGGTGTATGGTTATAAGCTGCTACTTAAAAATGTACATAATGAATGGTCACTACCCAACGTATATGAATAAACGGACCAAATAAATAGTTAATAAATTTCAAATTGTAAAATGTTAAATTGATACTACTTGATATTCCATGAAATAAATGGTAGTGGATCGGATCCCTTGAATTTAAATATAATAAAACCGAAGTACTTTAACAAATACTCTACTATTTTCTCTCCTCTGTAGTATGAAAACCTCCCTCTAAGGGGTTATGGCTGTTGAAATCTCCCAACATTATGAATTTGGTTAGTTGATAAATTAACTTAATTAAAACTTCGTTGTGCAGTATGTAGCTGTTTTATATTATGTACACATTAGAGATACAGATCGACGGTGATAGATTTACTACAGTATGTATGCTATAAAACTTGGCTGGCAGGCGCACGGCCTGTCTTCCGGTCACGTACTCTATGATTTTTCTGCAGTCGTACTCCTGTGTTCCAGTCACACAATCAAATCAAATCTCAAAGCACATTAACATCCATCAGAATAAACACAAAATATACCTTAACACAGATGATGTTAGAAATACTAACAATGTGCAACAATATATCTACAGTATTCTCTCAGGACATTTCTATTTACAATCACTAGTTTAGCTTCAGAATCACCATTAATTTCTGTCTTTATATTTTGTTTTAATTCCTCTAATTTGTGTGAATTCGTTTTTTACACTTTATTTTTGAAGTTGCCCACAGTAAAAATTTGCATGTCGTGAGATTAGGGGACCGAGAAGGCCATAAACCGTTACTCTGATTCCATCCTAAAAATTTGCGCAATAAACTGCATTTATGGTGCACTCATAAAAATTAGACCCTCTTGGATGCCGTATCCTTTAATGCGTACCGTAAGCCGATACTTTGATCATGCAAAGGAGTTTCATGTACGAAATAAGGTTTGCCTGTAGCATAATATCGGTAGTGTTGTGATGAAACATGACAATGTAAAAAAATCATGCTTCATCACTGCACAGTGTTAATCATGGATCGATTGTTCCAATATTAACGTTCCTCATAAAATTTTGAAGTTTTACTTGCAGAAATTTGCTCGCCTCTGGTGATCACGAGATAGCAATTCCTGTACAACAGTAACCTTATTGTTTTTCATGTTAAATCCTTGGGAATTTCAGTTTCCCATGCAAGTCGCCTAACAAATATTTGAGGTGACCCTACTAAACTTTCTCGATTTTGTCTAATTTCTGCTCCGTAAGCATGCGCCTTTCTACCTTTCTTTTCTTTAAAGGAATTAATCTCGTCTCCCTGTAGTTATTTACAATCAATCGAATTGCGCGTCTACTCGGAAAAGACACGCCAGGAAATTTGATTTCAAATTGCCTTACAACTTTCCTACAAAATGATGTAAACACACACGTAACATGCATAAAAACTCTTTGTTGTACTGTGTTCGAGGCATTTTAAAAACACTTGAGGCAAAAATAAACACTTTAAATAAGGCGCTTGAATCAGTCATCCTTTCCTGTATTCTTTGTTGAAATGCTGTATTTAGTAAAGAAGTTCGTATAGCCTTTTCAATTTTATTGATAGACAGGTTAGTTTTAGATGCAAAAATGTGTTTATTTAAACTAGATTTGTTTATTTTGGAAGTGTGTGTTCTCAACCCTTGCAGTTTCTGAAGGTTACTGAAGGTTACTGAAGGGTTGGATGTCCATATGAGGAGGACTTATGAGCAGACATATATGAGTCTGTGATTGTTTTAAAGGGTTTTGAGAAAATTTGAATTATATCAGATCTAATCACTGGAATTATGTCGGAGTATATGGGGAGGTGCTTTCTGTTATTGGAGGTCAGAAAGCGGTTGTGTTCAGAAAAATCTAGGTGTAAACCAGAGATGCTAGTGGAAACATCAGTTGTGGTTTCATGTCTTTAGTTGGTGCTAGGACAATATTTTTATAATTTACACTCATTTTTTAAAGAAAACAAGAGACAAGTTCGGGTGACAGGTTTATGAAGTAATTCTTCATATCATGTGGAGTTTGACGAGTTCCTGGGAGCTTGTCAAAATCTCCTCTGTGTCTTCAAAAGCTTAATATGTGAGAAAACCTGGAATTATAAACCAGCACTGATATACTTGATATTATTCATATAACTAGTTCGTTTAGTTCATCTTTTATTGCGTGATATGCAATAACTGGAACAGGTATTGGCTGAGATTATTGGGGTCTAATTTCTAAGAAGACATTGCTCTTAAGGATTTTTAAGTGCTCTGTGGTGATTTCTGCGTGGTATATTTATTATTGGAAAAGAAAACGCTAATTCTTTCGATACATATTACGGGAAACATGCTAGTGTTAGAGAGTTTACCTAACGCAATCAGGTAGTCTTTCATGGGATTCAAAAACATTTACCGGTTATTTTGCTTGGTTTGACATTTTTGTACTAGAGACGCTTGGCACAAATTAATCAATGAGAAATTCCTTTATTTCATTAGGTTCATGTGAGTTTGATATTTGTAAATGTGTATTCAGCATTATAAAATACCGTTTTTCGTTGTTTAGATTATTAGTGTTAGCAAGTTTTCTTGTAATGAATATTGGCTACATTTTGGTTTTGATGATAAATGTTAGCTGTATTTTCTTTGGCTTGGTTGGTGACGGTTTGTCTACCTGTGTCAGAAGAGGTGTTCATGAAAGTGCTAAACTTTCTTTTCTTCTTATTTCTATTTAGATTATACCAAAATCAAGCTTAATTTTACTAATACAGTCAAATTTGTGGTTAGTGAACCTTTACCTTTACTTCCAGATGCAGAATGTAGGTTGCAGTATATAAGCCAGATGTCACAAAAGTAGTCGAATTTCGATAATAATTACACCAAATTTGCATGAAGAAAAGCAAATATTTGGCCGCTATAACTTATATTTCATCTAAATTTCGATTACTTAAAAACGCTAGAAAAGTTTCATATAAAATTAACAATTGACATAATGGTATATGACATAAGTTATCTAACACTCATATTTATATGAATGTATGAATGAGTAAGCCCGAAATGTCCCATTAAGGGCAATGGGCTCTTATTAGAGGGGAGCTCATTATGTGTTCCTCACGCGGTGAGCTATGGCGCGTATAGTATTTATTTGCCACGTTACTGTGACATGTCTAGAACTGTGTTCCTGTGAGTCATCATTTGTCTATTGCACACAATAAATGCAAGCTTCTTTAAATAAATATATAAAAGATTTAAATTAATTTATACACAGGTATAAGTGCTACACAAGAGAAATAGGTATACGAGCAATAAATGAGATAATTTAGAAACGTCATTTAAATTGTTTGTTCATCTGTTGTTTGAATAAACTGAAAAGAAAATTAAAAAAGAAAATATTTTTGAATTAGAGCATACTTAACTATAGCATTAACTATTCTAAGTTTTCATAATATACATGACAAAAAGATAAAGGCAACAGCTATTATCTGAACAAACTCATTTAAGCAAAAGTTGGAAAATGATTTCCAATCTATAATTTCGCAGTTGAGTAGCGACATTATTATTTTAAATTTATCCTCAAGTAAAATGTAAACAACATTTTAACCATTTTCTACTGAATATAAATAAACGAAGACGAATAACTAAATATAGACTTAAGCGGCAGTAACGTGAAAACTCAAGAACCAAGAAAATGAAATGAAAATCAAATCCTCAAAACAGGAAATGGTACAAAATGAAACAAAAATACATATAATTATGCATTATTGTAATATAAGATACACGAGAAGGATTTATGTCCACGTTAGCAATGCATATGGCAACAGTTGAAATATGACAGTTACCATAGTGCCAGTTATGGCCATCAAGATTAAACTTATTTGTTTTTACATAAAATTATCCAGATTTGTTTAATTTACCTAATCCTTGATCGTAAACTCCATTATTCTAGCATATTGTTCACTGTTTCCAAGTTTAACCATTATGTTATTGGAAGAATCATTTTTACAATAAAATAAATACGTCTTTGTAGCGAGGTGGTAGTGGGTTTATCTCAAATTCAAGAGCTACCGATTTCGAATGTCAGTCAGGTTGAACTATCTTTGGGGTGCTCAATTAAAGCAAAAAAGGGGAGGTTGAAATCACCTATTTCCACCCGCTGTGATGGAATCGCGCGTTTAATTGTGGTTACTGAGTTCCAGTGACGGAACATTGCTGTCATTCTGATGTAATCATAATCATTCGCACTCATAGCTTCCTCCTTACTAGCCAATTAATGTTTCTATAATGACTTCTGGAGAACAAGTTATGTTTTACAAGGTCTTCAATATGTGGTGCAAAAGACGAAGTTCACAGCCTCAAAAGATAAGCAAGGTGATCGTCTCTCATCTTGCTACGATATTCACTGTTAGTATAGTTCAACT
>CM060949.1:174603014-174740514 GCA_030765055.1 Mantis religiosa | reverse complement strand
TATAACATAGCTCACTGACCTAATGTATTCGTCGTTCATAAAGTATTCGTCCGAACTAATTTTGATGACAAAGGTAACATCTGCAGCTGTGGCTGGAAACCTTTACTAGTGACAGCTTTTTTGTATCACTCAGCGTAGACAGGAAACTTTATGATATAGTTCTGAAAATCCCTATAACTCTAGAAATCTAGCCGTAGCTGTGCTGCACATTTGTTCTCTTTTACCTACGCTCTCCGCCACGTATTTGATAACCACACAGTTTCTTATAAATCATTACTACTGCCAAATCTAGTTATACTTCCTAAAATTAATGTAGGTGCTTCATTATTTTGGAACTGTCCTGAAAACTTCCATAGAGAGCCCGACACCTGATGACGGAACTTACACAGCGCTCAACAAATCGACCGGCTCTCCCACAATTAGTTCTGCTGACATCAGATGACAAACGATAGGAAATGAATATGGAGCTTAAATAGAGGGATCGGAGACTGTCCCACCGGAGGACGAAGGTGTTTACCAGGAAATTCGGGGCATGTAATTAATCTAACCAATATTGGCCTGGCGACCCAGGGAAATCCCACAAAGAACCCATGGATTGTGTAGGCCAGCCACGGGAATTGTACCCGGGCTTCAGAAATGCAGACTACAGACGAAACCACCTGGGCTACCCCTCTTGCTGTGATTGCAGATACTTTACAGTTCATTACTAACTAAACTACTTCATTGTTTGTTTAACATGTAAAACAAGCACCTCCATCCTGGAATATGCATTCATACGCCTCACCAAACACAGCTCAAATTGTCTGCGAACGTGAGTTTTCTAAAGTATAACCTTCCTAGAAATGTGTTTGTGTTTGGCGGATAAATCCCTGATCTAATAATACTATTTGCAAATCGTGGATAGAAATTACTCGTTTGATTTATAAATAAAATGAAGCTATAACTCAGCTCCTGCCTCAAGTCTTAGGTGTCCGTTAGCTAGGATTGTAACTGGCTGTCCCACAATATGTTCTTACGCCAATGACTTTATAATTTATTTCATCAGAAGTCGCAGATATCATCCAAAGCAGCTTTCGCATGCTGTAATGAAATATACATTACATAATTTATATTTATGCATTTATGATTGTGAAAATCCGAAAAATTGTCTCTTGGTAAAACGTCGTTGTAAAATATTTTGATTACATAGAACAGTGTCCACAATAAATATTTGCTATTACATTTTCTTCTGTGTATCATTTGAAACTGCTATTATCTAACAGTTAAAGTTGTGTTGTGGCGTACCTCTCTAGGTGTTGCTACCGGTCGGGTCAGATCAGGAAACTATCAGGATGTCGTGATAAGAGGATAAGACGCTTATGGATTTGAAACTGGGTTGTGCCATGGATGGGAAGCATGTGGTTATCGATAGGCCTGTGGCTCCGTCGACTAAATGGTTGTTGCGAGTCAGGAAGACGGTAATAGGAGAAAAATTCTGACCCGATGATTGCAATAGCGACGTCAGCGATGACAAATTTCCAAGAGAAATCTCGTCAGAGTCCAAGGTTCAGCTTTAAAGACGCCATATGTGCGGATGTTGGAGCTGTTGGCGGCGATAAGTTTGTAGTCCGTTTGTTGGCAACGGCCTTTTAACAGGAGTGGAGGGAAACGGCACAAGTCGGACCCAATGTATACAAAAAATCCACGGCTCGTGCTAAGGTCTGTGACAAAGAGGCGGCTTCCATTTGTGGGGTAATCGTTCACGGCCATTAGAGGTGTATCGTTGGAGTTTGACGGGAAGTTTCACGAAAAGACACATTTCTGGGCTTTCTCGTGGAAGCGTCGATGGTACCAACTTGCATCAGTGTTATTATTAGTAGTAGGTGATGTCGGCCTGTTCTGGGAGCAATTTTGTTGGCCTTGCGAACGTGATCGAGAGCGAAGTGGGTTAGTAGATCCAAAAGTTTAGACAGCTCGCTTATTTCAGTGTTTCAATTTCCCGAATTTATATCACGGACGGTGGAGTGAAGAGGTGGTGGTGCCACATCCAGTATTTTGTCCGCCAAGGCAGCGACTTTGTCAAGGAAATTTCTGTTGGTGTTTGTAGGATAGCCTGTACTTGCGTAGGAAGACGGTGCATCCATAGTTGTCTGAAGAGGTTGTCCTGGATCTAAAACTCCGAATATTGAGCGTAGATGGCGGAGGAACTAGGAATATTTTCTGTCCCCAAGTTCTTCTTCCATAAGGAGTTGCCGCACTCGCTTCCTTAAGCAGTGGTAGTCGGCGGATAGTTCAGTTTTTAAATATAAATATGAATTTTGAACTGGAGGATTGATAATGATACCCTATACCTCCGGAACAAAACGGTTGTCCAACTGCGAAACTGTGTACGCATATATTGTAAGATCTTGTGTTATACCAACGGCACTGTGTGGGTTTGCCTGGCCAGAAAACCGTTAGTTTTACATCGACAGGTGTTGCACTGACCTGTGATTTCGATGGATATGATGAGGCGAGCGCTGGCTGTTATTGTTGAAGATGTTTATTTTGTTGCTGGAGTTGTCTTAGTTGCTCCTGTACTATACGCACGTCGGGGACACCAATGAGAATATTCACAACTATGGTATACACCAAATAAGGAACTGGTTGAAACTGTAACCATTTATTGATATCAGCACGTAAGATATACTTATTATATAAGTTTCGAACTGTTTGTAGCTTTTGCCATGGCAGCATATTAGTTGCGTGCAGTGCTGCCCTCATGTTGTGGCAATGTCAAACCATAATAAGGGTTCCCACCACAATCTCACTTTGTAGCATTTGAGATATCCTCGTGGTATCAGTTGGTTGATATAATGTCGTGTCGGCTTGTTGCAAAAACATAATTAGTTGCTTTTGTAGAGTAAGCGGAATTGGAAGTGGAAGATTCGGGCTTCAAAACCGTCTATATCATCAATTCCTTAGTACAATTCTACATTTGCAACACAGTCCTACATACAGTGAAAGAACAACGAGTTACTACGATTTATGTAAAAGTTGGTCAAACTGTGAAGCCAGATATTCGTGTATTTACAATATTTTAAGACGATATTTGAGATTTCTTATAGTCTACCGGAGAAAAGGCTCGAGTCGTTGGAGTTTCCACGATAGCTCAATTGGATCCGAAACGAGAAGACGCGTGGTTCAATATCTGACATTGATTTTCAGTATGATTCTATCTTTCCAATATTAATATCAATTACGATTACAAAAGCCAATCGCCTGAGATGGTAAAAGGGGATTAGCAATCTCTCACTGATGATACATGAGATGAAGATGGCGAGGTAAACTGAGATCCCGTAGAGAACCCACCCTTTGTGACTTAACAATGGGAAAGAGGTTCAGAGAACAGCCATAATGATAAAAGTAGCATACCGGGAATTTTAATAGTGGAAAAAGAGACCATTCCATTAAACATTTTGTAATACATATGCAATTTATATTCATTATCACATGCACGCCTTCTTATCTCTACAGGAAACTGAAGAATTGTGGATCTGAATTATATGTGTGGCTTCACAAGTTCCAATGATAAGTTTTTAATAAATTGTCTTCGTTTGATTGGCTAGTATCCAGAATTTGCTTTATAACTGCAAAGAGCATTAATTGTTAGCAGGTCATAAAATGAACTTGGGTCACGGGCCACATTGTATTTTTGGCATAGCTGATCCACTAAATCAACTGAAAATTTTGTTCTGTTGTAATCAATATCTTATGCTGAATTGCTAAATGTATATGGTCCTTCTGGTTGCAAACCAAATAGGCTCAAGGCTTACCGAGTATGCGGTTTTCGCATGTACGAGAACAAACAGATTAATCCCATATTTTGAGGGCTTGCTAGGAATGAACAGTTTGATGGAACAGTGACCACTATACGCAAGAAGTTGTTCATCTACTGTCAAGAATTCTCTGGGAAGAAAATGTCTCTAGAAATTTTCAATAAGCATTTGAAATAATTATCTAATAGGTGGCATTTTACCAATTCCTTTTCTCTATGCTCCGTCCCTAACATCGTCGAAACGTAAACACTTCTACAGAAAGCGAAATTGCTTCTCACTCATTGCTAGGTAGCAAGAGTCTCTGCCACTTCCTCTTGAATTCTTCCATTCTGATGAAGGTTTTGTCTTGAACTCCGAAACACTCCAATCATAAAAAGAACACCAATCCCTGTTTTATTTCTCTTTTATCTGTTTGACTAGCATCTCGGTCTCGTTGGAAGTGCTTTGTAAGTTTCTGAATGCAAATATTTTTACCATTTGTGAGTATTCTGTAATGGTATCGTCAACAAACAGATTCAAACACTCTACTTCATGTTTGCATTCCGTGCAGCACCCTTTGTTTCGGGTTGAAGTTTTACAATATTGTGAGCACGGGTTTTAATATTTACTTTACCTCTCATCTTCTTCCACTTGGTTTTCTTGTATTTTCCAGGAAAGAAATCTACACGTCCTGATTTGTCACAATTTTCATCACTGTTTTCCTGAATCTCGAATTCATTGTCTGTTACTTGCTGCGAATCAGAATCATGTTGGTGTTCTTGTGCAATGTCTTCTTGTATTTCATCATCATCATCATCTGCCAAATTTTCTTCTTCACTATTTAGTTCCTAATACCACTTAAGACAAACATCTGAATACTGCTACACAACAATCATTCTCTTGCCCGCATCGGTAACGTAGATGGTAGCGTGTCTGCCTCACGTTCAAGAGGTCCCGAGTTCGAATCTCGGTTAGGGGTGAGTTACTTGGACAAGCCCACCTCGGGTAGCGTGGTGGTAGCATGTCTGCCTCACGTTCAAGAGGTCCCGAGTCCGAATCTCGGTCAGGGTGGGTTACCTGGATAAGTACTTTTTCCGGGGGTTTCCTTTATCCTGAAAGACGAATGTCGGGTAACTCTAAGCTCCATCGACCCCGGACTCATTTGAGCATCATTTAACCCATTCCATTCATCGTCCGATATGACTTAACGTTGGAGGACGTAGATTACAACTAACAAAAACTTACCTGGACAAGGTTTTTTCCGTTTTTTTTCCTTATCCTGAAAGACAAATGTCGGTTAGCTCTAAGCTTCATGGACCCCGGACTCACTTGAGCATCATTTCACCAATTTCATTCATCGTCCGTTATGACTTAACGTTGAGGACGTAAATTATATAAAAAAGTAAAAAAAAAAAAGAATAAAAAATTGTCTTTTTGGAGCTGCCATCATGTTAAACTGTAGGCAACATACAAATAGATTCATAGAAACAATATTATTGATAAAACGTACAGTCATTCTGGAAAGTTGGATAACTAGACATAAACTAAAAATACACCTACCTACCCATAGCGAAGCGCGATTAGGCGCGTATTCTACAATGGTAGTCCAGCTTAAGACAGCCGTCAGTAACAAAAGCAACTGAAGTACGGATTGTGAAGACAAAAGAGCGCCTAACAGCTGCTAAAAAGCGGGAGTGCGCGCGCAGCCTTCAACACGATTATTGATTAGGTATATATAAGTGACTCTCTCTCTCTCTCTCTCTCTCTCTCTCTCTCTCTCTCTCTCTCTCTCTCTCTCTCTGTGTGTGTGTGTGTGTGTGCGTGTGCTCTTTATGAGCTCCTACGCAGTTGCACCAATTCCGTTCAAACTTGACAGATAGCACTTTCCTGGTTTTGATGAAAACAGACTAGTTATATGGAAGCAAACACGCTTATTTCGAAAATAATAACAGTTTTCATATAACACGTACCGTTTTTATGAAATTCGATATTTTAGAGTATTGGACACCAGTGATTATATGCGTAAACTTTTGCAAAAGATGAATAATAGCGTAATAGATTTTACATTTTCTGGCTGTATATATAGTTGCACTGCTGGAACGGTTACCATGATTTATCTTTGGTAATAGAAACCTCTCAGATAACGCACTGATTATTCTTGTAAGAGTGACGGGTACCGACGCGCCTCCAGGTAGTTGTGCTCAGCACCAATAAACGCATCACTTCAGCCAATGGAATTCGCAGGAATCACAAATGACAGATATATGTTCACTCCACGTGGAGTAATCAGCGCGTTATCTGAGAGATATCTATTATGAAAATAAATCATGGTAACTGTTCGAACAGCGTGACTATACCTACTATCAAACCATCCCTTGTATGCTTCCATCCCTCTTCTCTTATCTTCGTAAGCAATCAGCTGGTGACTGACGCAAGACGGTGAAACTGTCAACTGTTGCACGATGAACAGCCATTTACTGTAAACCTTTAGCTGCTTATATGTCAAAATATCATAATTTTGTATAATTCGTAGTGATCGGTAATGCGGTTTCCGCAAAAGATTTATCATTATTTTGTATTTTCAGTATGTGTGTTGTAGTGATACACTGCTCACAATGGTTTCCACCTATTTTAGGAGCAAATGTATGAAAAATACAAATAACTTTTGTTAAATGACAATTTTTTTAAGAAAGTGATGTTGCATATTTTAAGATTGAACTAAGAGATCAAATTCAAACATGGGCTCCATATATTGTTTGCAAGCATGTAGTGAAAGGATTAGATGGTGGTACAGTGGTACAATGGAAAAAGAAATCAATGGAGTTAGGGGCCCCTGTGATGTGGCATGGACAAAAGAATCACTGTGATGATTGCTACTTGTGCATGTATAAAGTATCAGGATATAATAAGACAAATGAAACAAAAATTAAATATACAGATGGCCTGGGTTAAGCTACAAGACCAGTGCCACACGGAGTAAGTGTCCCTTGTTCCTATTTCACCAGCTCAACTAAAGGAAAAGGAGAGTTCATTCTCTGGGTCAACAGAAAATTACAATATAGGTGAGGATTTCTAAGCACACTGCTGAAGACAAGTCCCAGAACTTCAGTCAAGAAGATTTGATCGACTTACAAAGAGACACGACAAGGGCAAATTTTTTGGATCAAAGATGAAAGAGAAGAATATGCTGGCTCCAGATATCACATTTTCTTGGTTAGGAATAGAGACAAAGAACTTACCAAGTTCTATATTAAAATATAGAAGACCAACTTGTTAATTTTTGTGATATACCAAGTTTAATTCATCAGCTGGGAAGACGAACATACGATAGTAGCGACAGGCATTTATTTATTATAGCTTCCAAAACAAAAGGCGTTAAAATCGTCTTATTGAACAGTGGAAGCGAATTTCCCTCACTTGCATTCACATTCTATGTTTCTAAAAAAATAATATTCAAATCTTGAAAGCATTATAGAATTAATTAAAATGAATATCAATGACTATTGTGAGGAGACTTAATTGCATTCAGTATCTTATTAAGGCAGCAAGGAGGATATACGAAACAAACACCACATGCGTTTTATAACAATGGAACGTCAGAAACAGAGTTAAAACCTAGACAATGAGAGAATTGTTCAAGAGAAGATGTTTAACGCCACGTCATTGGTGTCAGTCTAATTAATCCAACAATAAAATGTTACTGGCTCTTTTGCATATAAAATTATTATGAAACGTCTTATTATACCTATGCTAGTATGGAACAGTTCATGAATGCACTGGACAGGAATGGTTCATGTTTCAAATACCTGAGTAGTAAATTTTCTGTATTGCCTGAGGCTAACATAAAAGAGGGTATATAAAATGGACCTGGATAGGAAAGCTAATGGAGATAGTGCAGTTTAGACACCATCAATGATGGAAGCCGCAACCGTGGTGAAATTTCAAAGAGGTAGTCAATAACTTTCTTGGAAACATTAAAGATATTTGATATGAAGAAATATGCTACAGAAGCTATAAGCTCCTGGATGAAATATGAGTTTAAAAATTCACTTCTTGTACTCTTATTTAAACTATTTTCTTGATAATTTGGGACCCCTCAGAGAAGTACGAGGTGAATAATTTCATCAAGAAATCAAGAAGATGGAGAAGATATACCAGGGTAGGTGGAACATTGCGAAGTTAGCGGACTAGTACTGGTGTCTTAGAAGGGAAATTCCTTAATCACGACATAAACGTAAATCAGCACAACCAACCTTAAGGCCAATCGAAACGTAGATGATGATGATGATGATGATGATGATGATGATTGGGTTAAAGAAATGGCGCTCAACTTATAGGTCATCAGCGCCCTTAAAAAGTCAATTGTGGTAAAACCTGATTAAAAGACTAACATGCTAAAAGGGAAGTGTATTAAATAAAATAGAGATAAAGCAAACGCACGACGGAGTGGCAAAGACTAAAATGGAGATTTAAAAACATAAAAGGGTAAAATAGTAAAATACCCATTTTCTGGGGCCTAAATTCTAAAACTGACATCTGAAATGAACGCTAAAACTTTGCCTATTGCCGTCTCGTCATCCACAAGTATCTCTGCCAGGCTGGCCGGCAGCTGGAGAGACCGGCGGAGACGCTCTAGGCTAAAACAATCGAAAAATGGGTATCGTACCGACAGTTCGCAACCGCACAGCGGGCAAACTGGAGCCGGGGTCAGTTTCAATAAAAAGTTGAGTAAAATAGCAGTGCCCAGTGCGCAACCGAGCTAAAATGATTTCCTGCCGCCGCGATAAGCGACAGGAGGTCGCCCAGTTAATCGGAAGCTCCTTCACTGTTCGAAGCTTGTTGCTACGCAGAGCAGACCACTTATCGCGCCAGCACGAGAGCGCCGCTCTACATGCAAGCCCAAAGTCTTCCGAGGTGGCCAAAGGGAGGGTAACACTAGGTGCTATGGCTGCCACCTTAGCCGCCGAATCCGCCATTTCATTCCCTTGCAGGGCCACGTGACCAGGAATCCATGCACACACCACGCTAACGCCAGAAAGGGAAACGTAATTTCACTCATTATACTACAGATAATCAGGTATTTGTACGTATTTATTACTCCGAAATTTTGACTTTTTATTAATTTTGTAACGCAGAATTGTTACATCAGAAACTCTATTTTCCAATTGTTATTGTGTGATTTGTAAGAAAACCTTAGTGGTAGAGACAAGTGGATACCATCATTCGTTTAAGCAGAGCGAAAATATTTCCTTTCAGATCGCAAACGAAGTAAAAAGGTTATATTCTGCAGGACAGTGTAATCTTTGACATAGGAAAATATTACTGTCTAATTTGGAATTTGAAATGTTGATATATTTCACAAATTAATTTAATATATATAGTATGTACAAAATCTTGCAAGGCGTCCATATCTTTGACAACGATAATTCTAATAGATGGTGTACTACCAACATAGGAATAGTTGGGTTTTACGGCCTCACATCGTAATAAATGAACAGTGAGTTCATATACTATTTCTTGATATTATCTCTGACACCGATTATGGAATAATGTATTGTTCAAATTTGGCCTTTGTTTTGTTTTAAACCAAACTTAGCATAGTTTGGTTTATTTTTGATTCTGAGAATAGCAAATGTTGCATTAGCAATACTTAAACTGCTATATCTTCCCAATGAGATTTTCTCTGCAAATAGTATCGAGGTAGTCCAAATGCAACAACGAAAGTCATTCAGTTGTATTAACGAGAAATCATTGTTATAAATTGTCGTACTTGTAGCTGTTCAACAATGTTTCTGTATAGTATTTTAATTTTATCATTGTATTTATGGTGTACTCAGAGGTACAATTAATTTTTTAGATATTTTGTGTAACCTTTTCCAATATGTGAGAGCAAACACAAGTCTACTGAGCGGCAATTTCAGTGTAAGGCTAAATGTTGTAGTGATAAACCATCAAATCAATGCAAGGTTGGATATTTCAGTTACTGATGCTAAAATTGAACAATTATGAAAACCTACAGAGTTAATAAATCCAGCAGCTTATTTATATTTACAAGCATTGAGAAATAACAGTACTGTCTGCAGCTTGCTTTGTTTTATCGTGTTCTTTCGTCGATTATTGTTTATTTCCTTCCTTTTACAAAACATGTGAATTTAGGAAATCAGAGGGGATGGAAGACAGAGAAAAAGTGTCACAGAGATATAAATTAGGCCGACATCATAACAAAATTACTTATGCATGCTGAGATTGTTGCGTAAATCATGTCTAATTTTGAAGCAGTTTGCCTGCACAGGAACCGTTATAAGTGCCTGATTGGTTTCTTTTTTATTTCTTGGGTATCATAAAGGTGTAATTTGCATTTTAAGTAATGTAAAACAGTTGACGCGCTAAAACTAATTCAATTTTTAAGGTTAACGAACACAATGTTTTCTCCATACACGTAGTCCTGACCCAAGTGTTTAAAAATGTTTCAATGAAGAAAGAATAAAAGTTTCCAAAACAAGAAATTAAAATCCTAGATATATGCTGAGAACTTTCATCTTTAGCAGCACTGATATTATAATTTGATATGTGCCTGATTTTTAAATCCTTCAAAACTGAAAGCGATAAATACCTCATGACGAAAAAGTTCTGGTGACAAAATCCTCTCAAGCTCATTAAAACAAAATAAGTCATTATCCTATTAAGAACTAGACACAAAAAATATTTTTACTTTAAACGAAGAAAACGTCAATAGCACACGAGTTCCTACCTTCCCTTCTGCCTAAATAGGTACATAAAGTAAGTAGAGAGGTATTGCATTCCGCCAAAAAGTGTGATAACGGAACTTCACATGAAATTCATCTTTCGTGAAACGAGTACAAGAGGCGCATAGTTAAAAAACGAAAGGTCCTATAAATACCAACGGTGCCACTTAAATTGAGCATCTTCCATAAATAAGATACAAAAAGCTCTTAATTTAAAGCTACTCTTTATAATGTAAAATTTCGACAATTTTGATTTTCTAAACATATGACTTTAATTATATTTATTCTTTACCCCATGCTTAAGATGTCTTATTATAAATTAAAGATATATAATGTATAATATATATTTAATATTACTGGTAATATCCTCAGAAGTCTTCTTCTTTCTTAACAGAAATTTCAAATCTGGTAAACCAAAAGAGATAAATAAACTTTTATGCAAAAAACATGTAAATGTCGTTAAATACACACTTTATTTCAAATATATTTTAATGGTCTTAACAACCTTTAGGATTCATTTTAATTGATTTGAATTTTAAAGTAGTTTTTCTTTTCCCAAATGGGAAGTAATTATTTGTTTTTAGTCACTTTATCATGCAAAGGGAACAGAATTTCAAAGCTATCATGCAGTGAGCCTGTTCTAAAGGGCCATTATCGCTTAAGTGTAATGTATTTTCCTATTCCAATGTAAGCATAAGAACCTATGTCATAAGAGCCATTCTACAAATATACATCATCATTGCCATGAAGAAGCCAGGATAGTAATAATTGGTCAGAAAAATTTGTACAAAGCGAGTAGAGAATATCATGTGAGTGCAATGCATCACATGTTTCAAGTTTATACAATATGGTATCTAGTATCTGGTTTCCCTAGAATTTTCTTCTTGTTAGAGTGTGATATACAGGGTTCTTCATTCAAAACCCAACGGAGCCTACACCGTTTCGCCTCCCCCGCGACCTTGCCGTATTCCTCCACTACCGGCTGTCGTGCGCAGAGGCTAGCGGTGTGCACTCCACTCGGCGTTATTATACCGGACACCAAAGTGAAAAGGCGCTTGACTTGAAGGCAGTGTACTGTTGTTATTATAAATGGGAATCACCAAGTGGTATTCGCACAGAGTATATTCAAAAGTTTCCTGGGGAAGAGCCTCCTTTTAGGCTTACAATTCACGATATTGTGAAGAAATTGGAAACCACTGTTTCTGTGGGAAAAAAATTAACCGGTACGTTAACTGGTACGTTACTATTACTTTTATCGTGATCATGCAAAGAGTACAGAAATTCAAAATCACCACATAGCGTTACGCTTTCTTAAATCTGACTATAATTTAGTGTACAGTATTCTTCTTACATCCAACAGAAATATGAAAATATGTGACGAAAGTGTAGACAGACTTTCTCTGTATTCGGGTGGACAGTGTTTCGGGTTCTGAACCCAGAGTTCCAGATTCCATTCTGGACTGGAGGGGGAGACTATTTTAAAATTACAAGCACTCCCTACTGTTTTAAGTGCCCTGAAGTGTGAATTTGAGTGCATTTCCTAATAACGATCAGTGCAAATATACAGTATTGAGTTGATTGTTTCTAAAAACAAAGCCCCAGTTAATGGCAGCTATCAAATGAAACAAACAAAAGTAAGTAGATTTTTCAAGAATACCGAATGCGTAGAACTTATATGAGTACAACATATTTTGATTACAAGATTTGCCTTTGGAAAATTAATATTTGTACCACAGCTGCTTTAAAACTTAACTGTATAAAGAAGTTTCGGAAAAAGAGCTCAAAATTAACTAATTAACGATGCTCTCAATTGCCAAGATATCAGTGCTGCAGATGTGTGGCAATTTTATTCCGAAGAGTTATTTTTTATGTTAGCAAATCTTCTGACATTGGGCCATCGCTTTTAAGTATACTAAAAACCATTGGTCAAAACAGGATTTAAACCCCCGACCTAGAGATCAGTAGGCCAATGCCTAACCAACTGAGCCACAAAATGAAAACGCCCTCGATTAACTAGTCTAGTATAGAGCTTGCTTCCGAAATTCATAAAATAGTACTATCGCACAGTGAATTCTAGCTACTTACATAGTGAAATGTGTGTAGGCATAGATATACAATAATACATAATGATATATAAAGTTGAGACGGCCGGCCTGGCCACGCGGTACACACCATAACACTTCCTACACACGCTAAACTTAGGAGAGGAATTTAGGCCCTACAAACCCTAAAGGTCAGAGGTCCAGGTTAGGGTACACTACATAAAAAGAACTGACTCAATGTTGCCCCCAATAAACAATTAAAATGCTTTAATTCATTATTACAATCCGTGATTATAACAAATATTACTTATTCATTATAACAATATATGCTCCCTTTAAATAGCACAAAGAAACAACGAGCATCACAATTTTTATAAAATTACTATGTAAAGAGCATTTACTCTTGAAAGAGGGTAACAAGGGTCCCAGAAAACATTTAAATTACCGATGATGCTAGCCAGTAACCGCACAGGAAGCATTTACCCAAACATGTAACAGAGTAGAACAGTAACATGAATAACATCCCAGAACTACTGAATACATAAGTGACTTCAGGGCAAGCCGACAGTAAAATGCCGTCCCGCATTTAACTATGTAGAAGCTCTAAGCAACTAGCAGTCACCCCTTTATCTTTATACCCAGAAACATAATAAGAAAAAAAAATAATAATAAAGCTTCTGGTCCCGGATCTAAAGGGAAGAGTCCATAAAATTACCATGGCTCATCAAAAGCGATCATCTAAACATAAAGAACTTTTAGCGAAACCCAAAACTTGGAGCACTTACCCCCAGACTTAAACGCGTCGAGCCCCAAGCACCAATTCCCTTCCCGATTCGAGGCAGTGCACACAAGAAGCTTAGGGAACCGCAGAGCTCCCAGAGAGCAACGGCGGGAGGCTGAATCGATTCTCCGTAACAGCAGCGCCTCGAACCGGGAAGGCGAGGAAAAGGAAAAAAGGTGCCGCAGGGAAAAAAAGACGGCATAATGTGTGAATCAAACGTTTTTGGACACTTGTAATTACCTTAAATAAAAAGTACAATATTAATAAATCTAGTATTCGATAAAATTAAAATAGAAATCTTATAAACATTCATATGGTACCAAGCTGTCCTGTCTCATATGATATATACAGACTGTCCTAAAATTAGACCGACAAACTTCGGAAGCTAATAGATAACATTATTTTAAACACTTTTTGTTAAAGTTTTCTTTTGTTACGGTGTTTTGTTTAAGTGCTAGATGAGCTAATGTCATTACTGCCTTCCACCCAATTTAAGTATTTACGGCAAAATCAACAATGCAAATTAGTGTTGCATTTCTCTTAGTAAGACACCTAATATTTATCCAAGAAACAAACACAAAACACATAAAGAAATCACAAATATTTCATCGTGGACGATAATAACAGCTTTACTATTCAAAGCAAATGTTGGAGCGCACGCCCATTGCAATTAACACAAAGAGTACATTGGCATGCCATTCTGCCACACTCTCTCATAGGCACCATTCATTCCTCATATTTCACCATCTGTGCAGGTTATTCGTACCACAAGGTCCTCTTCAGATTCATAATACAGTATAGTCTTCATGTGCCACCTTCCCAAAAAGAAATCAAGCGGAGTAAGGTCAGGAGAACGTGTCTGTCTCTCCAGTGATCGCCGTATGTGGCCATAAGTTGACGACGTAGTTCAGCACCACAGTGAGCTGGTACCCCATCATGTTGAAAACACATGTCCTGTCTGATATGAAGGGGAACTGTTTCTACTAGTTCAGACAAAACCTGTTGCAGAAACAATAAGTAATTGTAAGCATTGAGTTGGGTCAGCAAATTGTATGATCCTATTAGAAGTTATTTACAATACCAGCCCACACATTAACAATTCATGCCAGAGGATCTACTCCAAATAGCCCTGGACCCGTAGGACCAATGACCCGGGCCTCCTTCTACCAGGGAGTTAAGGAGCTGTCCCGAAAGGGCGCCCGGCGCCTCCGTCGGGCTTTCCATAGGGCAAGACCTAGAGACTAGCAAGCGCCACCCCATCTGGTCCTGTGGACTCAAGACGGGATGGAAGTGGATACGCCACTTACGCAGGCCAACACCGATATGACCTCGAAGGGGTCGCCTGGTGATCTAGCACACCTTCTACTAGCTATGCTGGCTAGTACGCGGGAATATTAATGACTTCCCTCAACCCCGTCTGGAGACGCACCCGATCTCCCACGGGTATCGGGAACTACTGCCACCTTGAGTCCAACCCAATTCGAACAACTCCCTATCAGGGAGAGGCTGGAATGTTCGACCAGAGTATCTTCTAGTAACATCAGAGGTACCACGAGCTGCCCGCACCACGACAACTGAAGCGGACGGATCCCCTCCCCTACAGAGCCCACACATTAACACCAAATGTCAGTTGATGTTACCTCTGAAATATAGCATTAGGATTTTTGAAGGCTCAAACATAAGTATTCCGACCGTTAAATAACTCCTGGCGTAATTTAAGTATTTACACCATCTGCAGTAATGACATTAACTCGTCTAGCGATTAAACGAGGCACCGCAGCAAGAAACTTCATTTAACAACGTATGTTTAAAATAATATATATTAAAAGAAGGCTAACGTTTCACTGATTTCGCAAGTGAAGCTCAATTATTATAAGGTAAAATTTAAATCGATAGCCAAAATATCCCTATCTAATCCTTTTCTCCCATAGGGTCCCTGCTTCTCAGGAAAAGGCTAAAAAGCTTCAAACCGTAACAGCTGACTTTGGTCTCTCTTCCACTGAACGTCCAACTGACTGGGACCGAATAATAAACACCTAGGCTAGTATATCCGCTACTATCCACTAAAGATAAATATTTATTATTATTATTATTATTATTATTATTATTATTATTATTATTATTATTATTATTATTATTATTATTATTATTATTATTATTATTATTATTATTATTATTATTATTATTATTATTATTATTATTATTATTATTATTATTATTATTATTATTATTATTATTATTATTATTATTATTATTATTATTATTATTATTATTATTATTATTATTATTATTATTATTATTATTATTATTATTATTATTATTATTATTATTATTATTATTATTATTATTATTATTATTATTATTATTATTATTATTATTATTATTATTATTATTATTATTATTATTATTATTATTATTATTATTATTATTATTATTATTATTATTATTATTATTATTATTATTATTATTATTATTATTATTATTATTATTATAATTATTATTAATATTATTATAATTATTATTAATATTATTATTATTATTATTATTATTATTATTATTATTATTATTATTATTATTATTATTATTATTATTATTATTATTATTATTATTATTATTATTATTATTATTATTATTATTATTATTATTATTATTATTATTATTATTATTATTATTATTATTATTATTATTATTATTATTATTATTATTATTATTATTATTATTATTATTATTATTATTATTATTATTATTATTATTATTATTGTTGTTATTATTATTATTGTTGTTATTATTATTATTATTATTATTATTATTATTATTATTATTATTATTATTATTATTATTATTATTATTATTATTATTATTATTATTATTATTATTATTCAATAGAAGTAACCAGTGAGGGATGTTAGGGTTCTAGTTACAAAAACACATAAATATAAAGATCAAAATAACAGAACATGATAATAGTTGTAACGTTTTAAAAATTTAGCCAATAGAGTGCTCAAAGGCTGAAGTGCAAAATTTTTAAGGAATACATTAAACAACAGTGTTTGATGATTTGTATTGCAGTATGAAGAATGTTGAATAAGATTATATCTCGTTTTGGAATGAAGAATAAATATTAAGTATTCAACACTTTCACATTTACAAAGGTATCTATCGGGAGAGTAGCCCGCCTCGGTAGCGTAGATGGTAGCATGTCTGCCTCACGTTCAAGAGGTCCCGAGTTGGAATCTCGGTTAGGGCGAGTTACCTCGATAAGGTTTTTTCCGGGGTAACTCTAAGTTCCATGGATCCTGAACACATTTGAGCATCAATTCACACTTTTCATGCATCGTCCGATATGACTTAACGTTGGAGGACGTAAATCACACACACACACACACACACACACACACACACACACACACACACACACACACACACACACACACACACACACACACACACACACACACACACACACACACACACACACACACACACACACACACACACACACAGAAAGGAGAGTCTATCTGGAATCTTCGAAAGTAAGTTTTAAATTTCCTATGTTCAGTAGCAAACTGGGTCAAAATAAAATTAGATGAAAAGTACTTGCAGTATACCCGATATGTATACCTATAGATAGAACCGAAGTTACTTATACCGAAGAGAAAATTGGCCGAAGTTATATCCTCCGTTTTGCAAGTCATGTGTGTTGGGGAGGAAAGAACAAAATGTGAGGGGATAAATGAATTTCACACTTCTGTAAATTCTTTCGTTTAATGATTCCCAATATACAGAGCCAGAAATTGTATATTTTGTGGAAATCCTTCTAATTTTCAAATAATTTTTTCTTGTCAAATTTGGAGCTGTCAGCGAAAGCCAAAAAATAAGTATTTTTATATTTGATCTACTTTTACTAACAAATCAGTTTATTGCTTAGAGAACGGTGATCGCTAATTATAAACGGAATTTACCTTTAACCTATGGGCAACTTGTAGTCTCCTCTTCTAGTTATTGAGGGCGCCTCTGTCTGCCCACTCCCAACCTGTTGAGGTCTCTCTTTTTACCTTTGTAAGCCACTGCTTCTCTGATTTCCTTAATAAATTATTAACTTTTACTTGAAAATTATAAAATAACCCTATATATTATATTATATTATATTATATTATATTATATTATATTATATTATATTATATTATATTACATTACATTATATTATATTATATTATATTATATTATATTATATTATATTATATTATATTATATTATATTATATTATATTATATTATATTATATTATATTATATTATATTATATTATATTATATTATATTATATTATATTATGTTATGTTATATTACATTATATTATATTATATTATATTATATTATATTATATTATATTATATTATATTATATTATATTATATTATATTATATTATATTATATTATATTATATTATATTATATTATATTACATTACATTATATTATATTATATTATATTATATTATATTATATTATATTATATTATATTATATTATATTATATTATATTATATTATATTATATTATATTATATTATATTATATTATATTATATTATATTATATTATATTATATTATATTATATTATATTATATTATATTTAGCCCGCCTTGATAGCGTAGATGGTAGCGTGTCTGCCTCACGTTCTAGAGGTCCCGAGATCGAATCTCGGTCAGGGTGTTACGTGGATAAGGTTTTTTCCGGGCTTTCCCCTTATTCTTAAAGACGAATGTCGGGTAACTCTAAGCTCCATGGACCCTGGACACATTTGAGAATCATTTCACCCTTTCATTTATCGTCCGATATGACTTAACGTTGGAGGACGTAAAATTTTAAAAAAAGAAGATTATATTATATATTTTACGAGTAAAGGTGCATATTCATTGAGCTATGTACTCTATTTGCTATTTACCCTTTCTTCTCTTCAAGTTGAGTGTTCAAATAGATTGAATCAGGTAGTGAATGAAAGAATGAAATGAATCCGTAAATAAGCCTCGAACTAAAGTTTGCTATACTTTGGTGGAAACACTTCTAGCGATACAAAATAGCATTTGGAACTCTCACCTTTTCTCTCTCATGATAAGCAGAAATCAAACAATATGTACTATACAACTGTTTTGAAAAACAAAAAGAAAAAGAAGATATTAGTTACTTAAATATTCTTTATTTCTAACATTCATAAACAACAGTGAGTGAGAAAAATTATGCCCAATTATGCATTGTGTAAGATGTTATATAAAACCCACTAATAACTGGCATATTTATAACTTTTGACATTGTATCACATTGTGACCTTGGGGACAGGAATGATTAAGATATTTCCTTTAACAGGTTTTACAGTAAACGGTTCACCTCGAATTTTCATGATAAGATGTTTGAAAAATAACTATAAATTGAATTTAAAATAAAAATAAATAAAAACAATAAAAATAAAGTTGACTACAAATTGAGATTTATTCAGTTATTGAAAGTAGATATACCTGCTGCATGTGCTTGTTTTAAAATAACACCAACAAATTGTTTTTAAAGCAGGAGTTACAAAACTGTAGTATTACATATTTTGAGTTCTAATATTACACTAATTTCATTGCAAATGATAAGAACATTACAGCCTATGATAATAACGCCCTGACTGTACACAATGGTTAAAGCGAAAAGGGGAAAGATGTATCATCCCGAATTTGGGACATTAACTCATAATTATGAATAATTATTATTCATAGTTATTATTAGTGATATTTTATTCAAGAATGCGAGTAGAAAGTATACAGAGCATTCTCTATCAAATCGTGAATTCTATAGTGTTTGGAAAGATACCCTTATGTAAATCGTCAGTAACATAAAGCATTTATATTCCTAGCGTAACTGCAAGAAAATGAATGAATATAAATGCAAAGTGAGAATAAAAATAATTAGAATAATAAACATTGAAAATTGCATTAAATTAGAAAAACTGACGTAATAAGCAAGATGTATTTTTATAATCTGAGACGCGTGACTCAGTGGTTAGACCGCTTGGCTCTCACCAAGGCGGCCCGGGTTCGATCCCAGGCGACCGCAAAGGGTGGCACATTCCTTTCAGGGACTTACTTTGCGTTGGTTGACAGCGTCTACCCTTGTCATGTACGCGCCGTGGCTGAGTGATTACGCCGCATTATTCCCACCGGGTTTGATCCCAGGTGACCGCAAAGTGCGATTCGCACCCGCTGGGGCGGGTTTTCTCCGGGATCTCCGGTTTCTCCCGCCATCTCATTCCACCGGTGCTCCATCTTCATTTCATGTATCATCAGTATCATCGCCTGCGGTGCCGTATGTAATGAAAGCAGGCGTTAAACACTACACACATAATCTGAGACCTATAATAATTATGCACGTTAACGTTACTAAGTCTGTAATTTATCAATTAAAAGTTATAATTTGGAAACATTCAACGCAATAAGTGGGATTTGAACCACGAATATCCCAGTTTTCTTCTGGTTGCTCTTAACCATTGAGCTGCCATAGTCAACAGGTCAGCATGAGATTAACCTGGAAAATACGAGTCAGTTGAAGAGCCCAATGCAAAAGAGCAACCGGAAGGAAATTGGGAATCCGTGTTTCAAATCCCGGCTATGGCACTGAATTTTTCAAATCGACTCTACCTTTCCAAATCATAGCATACACAGGGCTAGTGTGGAGCAATGATTAGTTTCCAAAAATTATGTCATGTTTTCAGAACTTGGGCAACTGTTATATAATATCTAAATACACCTACCAAATTTAAAAATGTTAGAATGATGTGGGGTTCAATGTAGGTCTTTATCTATGCAAAAGGTTACTCCTAGTTTGGAATAGTTGTAACTAATATAACGACTTAAGTTCTTTTCTGCTTTATCAGCTGATTACTGTAGCAGATAAGAGAACAGAAGGTATTCTATTCAATCAAAAACATACAAGTTTAGTATATAAACGCGAAAAATGATATCACCTCAGTTTTCTGGGAATGAGATGGAGATTTAAGAAATAGTAGCATTTACTCCAAAAACCAAAAGCTTATTAAAATAAACAATTTGAAGTCAATAGCGTTTTGGTAGCAGTAACAGTTTTCAAAGTAACCCATGTTGCAGTACACTTACATCTTTCCAGAGCGGCACCGGAGCGGTGGCCGGAGCCTAGCCATAGCAAGGCCAAACCGTAGCCAGAGCCAAGCCAGAGACAAGTTAGAGAAGGAAGTTTGAATGAAGCCAGAGCGAAGCCAGAGCAGCACCGGAGCGGTGGCCGGAGCCTAGCCATAGCAAGGCCAAACCGTAGCCAGAGCCAAGCCAGAGACAAGTTAGAGAAGGAAGTTTGAATGAAGCCAGAGCGAAGCCAGAGCGGCACCGGAGCGGTGGCCGGAGCCTAGCCATAGCAAGGCCAAACCGTAGCCAGAGCCAAGCAAGAGACAAGTTAGAGAAGGAAGTTTGAATGAAGCCAGAGCGAAGCCAGAGCGGCACCGGAGCGGTGGCCGGAGCCTAGCCATAGCAAGGCCAAACCGTAGCCAGAGCCAAGCCAGAGACAAGTTAGAGAAGGAAGTTTGAATGAAGCCAGAGCGAAGCCAGAGCGGCACCGGAGCGGTGGCCGGAGCCTAGCCATAGGAAGGCCAAACCGTAGCCAGAGCCAAGCCAGAGACAAGTTAGAGAAGGAAGTTTGAATGAAGCCAGAGCTAAGCCAGAGCGGCACCGGAGCGGTGGCCGGAGCCTAGCCATAGCAAGGCCAAACCGTAGCCAGAGCCAAGCCAGAGACAAGTTAGAGAAGGAAGTTTGAATGAAGCCAGAGCGAAGCCAGAGCGGCACCGGAGCGGTGGCCGGAGCCTAGCCATGGCAAGGCCAAACCGTAGCCAGAGCCAAGCCAGAGACAAGTTAGAGAAGGAAGTTTGAATGAAGCCAGAGCGAAGCCAGAGCGGCACCGGAGCGGTGGCCGGAGCCTAGCCATAGCAAGGCCAAACCGTAGCCAGAGCCAAGCCAGAGACAAGTTAGAGAAGGAAGTTTGCATGAAGCCAGAGCGAAGCCAGAGCGGCACCGGAGCGGTGGCCGGAGCCTAACTATAGCAAGGCCAAACCGTAGCCAGAGCCAAGCCAGAGACAAGTTAGAGAAGGAAGTTTGAATGAAGCCAGAGCGAAGCCAGAGCGGCACCGGAGCGGTGGCCGGAGCCTAGCCATAGCAAGGCCAAACCGTAGCCAGAGCCAAGCCAGAGACAAGTTAGAGAAGGAAGTTTGAATGAAGCCAGAGCGAAGCCAGAGCAGCACCGGAGCGGTGGCCGGAGCCTAGCCATAGCAAGGCCAAACCGTAGCCAGAGCCAAGCCAGAGACAAGTTAGAGAAGGAAGTTTGAATGAAGCCAGAGCGAAGCCAGAGCAGCACCGGAGCGGTGGCCGGAGCCTAGCCATAGCAAGGCCAAACCGTAGCCAGAGCCAAGCCAGAGACAAGTTAGAGAAGGAAGTTTGAATGAAGCCAGAGCGAAGCCAGAGCGGGACCGGAGCGGTGGCCGGAGCCTAGCCATAGCAAGGCCAAACCGTAGCCAGAGCCAAGCCAGAGACAAGTTAGAGAAGGAAGTCTGAATGAAGCCAGAGCGAAGCCAGAGCAGCACCGGAGCGGTGGCCGGAGCCTAGCCATAGCAAGGCCAAACCGTAGCCAGAGCCAAGCCAGAGACAAGTTAGAGAAGGAAGTTTGAATGAAGCCAGAGCGAAGCCAGAGCGGCACCGGAGCGGTGGCCGGAGCCTAGCCATAGCAAGGCCAAACCGTAGCCAGAGCCAAGCCAGAGACAAGTTAGAGAAGGAAGTTTGAATGAAGCCAGAGCGAAGCCAGAGCGGCACCGGAGCGGTGGCCGGAGCCTAGCCATAGCAAGGCCAAACCGTAGCCAGAGCCAAGCCAGAGACAAGTTAGAGAAGGAAGTTTGAATGAAGCCAGAGCGAAGCCAGAGCGGCACCGGAGCGGTGGCCGGAGCCTAGCCATAGCAAGGCCCAACCGTAGCCAGAGCCAAGCCAGAGACAAGTTAGAGAAGGAAGTTTGAATGAAGCCAGAGCGAAGCCAGAGCGGCACCGGAGCGGTGGCCGGAGCCTAGCCATAGCAAGGCCAAACCGTAGCCAGAGCCAAGCCAGAGACAAGTTAGAGAAGGAAGTTTGAATGAAGCCAGAGCGAAGCCAGAGCGGCACCGGAGCGGTAGCCGGAGCCTAGCCATAGCAAGGCCAAACCGTAGCCAGAGCCAAGCCAGAGACAAGTTAGAGAAGGAAGTTTGAATGAAGCCAGAGCGAAGCCAGAGCGGCACCGGAGCGGTGGCCGGAGCCTAGCCATAGCAAAGCCAAACCGTAGCCAGAGCCAAGCCAGAGACAAGTTAGAGAAGGAAGTTTGAATGAAGCCAGAGCGAAGCCAGAGCGGCACCGGAGCGGTGGCCGGAGCCTAGCCATAGCAAGGCCAAACCGTAGCCAGAGCCAAGCCAGAGACAAGTTAGAGAAGGAAGTTTGAATGAAGCCAGAGTGAAGCCAGAGCGGCACCGGAGCGGTTGCCGGAGCCTAACTATAGCAAGGCCAAACCTTAGCCAGAGCCAAGCCAGAGACAAGTTAGAGAAGGAAGTTTGAATGAAGCCAGAGCGAAGCCAGAGCGGCACCGGAGCGGTGGCCGGAGCCTAGCCATAGCAAGGCCAAACCGTAGCCAGAGCCAAGCCAGAGACAAGTTAGAGAAGGAAGTTTGAATGAAGCCAGAGCGAAGCCAGAGCAGCACCGGAGCGGTGGCCGGAGCCTAGCCATAGCAAGGCCAAACCGTAGCCAGAGCCAAGCCAGAGACAAGTTAGAGAAGGAAGTTTGAATGAAGCCAGAGCGAAGCCAGAGCAGCACCGGAGCGGTGGCCGGAGCCTAGCCATAGCAAGGCCAAACCGTAGCCAGAGCCAAGCCAGAGACAAGTTAGAGAAGGAAGTTTGAATGAAGCCAGAGCGAAGCCAGAGCGGGACCGGAGCGGTGGCCGGAGTCTAGCCATAGCAAGGCCAAACCGTAGCCAGAGCCAAGCCAGAGACAAGTTAGAGAAGGAAGTTTGAATGAAGCCAGAGCGAAGCCAGAGCAGCACCGGAGCGGTGGCCGGAGCCTAGCCATAGCAAGGCCAAACCGTAGCCAGAGCCAAGCCAGAGACAAGTTAGAGAAGGAAGTTTGAATGAAGCCAGAGCGAAGCCAGAGCGGCACCGGAGCGGTGGCCGGAGCCTAGCCATAGCAAGGCCAAACCGTAGCCAGAGCCAAGCCAGAGACAAGTTAGAGAAGGAAGTTTGAATGAAGCCAGAGCGAAGCCAGAGCGGCACCGGAGCGGTGGCCGGAGCCTAGCCATAGCAAGGCCAAACCGTAGCCAGAGCCAAGCCAGAGACAAGTTAGAGAAGGAAGTTTGAATGAAGCCAGAGCGGCACCGGAGCGGTGGCCGGAGCCTAGCCATAGCAAGGCCAAACCGTAGCCAGAGCCAAGCCAGAGACAAGTTAGAGAAGGAAGTTTGAATGAAGCCAGAGCGAAGCCAGAGCGGCACCGGAGCGGTGGCCGGAGCCTAGCCATAGCAAGGCCAAACCGTAGCCAGAGCCAAGCCAGAGACAAGTTAGAGAAGGAAGTTTGAATGAAGCCAGAGCGAAGCCAGAGCGGCACCGGAGCGGTGGCCGGAGCCTAGCCATAGCAAGGCCAAACCGTAGCCAGAGCCAAGCCAGAGACAAGTTAGAGAAGGAAGTTTGAATGAAGCCAGAGCGAAGCCAGAGCGGCACCGGAGCGGTGGCCGGAGCCTAGCCATAGCAAGGCCAAACCGTAGCCAGAGCCAAGCCAGAGACAAGTTAGAGAAGGAAGTTTGAATGAAGCCAGAGCGAAGCCAGAGCGGCACCGGAGCGGTGGCCGGAGCCTAACTATAGCAAGGCCAAACCGTAGCCAGAGCCAAGCCAGAGACAAGTTAGAGAAGGAAGTTTGAATGAAGCCAGAGCGAAGCCAGAGCGGCACCGGAGCGGTGGCCGGAGCCTAGCCATAGCAAGGCCAAACCGTAGCCAGAGCCAAGCCAGAGACAAGTTAGAGAAGGAAGTTTGAATGAAGCCAGAGCGAAGCCAGAGCAGCACCGGAGCGGTGGCCGGAGCCTAACTATAGCAAGGCCAAACCGTAGCCAGAGCCAAGCCAGAGACAAGTTAGAGAAAGAAGTTTGAATGAAGCCAGAGTGATGCTAGAGCGGATCCGGAGCGGTGATCGGAGCCTAGCCAGAGCCAAGCCAGAGCGAAGCCAAAATCAAGTTAGAGAATGAAGTTAGAGAGAAGCCAGAGTGCGACCGGAGTGGTGGCCGGAGCCAAGCCATAGTGAAGCCAGAGCTAAGTCAGAACCAAGTTAGAGAACGAAGTAAGAGCAAAGCCAGAGCGAAGCCAGAGCGCGACCGGAGTAAGTGAATCATTATTAAAATGTATTTGGTTGCGAAATCAAATTTCAAATATATTTGTCAATTGCCACAGCAACAAAACTGAACGAGTAATTAATACTTACGGTTCTAGTTTTACTAATTTCCTCCAGTAGGAAGTGACGTAACACCCAGCAGCACCGAGCAGAATGGCTCAAGCGGTTTCGTTCATTGCCCCCATACGGGAAGCCCGGATTTGATTCCCTAACTAATGGAGTTTTTCGGGGTTTTCCCGGGTCGCTATGCGAATGCTGTGTAGGTTAATTACATTACCCGAATTTCTTGTCACTCCATTTCACCTCCACTATTATTTCACATCATCTCTCATCTGGTGGTTTCTTTCAGGGTAGAAGTGTCGGCGGGAGTCTTGACGCTGCATGGCAGGGTGATATGCTCTGAGTAAACACTTTCTCTTCTGACGGGACGAACTCCGATCTGCGAGCCGGTGTAGTGGGCCGATTTAAGTACGCGGCTGGCGGGATGCCGATTGTGCAAGCCTGATTATAGCCTTCCTTTCTCTGGGGGGACGGCCACCGTTCTACGAACTGGCATTGTGACTATTTCGGGGCCACGGTAGCTGGGATCACGATTGTCTTATACCACCTGGGAGTTTCTATCTAGTAAAGTGTAGCGACCCCGCCCTCTGTACTGTTGTGTCTCCTTGGGGCGACCCCCTGTGTCCTTTCACACCTCATCCTCCCTTCCGAGGATAACCCTCTTGCGGCAGTCTGGTCGAGATGCCAAATCCCTTCCGAACAGTCCAATCCAACACCCAACAGCACAATACTTACGGTACCAATAGAAAATGAAGTAATACCTAACAGATTAATATAATATTTGATTTATTATTGGTTTTTACCGTTCTTCAAGTATTGCAAAAAGTAATTGACTAACCACATATTATAAGTTATCAGATTCGAATCTTGGGAATCGGCCCTGCAGGGCTCGTATTCTTGATATGCATTCTCGAGCTGATAAGCATCACTTACAGTTCTTAGTCGGCAATATATTATTGTAGCCCATAATATGATTATCTCCTTTGTTAGAATATCCCATCACGTATGGAAGCGTTTATGGATATAATAACATAATAACAGATATAACATAACTAAGCAATCTAGCTACTACCAAGCCCTGCAACATATGAACTCATTTGCAACTGGTAGACAGATCAGCCTGAATGTTACATTTCTTTCTTTTTATCACAGTTTCGTTGCTATGGTGCTTTGTATAAATAATTACACTGGGCAACAATGAACATGTTTCGGGCTTAAAAAGACTGAATTTACGTGTATTTCCATCTGCTGAATTAAAAAATAACCATAAAAATGATAGATTAGCTCTTGTTTTGAAAATGAAGTGGCATTTCATTTTTTAGAGTGAAGATCTTAAATTTGGGAGACCTTTTTTTTTGGGGGGGGGGGGAGTTGGCACACCTGTAAAATAACAAAACAGAATCAGAGAGAAATTTTGGAAATTAAGTGATGTAAAAGTTAAGGAAGGCATTTTTATTGGACCACAAATAACAGAACGTGTAAAAGATCCTGCATTTGACCAAATTTTGGAGGGGAAAGAAAAGGAAACTTGCGAAATCTTCAAGGATGTTGTTCATAGATTTTTAGGCAACAAAAGAGATGACAACTACAATCATTTGGTGACAGTGCTCCTACAAAAATACCGTAACCTTGGATGCAACATGTCCCTTAAGATCCATTTTCTCCACTTTCACCTAGACTTTTTCCCTCCTACTTGTGGAGCTGTAATGATGAACATGGAGAGAGATTCCATCAGAACATTTCTGTTATGGAAGAAAAATATCACGGCCGTTGGCATGAAGTAATGCTTGCGGATTACTGTTGGTCTTTGTATAGGGATTCTGCGGAACTCCATCACAAGAGGCAAGCCAAGAGACGACGAAGTAAATAGGCTACCACATGATTCTCTTCAGACACGACTATCTGCGAAGTATTTCTCCAGCAATTTAGAACTCTTAGTATGTAATTACAAGTTAAAAAATCAAATGCCCTTTCAATTTTGTTAGCATGTATGTAATTAAAATTTATCCCTTTCAATCCGTTAATATGTAATACTTCCACCTTATGTATATCATAGAAACTAGAGCTAATAAAAGTTTTGCTTTGTCGTATTTGTTTTTCTCAACCCAAAATTAGTAGGAAATGCCTCATTAAATGCTCGAAACAAACATTTTTTTTGCCCAGTGTTATCAGTGCCAGAAGGAAGTAAACGTAATTGAAATAAACTTTATAATAATTGTAACATTGCGAGGTTGTTGTACTGCTCTAATTTAATGCTGTTATGAACACAATACTATGTGCAGAGAAGATGGCGAGCTCCATTTTTACTGAGAAGTAAATCCTGTTACAAAATAATTTCATAAGTTGAGGAGTAAATTTATGGAAACAGACTCTGTTACAGAAAAACATTTGTGAAAACTAGACAACATTAGTAATTTCCAGTGTTGTGTGTGAAGAACTGAGATAATCTAGAGAGAATTTAATTAAATACATTCCTAAAAGTGAGCTCATTAATGTTGTTAACGCCATATTCATACTTTCTCTACTATTTATAGCGGAAGTATTGAATTCTACCCAATAGTTGGATCCGGAAAGCTCACCAGAAATAAAAGTTTGAGACTCCCGATTCGAAAAAGAAAATGCTTTTAGAGAAAGATTCGTGTACGTAAGCGTGTGTGCATATGTGTGCGTGTGCGTGAGTGTTTGCGTTTGCCTGCACGCACATGTGCCTGTGGACATCGAGACTTAAAAATGAGAAACAAAATTAGAATGTAATTCATCTTTAAACAATAGAACACGAATATTTGCAAGAATATTCTCCCAACCCAAACTGACTATAACATAGAAGTTATTTCGAAATTTTTATTTTCTCAAAAAGTTCTGTACCAATTATTATATTTAAATAAGATATGTTTAAGTTCAGTATTTTCTTGAAAAATTAAACACATATCTCGAATTTTATGGAAATAAAAACTAATCTCTAATAGCTTGCATTCATCCCTACAATTTCATGTTCACACCTCGTAAGGGTCTGTAGGTGACAGTTTAAATGGCAATTTTTAGACAAACAGTAGTGCAATGTATAAATAATATATCTCACTTCATTCAATTTTAATCAAATTTATATGAAACTATTGCATGCAATCAGGAAAGGGGAATAAAAGATCAACAATTTTCATTTCAATGCCGTTGTTATTTAGATAGCAAAAGCTTATATAATTTCTTAAGAAGTGAAAAATAGCTCTGGAAATATAACAAAATTACTAAGCACCCCATTGCGAAAGCAAAGCCATAAAATAACTATTTGTGTTATAATCAGGCATCGGATCCCATACACCTTTAAAGGGATATGAGTTATATCCCTTTAAAAGGGATATGAAGTTTATGAGTCTCGCAGTATATAACTACTGACGGCAGTCCCGGGACACCACGCAGGGATAGTCCGTTTCGCAACGGGTAGCTTTAGTTCCATTACAACTACTGCTCGCCACTCAGGTAGATCTGTCTTTCAGGGAGTGCAAGGTGTTTGACATATTGCATTAATAGCATTATTTTCAAAACAAGTATTGGACAATCTCCACATTATAAATCAAAAGGTTTCAGTAATGTCAACAGCCATTAAACAGCTTGAAAAATGTAATTTCAAGCTGTCTGAAAGCAGTCGAGGAGGTGTCTGCAAAAGTTAACAATATACAGAATGCACCACCTACCAAACGAGCAAAAAGTAAATAAATAGATGGAAGGATGGACGGACGGATGGAGGAAGGAAGTGATTGAGGGAGGGAAGGATTGTTGGAGGAATGGACGGATGGATGGATGAATGGATGGACGGATGGACGGAGGGACAGACGGACGGACGGACGGACGGATTGTAAAATACTGGATTTTCAGTGCTGCGTAATATAGGAAATACAAGTCTCGGAAAGTAAGTCTCGGACAAACACATGTCAATGATTTGTACTACTCATATGCACCATTAACGTCATGTGGCGTTGAACGAACTTTCTCCCAATATATTTATATTGTTTCAGCGAGAGGCACAGAGAATTCAAATTCGACAATTTACGAATGTACACATGAATGTACATGGTTGTTCACTGTAATTCCTGCATCGAAAGTAATGAGGAGGATTGTATATTGTAACGTAGGTTACATTTTGTATATGTACCGGAGTGTATACTCACAGCGCATCGGTATACTTGTTGTCACGGACGTTTGTTGATGTCTCACTTGGCCTTGCATAGTAGCTGTGTGTGTACATTGATTGCTAAAGTGTATGCGATCCGATGTCTGGTTATAATCCAAATGGCAAATGTTTGGTTTGAATATTTCTATCTCTGGGGCGGTAAATATATGAGATGTATGTAAATTAAATATTAATGTGTTAATTCACAAATTTTTGTTTGGGATGATAAATTTTCGGATGCAGAATCTGAATAACATTTATTTTATGAGTAAAACTTTCAGACTGACTACAAGTAAATTATGGAGCTATTATGGAGCTGTAAGCGAGCTGATGTAAAACATTTTTTTTTTCACTTTGGACGCTTTCACGATTTGTTTAAAAAATTAAGCTGAACAGACAATTGCGTACCAATTTGCAGTAAAGTTCATCTATAGTCTAATGCTATGGTAGCAACGTTGTGTGTTATAGAAAAAACAATCTTTGCTAATATTCCTTTATTAGGACTTCTGTTTGCTTAGATTCTCAAGACTATTAATCCAATTGATTTTCGTTTCCAAGAAACGACATTTCAAACCATAAATGAAGCACCATCTTGGAATTTTTTGTAAGCTTTTCTGACAAATAAGTCTTTGTTTTTGATCGGCAGTTGATGTAAATGGAATCCAGTATCAATAAAGTGTTTAGCCTATAAATAACCTAAAATTTGTTGGATTTGAATGATATCAAAGTCTACGACATCCGAATAAATTCATAAGGAATTTATGAATTCCATAATATGAAGTAAGGTTATTGAAGCTTTGCTCGGCCGGTTGCAATATTTTAGGGCGTCCATGAAATTCATGACTAAGAAAAATCCATCCGTTTTAAATTCACTGTCGCTGTTATAAATTATCGCCTTAGATGGGGTTCCTTTCTAAATGCATTTTTAAGTGGTCTGTACATTTTGGGGGCTATAAAGATGACTTAAAGTCTTAAAAATCACAACTTTGAACTATTCCCCAGTCAAATTCATGTATCAAAACGCTTTAACTGATGATAAGAAACAATTAGAGCAAATCAAACAAAGCCAAGCGAGGATAAAATTGTAGTACTTTACGAAGTATATGGCTAAGGAAGTACATTCTAAGCATTTTCGTGTCACTTTTGTAGACGTATATTTGCGTTTAGGTACTTAACTATTCCGGAAATCACATATTGAATCGGAAAGAACCATTGCGCGATATGTAGGGCACAGAGTCGAATGGGTAATCAGGGAAGTTCGACCTGGGTCATTAAAGCTATCATATGAACAAATTATGGAGTGCCAATGTGATGACAGTTGCTATACATCATCGCAACGCCGCGCCGAAGTAATCAATTCAGGACAAGTGTGGAGATTAGTGCCATCGATGCGTAGCCTTGTATTCCTGATTGTGGTCTTTACTTGAGCAATCGTTTCCAATAGCAAATCACCACAGATAAACTGGTTTTCCAAAACTAGCCTTCTTTCATCTATAGTTTTATTATTACAAAATAAGAAATGTAAAGAAAAGCGAGTGGAAAAACGGATCTATATGAAATATTATGCGATTTCTGCTTTCGATTTTGTATACTGGTATATTTTATGAGTCTGTTCTGTATACTGAGGTCATTTTATTGGAATTTATTATTTCCATTTAAAACAATCCCGTACAATGAAAACTAGTCGCATACTTTGTATATATGGAATCATATCTTAATGACTATTTTGCATGAGGTCTCTATTTTCTTTATTCCATTCGCAGCTTTCCTCAGGGCGTGATAGCGAGTGAAAGCGATATGATATTTGTACAATTACTTTCTCAATTAATACAGAATATTTCATACTAATTTGCTTTATTTCACTTCGTGATGAATATTATAACTACTAATTAATAATGATAACTGGTGCAGTATTATACTTTCTCTACTAACACAAAATGATCCCACACACTACAATAAAACATCTACAGTTTTTCATGTCTGAATGAGAAGAAGCCTAGCTTCCTGTTCATCTTCCACATTGTTGCTCCAGTCACCTTAGTATACAAACGTGTGCAAATTATTAGACCCATTCATGTTTTTTACTTTGCTTCAGTTTAACATTCAAAATAATAGTTATTTACCGCCGTAACCTATTTCAATTTGCCTTGCTATAATATGAAACATATTCAATGAAATTTCTCTCTTAATAATAGCTGGGGGATTTTTCTTTTACTTATAGTAATATGGCGGTAGCTCTGAATTAAGAGCAGCCATTTTCTTCATGTCTGTTTATCCAACTGTTTGGTGATATTGCTTTCATTTGGTGAATGTAGTAACTGAAGATTGTTAATATTTGCCTTTACTATGTTTCATGGCTAATATATCCTCAATATTTATTTTTAATTGATCTCAAGCCAGGTAACATCGTGTATCTTATACTCAACATTCACATTGATTCAAAAGTGAGGTTATGGGTAAAACTGCTGACTTATCCCCAAGGAAAGTAGCTGTAACTGAGAGTATTTTGAAGGAAACTCTTTATTCCCAACGTGAAATAGCTAAGAAATTGTGTATTTCACAAAAATCTGTTAGTCGCATTAATCAAGCTTTAACATTCGGTGAGACGTTGACCTCACAAAGGGATGGAAATTGCGGGAGGAAAAGAAAGCTATCACCAAGGACGCAAAGGAAACTTGTGCAGGAGGCAAAACAAAATAGAAGAGCAACCAGCATTGACCTCAGTAATCAACTAAAGCAGTACGGTACAGAAATATCAGCCTCAGTAGTTATCAGAAGATTATGTGAAGCAGGTTTACCAGCACGCAGGCCTCGTAAAAAGGCTAAACTGACACCTGCATGGCAAAAAAGGTTTAGAATAGGCCAAAGAGATGCAGAAACATCCAGTGGAATTTTGGAGGGAGATAAATAGTATGAAAATGGTATATAGCAAAAAATTAAAATATGTACATATAAATTTTATGGAAATGAAATAAACAGCCTAAACGTTGTTTCTCTCATTGCTGGTTTTGTTATACTATCTTTGAGCAATTTTAAAACTGTTTAATATTAATAGAGGTTTTTATTATTTCAGGTAATTTTCTCAGATGAATCCATGTTTGAAGTATGTGAAGAGAGCAGCCAATATTTGAGAAGGACAGTTAAAGAAGCATTTTTCCCTCAGTGTATCGATCAAAGAGTGAAGCACCCAACATCAAAAATGATCTGGAGCTGTATGTCTGTCCATGGACCTCGAAGATTATACATAGTTGTGGGATCTATGGAGCAGAAACAGTATAAAAGTGTATTAGAAACAAGACAAAGTAAAGAATGGTTTCCAAATGATGATTTTATGTTCATGCACGACGGTGCTCCCTGCCATAGAGCAAAATCTGTAACCCTGTTCCTCAAAGAAAACAATGTAAAAGTACGACCATGGCCGGGGAATAGCCCTGATTTAAATTCAATAGAGAATCTGTGGGGTATTGTTAAACAGAGACTGAAAGAATTGAAAATAACAACAAAAGCTCTGCTTATTGAGGGCCTGATAAGCATTTGGCACAGAGATGAAGAAATAAAGGAAAAGTGCTCTATTCTTGTAGAGAGCATGCCTAAACGCATCAAAATGGTAATAAAGGCTAAAGGAATGCATACTAAATACTAAGAGTTGAAAAAAGTATTGTGTAATATTATTTCTGTTAAATAAATTGAAAATAAATGGTATATATTTAAACTTTCACCATTGAGTCTAATAATTTTCACACGTCTGTAAGTGGGAAGAGATATTTGTTTTACGTGAAAGACGGCTGGGCCACCTGCTTGCCTTAAAACCGTTGAAGAACTGAACAGCGTAATTCCGGTTAAACGCACGTCGGTGGCGTGAGCGAATTTGGTTTTGCCTTGAGCAAAGAGAAGCAGTTCTCAAGCTGGACCCCGGGATAACGATAAGAACAGTGTAAGCATCCAAAAAGGTCTTAGAATATGTTCCACTTATGCTAACGTATCTCTGTGTTCGAAAGAATAAACTCATTCTGTAGATTGTCAACTGATTGGATTCTCCGTATCCATCCATAGCCATTACAGTAAGGAAAGTACTGCGTCCCATCAAAGGTTGATTCTATTATGGAATATATGTCATCTAATTTTGAATGATGTTCACTGGCAAGCGTGTTTATTATGTTTCTTTTAATCAGTTTTCTTTCTTTGATTTTTGAGATGTTTTATTTATTTATTCTCTTAATGAGAGCAGAGAACGTGAATTTTCACTGAAAATTTGACATTGATATTTTGGTTTAAGTATAGTACATTCAAAACTAGGGCGGCAAAGGATAATTCTAGTGGATCGTTTAAAATGTGCGTTTTATAAGTGTTTTCACCATCCAAGAGTTGTACATTTTCTGTAAGTTCACCCTATACATAAGCTATGGTAGGTATGCCTAGAATGGTCCATTTTAACAGCGCGTCGGACCCAAATTAGTAATGGAGGGTGCTTAAAGTGCGTATTCGTTCGTTTGAAAATTGCATTTGGCAGTCAAATGCTTGATAAGCCTTCGGAGTGTACAAATTCAATAAGAAACCATATTGTTTATTTGTTATATGTGAGAAAGGAACACAAAATTGGCACCGGAGACTTCAAAAGCCTGCACCCATTATTTTTTGCCTCCTCTACTATCCAGCGATCCGAATCAAGTCCAAGAATTGTGAGAATTGAGCAATTGGTTCTCCTTCTTATGCGATGATTGCTAAAATATTTAAGCAAAACTTAATTATTAGATACGTCTGTTTGATTACACTACTGCTGATCTATATAAGTAGCGCAAGTGTACATTCCACAAAAGGTTCGATGTGCAGAAATCAATGGAAATACTCATTAAAAGATCCCTTCAACAATCGCGGACCATTTAGATAAAAAGTCCATGTGTGCATCTGTGTGTCTGTGTACATCATAACTCCAAAACGCAAACTACACTATAACATTGAAATAATAACTTCTTCCACACTAGCCGTGTGTAGGCTAAGATTTTATTGAGTAGAGCCAGACTGAAAAAATTCAATGCCTTAGCCAATGCCCCTACACTGTAACATATGGAATCAGCTTCAAACATTGTGAGTTTCTCAAAAACGACTCTAATGGTTTTTGTTAATTTACTATCTATTTAAAGTACATTCATGATTAATACAGTACATATCTTGAATTTTCTGGGAAATTGGATTGGATTATGGTACCGAGGGGACTCGGCACTGCAACTAGTGTTGATCTATTGTACCTATGCGCCAAGTGGATATGGATAAGGCGAAAGCAGACAAGGCGGCCGACCAAAGGAGTCACGACAGTGCAGAGAGCAAGTTCCCTAATATTTACCAGTTGGCTACTTCCTCCGGCAGGCCAGCACAAAATTTACGTCAAATATGCATATATTTTTAAATATAATCATATATAAGGTAATCTTACATTTGCAAAGCTTATAGAATTGTAAGCATTTTGCACAGACGAAAAATTGCAGGAAAAAAAATTAATGGTCACTGTACAACAATTTGATATGTATTGTAACAAAAAACTTCACTTATATTAGGAAAAATGATGTAGATCTTTTCTTATTAGTTGAATTAGTTGAAGTTGAAATCGATTTCGCGAAGCCTTGTTCAGGGTTTATATTCTGGTTAAATGACCAAAAATGATATTTCTACCCATAAAAATAAAATACGATTATAATTTTAAAAATTTACTTACCATCCTTGGTTTAATAAACAATTTCAAAAAGATTTTAAAGAGTTTGGTATAACTTTGGTTCCTCAAAACAAATATAGTATTAAAAATTTACTACATTTCTCTAAAAATATGAAATTCCTAATAATAAAAAATCTCTTATTTATCAATTTGATTGTTTAGATTGTGATCGGGTTTACATTGCTAGGATGAAACGTAATATGGAAACCAGAACGAAAGAACATTTTCGTAACATTAAGTATAAACGAACTGATAAATCGGCAGTAGCAGATCATTTTTGGTCATTTAACCATAATATAAATCCTGAAGTTAAATTTTTACAACATTTAAGTGTCCTGGTAGATTTAGTGGTTTGGGAAAATATATTTATTTTAAAAAATAAACATCGCATAATGAATTTTTAAATACCAGCAGTTGATTCTGTTCTTAAGTTTATTTCGTTTTCAGATTTTGGTAATACTGAAAAAGCATAAGAACACAGTAACTTCCTTAACGACGAATTTGTTTTGTCCTGTGGGTTTCTTTGACGGACGACTTGAACAAGAGTTCGTGAAGTTGATTTCAACTTCAACTAATTCAACTAATAAGAAAACCAAACATAATTTTTCTTGAGATAGTGAAGTTTTTTGTTACAAGTAGTTATACTTGCATAATACTTATTGCTTCACTGTAACTAGCTTCATTTGCTACGTAATTTGATATGTATTTTATACATTACAACACACTTAGCTTGTTTCCTTCCCTTAGTTTATCGCATAGAAGTTAAAATCTTAATTAAAATGAATTCCTAAAACGTTTATTACATTTAAATATTATCTTAATGTTAATTTATGAAACCTACAACAGTCTTACTAGTTCATGTAAACATAAATTAAATACATTATAGTGTAAGAAACTATTTGGAAATGAAACTATACAGGTGATTCAAGTACTTTACGTGTGCAGAACCCATTTTCTAGCCTTAAAGTGTTCCAGAACTCAAAGGGGCAAATCTAAGTAAACACAGGCTAATGTCCAACTGGCGCGTTAGCTTGAATGAAAAAGTCGATGAAGTATCGTACTCATTTAAAGGCAGTTCTTTGGAGTGATGATACACAAGAACAATGTAAACACGTGAAATGACCATATGATACTTTTCTCTTTAGTTATATTTTATTCAGGAAATAAACTCAGCCTTTATATAGACAAAATAAATAATGACCACTGGAGTTAAGTGGAACAAGGAAAAAAAATGAGAAAAATACAACTAAATAGCCTTAGTCTTTGTGCGTGCCCATCCATATTAAGTGAAGTTGTTGATGATGATGCTGATGCTGCTGCTACGATAAGGATGATAATAATAGTTTAAATGAAAATTCAACATCAAATGTGAGTTTATTCTCTAGAAAGTAAAGTGAGAAACATTTTAAGACATCGGTGTTCACGCGTTTCTTCTCTACTAACACCCTAATGGAAATATAGGAACTGTCTCTGAAAGACGCTTGTCGTCTTTCCTTCTTTTCTTCTTCAAGGAGCCATAAAATTGCAGAGGGCAAGGTACCTACATAGTACTTATATAGAGACCTTCTCTGAAAGGCCAGGACAATGGACATGCCCCCCCCCCTACTGCGGTACAGAAACGGGCCCAGCAACCGGTTCGGAAATGGTCTATGCACCCGGTACTGAAATTGGACCAGCAGCGGTTTCGGAACCTGCAACCAACCTACCGGAAGAGGAAGTAGTTTGCCTCAGAGCATATCATCCTGCCATGCCCCGCCGGGACAACCGCCGAAACTTCTAGCCTGAAAGAGACCACCAGATGGGAGGTATTGTGAAATGATAGTGGAGATGAAATGTAGGCAATGGAAATTCGGAGGATGAAATTAACCTACTCAGCATTCGCCTACGACCCGGGAAAACCCCGAAAAACCCCAATGAGTCAGGTATGTGGGCCAAGGGAATCGAAACCGGGCCTCCGAAATGCGAGTCACGGACGAAACCGCCTCAACCATCCCGCTCGGTTCAGGGTGAGTTATCTGTGGAAGGCTTTTTATTCGGGGTTTTCCTTATCCTGAAAGATGTATGTCTGGTAACTCTAAGCTCTATGGAACATGGGCTCATTTCAGCAACAGTTCACCCATTTCATTCATCGTCCAATATGACTTAAAGTTGGAGTAATTAACAAAAGTTATCTTTGTTTCCTATGTGACAACAGATTTTTGTAGAGATATGAGGAGACCGACAATTTATACACAGATTCCCTGTTGTTCGCGAACCTCAAAGGGAAACGGTCCTTAATATTTAGGAGCGGGATATATTTTGTGTAAGAAACCCAAATTATATCTCTTTATTGCTATATTGGAGAAGTCTATAGAAGTTCCTGAGGAAACTTTTACCGGAATCAGGAACTTTGCAAAATTCCGCTTGCAATGATAATGACTTTTAAAATGAAAACTCTAAGAGAACCACAGATCAGGAACTGCAACAATGTTAAAATGTGAGTAGAGTTATTTTCTGCAGTTGAGTGTTGGACATTGTTAATAACCATTCTATTGATACCCGTTTAATTTTTATATAGGAGATATAGCAATGAATAATTAGTGATAATGCAACTTTCCTTAAACATGTGGGTCGCAGAGGGCGTCACAAACATATCATTTTGAACATCTTCTTTGACGAGTTTTGATTACTTACAGGTATAATTTGGATGAGAAATTTATCGGATTTAAATTTAATAGGCTGTGAATATCGGACTCAGTCGTCAAATATTGTGCTTTCGATGCTAAGAAAATTCCTATTCGGCTGGCCATGCATTCATACGAAAGCTCTAGATATTCGAATGTTCATTCGCTACAGGTGAAAACATAAGCACACATACACAAACAAAATAAGCAAATTTAAAGCAGCAAATGCGTTTCTTTATTGGATACAGGCCTGAATTATAAATTTCAATATTAGTGTAACAAAGAAACATTAAAGGTAAAATACGTAGTGCTTTTAAGTAGTATATCATACGAATATTTGATGATTATGTGGAAATGCTTAATATTACCCGGGACAAATAGCTTGTGCTTTATGTGTGGCGTAGTAGGAACTACGCGTGTGGTAATGGCTATAGGCTACGTATTAATTTAACTGTCGTGTGAGTACCGCAATATAGTGCAGTGTCATATCACAAAGTAAGCGTCTATGATAATTTTCAAACATGGAAACTTAAAATAAAATGACACATCGAAGGATTGTAAACTACGAAAGCAGAATGTTTTGCAGTTCTGCTCGGAGAAAAAGCAGAACGGTCTATTTCTTACTTTGCTAAGGACAGTGCTAGAGCGACTACGGCAGTAAGAAAAAGTAAGAAAAAGTAAGAAAAAGTGCACAATAAAAACAATCGTTAAATAATTTGGAAAAGAAAGTGTTTCAGATACACGGACTACTACTCCAGGAAATCAACTTAATCGTTAAGTTTATACAAGAAATTAATCCTCCTGTGCATGGGTGTTTTAATTAATTAAAGTCAAACTGAAACATGCAATGCCACTGCCGGAATTTAAACCACGGATCTCTTGGTTTCCGTCCAGTCACTGGAGAAATTTCCAGTCCTTTAACTACTATGGCCAACATGCCGACGCGAATTAAACCCTCCAATTGACTCATATTTTCCCGGTAAACCACTTAGAGCTCTCGTATTCGAGATACATATTTATGGTGACTTACTATTATAAGTACTAAAATACCAGGCTTTTATCATTGAACTCTTAATGTTAAGTTTATACGGTGCAATTAGTCCTTTCTTAAATGAACAGAATTATTTCTTTTAAATACACCTCTTGTATATGGGTGTCTTAACTAGATTCAAACTGAAAAAATTAATGCCACTGGAAACCAGGACGGAAACCAGGAGATCCGTGGTTCAAATCCCGCCGTGGCATTGAATTTTTCAGTTTGACTCTAATTAATTTTAACGTCATCGTTATTTTGTGCATGACAGAGCCTACTTTGACTAATTTGAAGTCATTTCGTACGGTGACTTACTATAAATTGATAAATCGATGTCGTTTTATATGTGATAACTGTGCATTTTACTTGGTGAGGAAAGTTAGATAACTTATAAGTAGATCATTTCCTCTTGGGCTTGAAAGAGAGAAACTCAGCACCGCTGGAGGCTAAAAAGCTGACCTATTTTGGTACTTCTTTAGAATTTGATTTCGGAAGCGTGCCACTGATTCATACATACTTACCTAGAACCTCAAGCTGCGTAGGAGTAAATCAAGTGGCGCCTAAACTGAAACAGATGGCGTTATGATAAGTAGCAGAATCTACAAGGCCGGCTGGTATTGGAAATCCCGCTGATCTGATCAGGTTCAGAGAACGGGCAAGAGGAATATTACAAGCTTATCAGTAAACATTGCAGCAATAAAGTATTCTAGATAATGATTGGAAGGATTACATTTACATTTACGCTGCGCACTGTTTTATGTACTTCGTATAGTTTCAGTTTTGAAAGGCTTTGCAGCATCAGTTTCTATTAGGGGTATAGAATTATTCACTGTTGCACCAACACGCACATGCACAGTTTGCAGTTTTGTCTATTCTTAAACTGAGTATAGACAGCAGGGTGTCTGTTCATTATCAATGAACCTACATTTCACTTTCTCAACACATACTTGCAGTGGCAGAAAGAGTATTGCATTCCATTCAAATATAGCATATCGAAATTTCACTGGAATAAAAAAAAAAACTTGAAATAAAAGAACTCGTTTTTATAAAAATGTGTGGACAAATAAGAAATTGCATTAGGAATAAGGACGGTTTTAAATTGCAATAAGGACTCTGATACAAAATGCAAACGTCACTCTTCAGGTTAAACTATAATATCTAATGTGAGTAGCACTGTTCCATATTTTCGTGTATAATGTGAAACTTATGGGGACAAAAGTAGTCATCAACCGCGGCACAAGAGTGGAGCCATATCAACAGATACTGGACTAATTATGAAATCGAATATGAATATTTTCACTTGCATTTCAACACAAAATTCAATTCCTGTTATCCGTCAGTTTCCGTAACATATTTCAGATTGATATCAGTGTCACAATAAATAGCTGAAAATCTACACAAAAATGCTTTCACAATGAGTAAACAATACATTCAGACAGGTCCTATTGAAGGCTTACAGATTGAAGCAAATGAACTGCCACTTGAAGTAAGAAGAAAACAGCTAAGCCTTACATACCTGTTAAGATCGATTGCATTTATTAATCCATCTAAAGTCGTCGATGCCAAATACACTACTACAGATGAAGCATCAAAAATATTTGCAGTTCCATATACACAGAGAATTTCCTATTATTTGAAACAACTTAGATTAGAACTTCCCTTGTTAATATGCAGAGCTAGTAAGAATGAAATTCCCCCATGGAGACTTTCAGTTCCAAAGATAAATTTGGAAATGTCTGAATATATTAAAGGTCAAGTGGACAGACAGTGTACCATAAACTATTTAAAGATATAAATGCACACTATCCTGGGTATATGGAAACTTATACTGACGGTTCCCATTCTCAGTTTGGAAATGGTTGTGCTATTGTATTCCAAGAAGTTACAATGCTATATAAATTACCAGAATTCTACACAATATTCTCTACTAAATTATATGCAATTAAAAAGTCCCTAGAAGTGATACTATCTGCAATGAACCCAAAATGTGTGATTTACTCGGATTCCTTGAGTGCTTTATTGTCCCTCAAAGCTTTGTCGATCACTAAATTGATAATCAAGGATATCCAAAATTTATACAATAAACTTATTCTAGAAGACAAAGAAATACTGTTGACGTGGATAACATCCCACCAAGGAATAGCCGGAAATGAAAAGGCTGATGAAGCTGCTAAAGAAGCAAAGAAGCAGCAAAACAACCGCCAGTATAGCCCCCGATAACTATTCCACATGAAGATGTTCTAAGCCATATCAAGAAGGACATAATTCAGGAATCGAAACATAATTGGCTAGAAACCAATGTGCATAGTAAACTCCGGCAAGTGAAACTAAACACAGCTCCTACTCAGTGTCTTTATAAACATACAAGTCGAAAATAACAAATATTACTCTCCAGACTTAGAATTGGACATACAAAGCTTACACATGATTATCTATTTTCCAGAGAGAGGCCTCCAAACTTTGAACCATGCAACCAACCATTATCAGTAAATCATATTATAAATGAATGTTCTGGCTACTCAACCTATAGGACACTTCATAAAATTCCTACAGATCTTCATAACTTACTAGATGAACAGAAGTATCTACAATCACTGTATTTATTTCTAAAAGACAGTAAATTAACTTCTTCAGTATGAAAATCTATTCAGTGTTACCTGGTTTCAGTGTATTCTGTGAAATGAGAATGACTATAATTAATAAGTAATACATAAAAAGTATAAACATAGCGCTGTGCAATATCAATTCTTCAGTTGAATGTATAGTTTGTGTGAACTTATGTGTTTATATTATACCGTAACCTAATAGTTCCTAAAATGTTAATTGTACTGAACAATTGTATACAAGATTTATTATACCATCTTATAGTTGTCGCTATAAGACCATAGTTGTTAGGCGACACTAAATAAATTTATCTTAAAAATACATTCAGAAACATTCGGAAAATATAAACATGTCGAATTGATCGCTTCGCGTTTGTCAAAAACACTCACTGTTCATTTTAAGGTTAAATATAAATAAATATTAATTTTGGGAATGGTTTTAAATTTTTTATATTTGATCATATATTTACGGAAGTTGAGTGGAATGAAGATTAAAGGGTTCTGTCGTCAAGCTCATTGTAATGGAACATCTGGATGTTAGAAGCTTTTCTCTTCAATACGAACCGCAAGATTTCACACATATTCGTCTTTAGGATGCCATGCTGCAGACTAAGACAAACCTGTCAATGGTCTCCACAGATTCCTGAAACATCGATGGATCCCCAGGATATTCCTCTTCACGCACTTTCCCAGATGGTACTTGTTTACCAAATGGTTATTCACACTCGGGGTTCTTTATAGTAGCATCTGCGAAACATTCTTGGACGGCAGCAGAGGGCGCTCAACTACAGCGGTCATCAGCGCCCTTTAAAAAACTAGTCATGGCAAAAGCCAGATGTAAAACTTTCTAAAAAGTATACAAGTGTAACAAAACCTATTAAAAATACACGTACATAAAAAATATCAATCAAAACCTACTAAAAATTTCGTTCACTAAATCCTAAACTCTAAACTAGACAAGAATCTAAAAACCTTCTCCACGGGTCTCCACGCACGGCCTACACGTGGGTGGGCCTGTTGACCGTCTCCCTCAACCACGAAGAGGAGCCCACACGAGGGAGACTGTTGGCTTGGGACCCCGGGTGCGCCAAACCCGTACCTACCGAAGTAGGACCATGGGTGTAACAGGACGTGGAAGGTTTAAAGCCTATTACAAGAGATTCAACATAATTGATGGCGCTACATACACCTGCAACAGAGGAAACGAAACCACAGATCACATACTGTATGACTGCATCAAATGGAAGGACCAAAGTGAAAAACTAAGGATACAAATAAACAAGAAAGGAGGGAAGTGGCCAGTATATAAACCAGCACTTGTGGGACAATATGTAAGGGACTTTAGTGAATATGTCAACACAATCAATCTAGAAAGTGCTGAATAACTAAATAAGTAAATTAATTCTAAAAAAACTACACTGACTGTATGAACGCAATCTGAAAACACAATAATTTCAATACTTCAGTTAATATGAACAATCCATCTGGAAGCAAAGCAAACCAGAACATGAAATATTAGAGATCTAATGGAACATGTGGATGAATAAAGGATTGCGAAAAAAAAACTGTGACTGCCGTCTTACAACATAGCATTAAACTGCACTTAAGCTAGTTACAGTAAAGTTCAACTGAAGTTGAACTTAGGTTTAACAGATATAATACAAAGTAAAACGTACCCGGGGGCGTTAAAACCTTTTTATGATACCTTAAAGGTCAATTTTGGTGATGGGATTTCTTGCAGCGTTGCTGAATGGTGGGAGAAGTAACAGGAAGACCTCGGAATGTAATAAATCTTACTTGTGTCCCATAACGCAGGTTGCGGTCAGAAGGTATTCGCTAATTTCTCCGGAAAGCAAGACATGCATAATACATGGTATTGTTGCGTAAGCTCTGGACCAGTCTTCCCGGAGCTGCTCTGAATCACGAACAAGGTACTAGACGACATTCTTTACTTCGTCCTTACTTCTAATCGGAAATGAATTTCTTCTGCATCCAGAAGGTCGAACGACGCTTCCTGCCTGTGAAGACTAGCACATTAGCTGTGCTGCAAGCAAAGAATAAAAACGTATTGTTATGGGAGATTCTCTATGAAATTTTTATGGTAATTTCTTTATTGTCAGAGCGGAAATGACGGGATTATGTAACGATTTAAATAAACCTGAGCGGATAAGGTGGATGAACATTGAGGATTATTCTGCCATTTCGAAATACTTTTGCAAAATTTGCTGCACACATGTTAATAAGCTTTTCAATTATGTATTTTAACTAAAAATGCGTAGAACTATTTAGTAAAACATACATAAGCAGAGTTTCAGCGGAGTTATTTTGGGCATCTGTTTGAAAGGGGTAAGAGGGTCATAGAAAAATGGGACCTTGAGTTGATTGTAATTGTATAGAAAGCTGTTACACCCATTTTAAATAAAGAGGTTTGAAACAGGGCACACAAGGTCTGGCATTATAACTTGTTCAAGCTTTATGTAAGATGGGTTAGACTGTAGTGTATGTCCAATCTTCTGAATAATATGAAGCTTAATAGATCAATCCCGAAGAAATAGAAAAATGAAATAATTCAGTCTGTATATGAATGGAAAGAGAAGACGATCCGGGTAATTACAGAGGGATAACGTTGTTATCAAACATAAGAAAACATTTTCTAGGTATCTTAGTGAGGAAAGATCCTTGACGAAGAGAATTAAAAACTGTGGCCACTTCATTTAGAATTTAGGAAAGGACGGCGGGCAATGGATAACATAAGGTTATTAAAATACTTATTCATACCTGCAGGTGAAAAGAGGCAGCCTATGTACTGTATTAGTAGATTTTGGGAAGATATATGATAAAATAGTAAGGGAACCACAAGGGTATACACTAGAACTCAAAAGGTCTAACTAAAGGGATGGTGGTATCGAACTATAACAGGTGGTCACATTTTTCATCAAAGGTAGAGGCTACAGTTGAAGTTAGTCTAGTCAGAAAGAGTTTTCGACAGTATTTTTTTTTTTTTTTTCAATTTATATATAGATGATATCTTGGGTGATTTAAGTTCACATGCCGGTTTTAGAAAACAAGGAAATTCCACCTTTAATGTGCGCAGATCATTTAGTGATTGGATCAATATACGAAATTGGACTAGGGCTTAGCATATTCTAAAATAAGAGATACAGTATGCTTTGGAGTCTGAAAATGAATGATAATGAAACAAAATAATGTTTTAAAAGGAAAGAAACTGAAATATGAAGAATGATCCATGGGGTGGGGTGACAAAGAATTTCAAGTGAATGGTGAAGGAATCTAACTAAGCAGAAAAGGTATTGAGAGAAGCAATAAACTTGGGCACTAAGTATGGAGAGATTGCAGTGGGACTATTGAGAAGGATAATATACAGGGGCGGCTTCTGAGGTAGTTCCACTGTGCCATGGCACCATCTGTATGAAAACGAAAGAAAGAGAAGTATATAGGAATTGCGTAAAAAAAATGTTTCTGAGTATCTGCTCCCCCGTGTGAATAGGATCGTTAAACGCAAGCGCTCTGTCCTGATTGATTTCTGTGGTCTGGTGCCGATTCCAGGACGGCACCATCTACCCTCATAAGCTCCTGTGTTAAGGGCTAGGATGTCTGCTTATACACGGCTTCTTATGGGAGAACGTAGTGCTGAGATTTCTCTGGCGCATAACTTACGTTTTATCCGCTAGAGCGCAGTAAGGCACGGGACTTAAGATTACTGTCTCTCTGTCGCGAAATCGTACACGAAAGCTTCTTATCACATTCTCCATGAATTGTATTATCACATTTTTACTGTACTCGTTCCACCTGTGCGTAACAAAAGTACGGATGTAATAAATATCTATTTCCGTTTCCCTGTACGTTCTGTTTGGTAGAGTATATTATAAAATAGAATGGATTATTGATAACATTACCTAAATCATTCGAAATTGGTACACACATTTATATTTTAACAACCCTTATTTTATTTATGTATTTATTTAGTCATTGCTTTATTATTTATTTATTCTATATTACTTACTTATTCATTCATTTATTTTTTATTTATTTAATCATTCATTCATTTGTTTACTTATTTATGTATTTAATTAATTGACGTTTTGCCTATTGGCACAGAGGCTTATTGCAGGTAATTGTCAGACTTCCCTGTAGGGGCGGCGGAAGTGCCTTATTGGGTTTTGTTTAGTGTTTGCCTGCGCCACCGTCTCTACCGGGAGGTCGAAGCTGGGTACCTTGCCTTGAGCGAGGCAGTTGGGGTTTAGGGCTCGTCTCAGCAAGCGGTGCGAATTGTGAAGGACATTTTTAAAACTGTTCAGTCTACTTTTATATAGAAAGAAATGATCTATTTTCACGAATGTTCAATGTTCGTTGTCGTGAAATCATTGTACAGACTAAAATGTATTTGTAAACGGGATAAGTTAATTAAAGTTCTGGTACAGTCTGGTAGCAGAACGTGGTTACGATCCACGGACCTCTGGGTTATGGGCCCAGCACGCTTCCACCAGACTGCACCAGAACTTAAATTAACTTCTCCCTTTTACAAATAAATTTTAGTCTGTACAATGATTTCACGACAACGAACATTGAACATTCGTGAAAACAGAACATTTGTTTCTATATAAAAGTAGTCTGGACAGTTTTGAATGTCCTTCAACTTCATGAAAACGAACAACGAACAGTTTTAAAAATGTCCTTCACAATTCACACCGCTTGCCGAGACGAGCCCTAAACCCCAACTGCCTCGCTCAAGACAAGGTACCCAGCTTCGACCTCCCGATAGAGACGGTGGCGCAGGCAAACACTAAACAAAACACAATAAGCCACTACCACCGCCCCTATAGGGAGGTCTGACAATTACCTGCAATAAGCCTCTGTGCCAATCGGCACAATGTATTTAGGTATTTATTCATTCATTCGTTCATTCATTTAATTATTTATGGCACCGCCATTACAATGCCTCACCGGCTGCCCCTGTAAAATAAAACCCTAGTAGATTCAAGATAAATTCATGGAGTCGAAATATATGGTATAGAAAACGGATGCAAGAAAATTCTCTTACATTAAGAGCGTTCTTTGGAATTTTAATGGGAATATCACAGAACACGATAAATATAGAATCACTTTTAGAATGGAAAGGAACAGTGTGAAAGGATTGAGATGGGAAAAGCAGTGAAGTATTGGTACCAAGCAATGTAATTCAGGATCATCTAGAGTGAAACGGACCTGACACTGGCATTCGAGATTGAGAAAAATGTCACTGGTTGTCATTGTTTACACAAGTTATATGCTGTATTGTGTTCTAAGAGTGTGATTTACTGTGTTTTAAATTTGTCTAAACATTAGTGAAGCAAGAATATTTCTAAACTTTCATTTGTGCAATTTAGGAAACGAGAACAATTCCAGTAATGTTTTCTCCGTGTCATGTGCCTTCCACGCGATGAAGGTACGTGGGTACATAAAGAAAATGTTACATTAGGGGATAGTACTATCGTAAATTTATCTCCTACATCGGTGTTTCACAAAATGTGGTCCGCGGACCCCCGTTGGTCCGCGAGGAGATGTCAGTGGGTCCGCGAGGAGGTCCTTTAAGTCAAGTTATGATGTTGGATTAAAACTTTAGAAAACATAAAATTATATTTACTGAGTCACATATCTGCCCGGTGCCGAACAACTTACGGTTTACTTAACATTTTTTATGCAGCTATGTCGCAACGATGTAGTGCATCTCAGATGTGCAATCAACGTAACAGTTGGGAGCGTTTAGTGCTGCGTTATAATATCAGCGACACAATCGTACTGAGCGTCAGCGGTTAGCTGCGGTACGGGTGAAGTCAGTCAAGCCTGCTCGCGAAGGTCTGAGTCAGCGCTGTCACTGGCACTGGTTGTACGTACGCACGCACATCAACAAACCAGTCGTTCTCGCTGCTTTGAAGCCGCTGAATTGTTGATATGCCTCAAAATCTTCTGGACCAGCTAGTTATGAGGTTAAAGTCAACAACAATGTATACTTTTCTACTTGATGAAAGTACTGATTTCACTGAGAAGTCTCATTTGTTATCTTTTGTACGTTACGAACACGAGAAAGCGCTTGCTGGAGACCTATTGTTTTGTAGAAAAGTCTTGCATAACACTGCTGAGGATGTCTTCGAGACACTTGATGGATTTATTTCAGAGCAAGGCCTTGAGTGGAAAGTTTGTGTAGGCGTAAACACCGACGGAGCCGCAGCGATGTCTGGACACAACACTGGATCCAAAGCTTGAGTTCAAGCTGTCAACCCTGAGATTAAGTGAACTAATTGCTCGATAGATAGAGAGGCGTTGGCTATAGAAAAATTCCGCCAGATTTGTGGTAAACATCGGAAGAGTTGGTTAAAATTGTGAATACATTAAAGCCCGTCCTCTTAACTCATGGATGTTCAGGAAGTTATGTGAAGAAATGGGAAGCGAACACAAACAACTGTTCCTGCACACGACGTTCGCTGTCCTTCTTATGAAAAAGTTCTTTCTCGATTTTTTGAATTATGGGATGAAGTGAGGCTATTTTTTGAAGACAGCAAGCACGGAAAGTTTCCCCTCAGCGAACGAATGTTTGTTATATTACACACAGTGTTATATTAGGGTTATAGTTGATACATAAAAATAGACAATTTTAACAAAAATATTTTAAATACAGGAAGGAAGAAAATATGTTATAATCTGATGCCTATTAATTTAAACTTTTTCAGACGTTTAAACACTGAGTTTATAAACATCATGAAAGTGGTGTATTAGGGTTAGAGTTCATACATAAAAATACACAATTTTAACAAAAATATTTTAAATACCAGAAGGAAGAAAATATGTTATAATCTGATGCATATTAATTTAAACTATTTCAGACGTTTAAACACTGAGTTTATAAACATCATAAAGTACTTATACTGTTGTGGCTTCATTAGCAAAGATGTGAGCGGAGCAGAAAATTCAGTTCCTAGAGAGTCTAGCTTGAATATTAATTCTTGTCTTTCTCTCCAGAAAATGAGACAACAGAAAAGGAGATGAACCACAGTTTGAAATTCTTCACCACACATGCACTTGGGGTTAGATGTTAATTGAAAACGTGATAAGTATGAACGAATGGTTTGAATGGTTGTGCAAAGTGGTATATCTAGTTAGTATCATCTCACACTTAAATGAACTAAACCGAAAATTGCAAGGACCAAAACCAGATGATTTCACGGTTCATGATAAAATTGAAGCAATGGCAGGAAAACTTCAAGTGTGGAAATGTCGTGCAGAAAATAAATCCTTACGCTCCTTTTCTATTGTGGAATAATTTTTGACTTCATCAGAAGGAACTTTGCCTAAAAATATTGAAAAAGTCCTATTTGAACACCTGAATGACCTATCAAAAACTCAAGTAAGCACTTTCCAGCTCCGGCAGATGTTCAGAATGAGTGGATAAAGTATCCTTTCCAGAAAAAAAGACGTAGGCAGCATTTATAGCCTTTCGGAAAAAGAACAGGATCAACTAATAGATTTATTAACAGCAAAGGATGGAAGGTTGTATACCAGGAAAATGAACTTGCAAAATTTTTGTTTCTGGCGCAGAGTGAATTTAATGAACTTGCCACCTAAGGCACTTAAGTATATTGTGTCCTTCCCAACCACCTATCTGTGCGAGCAAACATTTTCAGTGTTGTGCAACATCAAGTCATTGACGAGCAAACAGTTAATTGTTTAGTTAATTGATGGAAATTAATTATTTCTTCATACTAGCCGTATATAGGCTAAGGATTTTGATAGATAGAATCAACATGAAAAATTCAATGTCATAACCGGGATTTGAACCACAGATCTCCTGGTTTCAGTCCAGTCGCTCCAACCCATTGAGCTACCATGGCCAACGTGCCGTCCTGACATTAAATTCTCCATTTGGCTCATATATTTCCCCGGTTGACCACTAGGGGCTCTCGCATCCGAGATACACCGTTTGTGGCGACATTATCGTAACAGTTACTGGCTAACAGTTAAATGATGAAGCCTGGGACTCAATCATACTTTAATTGCTTATCATACATAGTAGACAAAATAAAATTATTGCGTGTTTGAGGATTCAGTTGCTGCACAAAAGCAGCTAATATAACCGGAGAAAACCTGGAATTATTGACTATAGCGTTAACAGCTAACTACACAACCTAGGCTACTATATGAAAATTTGGGAGATAAGCAGTAAAAACTTTGTTAACAACTGTCACCGGTATGATTAGTCTTGAGCTACATGGTTCCATTATCAAATCACCTGCATCCGCAAATATTTGAGATGTTTTCTGACAAGCAATTAACTAATTTTCAAAGTATAGATCATTAGATCCTATGGTCCTGAGTCATAGTTCAGCAAGGTTAATATCCCACAAAGGTACCAGTCTCTGGTTTTAGACGAGAAGAATTTGCACTCACTTGCACTTCTTCAATGTTGTCAAAATTTCTTCCACGTAGAAAATGGACCATAGTTAGAAAAACCTGATAATCTGATGTTGCACGATCAGGGCTCTATGCTAGGTGTGGTATCAGTTCTATTCCTCCCAGTTCCTAAATTTTTCCATGGTTGTTCGTGCAGTTTAGGGTGTTGCATTGTCCTTTTGCAATTGAACTCTATTTCGGTTAACTAATGCTGGGTATCACCGTCTCAAAATTTCACGAACTCGTTCCATTTGTTGAGAATAAGGATCCGCAAAAATCGCCCGCTCGTTTGAAACACTCTTACAGTGAGTCACGCCTTCTAAGTGCCACCAGATACACATTATTTTGGGACCAAACTGATTTCTTTTAACGATGACTTGGGAAGGTTACTGGGGGGTCAAGGTACTGTTTCGAGGCATCAGAGTTTTGTTAAATATCCATCTCACATCAGAAATGACAATTATCTTGACAAACCTATCATCCATGGTATTACGGATACGCTCACGACAGATATCCATTCTACGTTCTGTCTGTTGAGGTGTCAGTTCACGAAGTACAGATCTACAGCTTCTAAATCATTTTCCAAGCGTCTTAATGAGGAGATGTATGATATATTTTCATGCACCAAGTGCTTCTGAAAGCCTACGGTTACTTTTTGCGGTTTTTCTCGCAAAACTTGGCTTGTAACCTGAGCCGACCGCTCGCTACTTTGCCTGCCGGGCTCTCGAGGAGTGTGTCGCCATGTTCCCTTTTTAGGCACTTGCTGGCGCTGAGGTGCTTGAGCCGAGCTTTGCTCATGAGCAGCTAGGTACCCTGAAGTTAGTTCGACGTAAGCGGACTCCGGCGGCATGTGGTGAGTGGTCCTTTTCTACCGTAGTATAATTTTGTATAAATGTACTTCTTGTTTCTGGCCTAGCGCCTGTGCTCATAAATTTGTACTGTTGGGAATTTAATATCCGAGGGAGTAAACTCTTTGTTAAGGAAGGGATAAAGAGATATTTATATCAGCCTGTATGTCATGATAGTATAAAATAAATAATTCTTAGAACAGATCCACAAATTTTTAGTTAGGCACTTCTGAAAGGGGCACTCCTTCACCTAGTGTTTGGTGCCGCCGCATAGGTTTTCTAATTTTCTCCATCGGTACCTCGTTATCTACCTGTTTCCCTGTTTAATAGTTTAAGTTTGCTTCTTTACCTCTGATGAGGATCGGCGCAATCCTCAATATTCCATACCTTAGGTCTTCCAGAACGTGGTAAATCTTTAGTGTTTTCCTCTCCAATATTGAAATACTGGAACCTCGTGGTGCCACACGCTCACTAATGGCGCCTTCTCTTTCTACTTTACATATTCTTCGAACTGCAGCAGTGACCTTATAATCTTGTTTCCAGTAGTGTTTTAGAAGGACTCTTATGTTCACACTTTGTTATCTCCATTTTGTGATTGTTTATTAACAACTGAAGAGTGATACATGCTGGCAATGTATGCAACACTAGCCATGGCATCCTGTAAATAGAATTGCCAAACTAAAGAAACGCAGTAAATTTTCCAAAGCACTAAAATAAAAAAAATGACTTTACTTATGAGGCAACCTTATATCTTCTTTAACCGCATTATTGTGACATACCTTTTCCTATAAGCATTCAAAAAATTGTAAACTTAACATGCCGTAGATTTACCAGTTATGACGTACGATCAGTATTAACGCATCTGATATGCATGTTTTAGAAGGAACAGACGATTCAAACTGAATAAAAACCAATTATGTCTAACATTGAACTTCACCTAGTCTTGATAACTAAACGAACCACTAAAATGTAATGAACCAAGCAAAGGAACAGCGTCTCACGTCAGCATTTGAAAAGAAGAGCAGCCGGATTCTATTCCCGACAACCACCCACGCTTTCGGTTTTTCGAAGTTCCCCTCTACACATACGAATAACGTAAGGATAACGTTTGAAGATTGTAATCCCTCGCATTTCATGACTGAGTTATGTAATATCCGGATCTGGTCGCCCAATCCTCTTTCTCAGGAGTCATGGCTGGAGCACAGATCACATAGTCTGCATATCGATTCTCCGTCATCTTTTCACAAAGTCTATACATGGAACGTAAATATAACGTTTGGAGTTTGTAATCTCTTGTACTTGATGAGCAACTGATGAAAACGCTTCGGTTATTATGGGCGTACTTCATCAAGAACGGGAATTTAATCGGACGATATTCCTCCAATGCAGCTGCGTTCTGATAAAATAACCTAGGAATACAGTTATTGCGGGCATTCTGATAAAACGCGAATAATAATAATAATAATAATAATAATAATAATAATAATAATAATAATAATAATAATAATAATAATAATAATAATAATAATAATAATAATAATAATAATAATAATAATAATAATAATAATAATAATAATAATAATAATAATAATAATAATAATAATAATAATAATAATAATAATAATAATAATAATAATAATAATAATAATAATAATAATAATAATAATAATAATAATAATAATAATAATAATAATAATAATAATAATAATAATAATAATAATAATAATAATAATAATAATAATAATAATAATAATAATAATAATAATAATAATAATAATAATAATAATAATAATAATAATAATAATAATAATAATAATAATAATAATAATAATAATAATAATAATAATAATAATAATAATAATAATAATAATAATAATAATAATAATAATAATAATAACAACAATAACAATAACAATAACAATAACAATAACAATAACAATAACAATAACAATAACAATAACAATAACAATAACAATAACAATAATAATAATTATAATAATAATAATAATAATAATAATAATAATAATAATAATAATAATAATAATAATAATAATAATAATAATAATAATAATAATAATAATAATAATAATAATAATAATAATAATAATAATAATAATAATAACAATGATTATGATGATAATGATAACAATACCGATGACGATGACGATAATGATGATGATGATGATGATGATGATGATGATGATGATGATGATGATGATGATGATGATGATGATGATGATGATGATGATGATGATGATGATGATGATGATGATGATGATGATGATGATGATGATGATGATGATGATGATGATGATGATGATGATGATGATGATGATGTCGATGTTTCAGATACATAAACTCGAATGTTTAGCTTGCGTGAACTGTATCTAAGGTATTTAAAACTATATATGACGTGCCTATTTTGAGAATTTTAACACCCAGTTTAGGTGTTTGAAAATCGAAATTCTATGGATGCTCTATGTTAGACAGAAAAGCAGAAATACATATTTCTTTATAAAGTGAACAATCTCTTAAGTACGACTACGATCGTCTCTCCATATATGACAAATACACAAAGAGTAGGTATTTTTTATTTCATAATATTGCAGATAATCAGAAAGGTAGAATACAAGGGTAGAAATACATGGAATAAGAAGAGCAGAAAGAATTTTAAATTGGAAAGTCAAAGGTAAGGAGGTAAGAAAATTAATGGATAGAAGATTCCGTGGTAGAAAGCATCGAACAAAGATTTGTTTAACAATAAGTGCACGAGAGAATGAAAAAAGAATGATCGTAGGATTTTCCTATAGTGACTACCGCAAGAGAAAAGGAAACGTGAGCGGGCATGGAAAATATGGACGGAGGATGATGAAAGATGGCAGGTTTAAGAACAAGAATAAAAGCAATATTACTGTTCATGTAAGATAGAAGTGAGCTAAAAGTTTCAATGTTGCACAGCTGCCACAGGGAAACGAAATAGTTTCTTAGTGTAACACATCAAAGCAGAATATTGAATTTATATGTTATTTTACTGTTTTATCTGCATGATGAAAACAATTTCAAATGATTGTGCTACTTAGGTATTCTATTAAAGGAATCTTGAAGGCTATTAATTGTATTATCCATATAGTGACGTAAGTTTAAGAGTACAGATGCCAAGAATGCAACACACAACTAAATTAAAGTACAAGGGCATGTAGTTCACAATAGTCACATAAATAAATATTATGAATTGGGTTCACTCTTGTTTAACAGCGCTCATAAATAGCATATCTACCGGATACTCTTTGAATACTGAAAAAAAGAAACAATAATAGCTCAAAGAAGCAGTTTTGAGGTCGGTAAAGATGTTGAAACGTTATCCTGAAGATAAATAGCATGTAAATATGTCTATATATCATTCTATTTTATGATAATCAATTACTGCAAAGAGAAGAAATCTATTGCGGAAATCGTTATGTATGTGCACATGGTTTACTTATACAATGGATGCTGCGCTCTTAGGAACTATATAATGCGCAATATGGTGAACGATAACAAATACTAGGTACATTGGAAATTAATTGTTCCTTTACACTAGCCGTCTGTAGGACAAAGTGCGTAAGGGTAGAGTCAGACTGAAAAATGCAATGCCATAGCCGGGATTTGAACCACCAGAGCTGCTCTTAACCATTGAGCTACCAGGGCCAATATGCCCGCGTGACATTAAATTCTCTAACTGACTCGTATTTTTTCAATAAAACACTAAGAGTTCTCATAAACAATGGCTGTAATACTTAAGGCCCAGGCTTTTCATATAGTTCAGACCATTGTTACGTCAACTTGTGATAAATAAATGTATTTATCCATCGTTGCGTGTGCTCCTTATGTGGAAAACAACTCACTAGATTCCACATAGGAGTCTGTGAAAATAGAACAGTCTCGATGAGAAAAATCTGTTGCGGTGACAAATAGAAGTGAAGTGAAACAAAAGACACAACAAATATCAAATGGCCAGGACAAGGACGATAATCATGGAATACACTTCGTACTAATGTGATCTACATCAATGCACATTGTACGATTTCCTCATATTATATTTTTACATCATTAGAGAACGCTTATACCTAGTTGTTCTTTAAGTAAAAGATTGGTAATTTAGAACGATATGCACAAACACATAAACCCATGGTGTAACAACCCCAGTGGCTTGTCGGCCTCATGCCCAAATAAGCAAGGAGATCTGGGCGATCATCCAACCGTTACATGGTGAAGATATGGTCAGCATCTGGGCACCACTAGCCGGAAAGTTGCTTTACGCAGCCAGGGTCGCTACCCTCAATTTCCTCAAGATGCTGAGTGGGCACTGGTCCTGTAGCCGGGACTTAAAATCCACACCTTCGGGGATGGGATCGATCCCGGTGGCCTTCCGTGGCAGGGAACAAAAGCACGATGGTTTAGCCAACTAGACCACGGCGCAGGACTTAAAAGGATTAAATGTATAGGAATCAACAATGCAAAATGAAACAAGAAAAGCCTTACGCAAGATTATTCACCATTTTCGTTGGCAATCTGATTTGCTGCTGTTTCTTTGCTATGAATATATTACCAACGAAATATTATTTTGCCTCTTATCTTGTGCATGATTAGATTTTCTTTGTTTCTGTCTATAATGTTATGTATAATATATGAAATACCAGCTATAGTGTATTTACTTTAATTTTATTTGTTACTTTCTTTTTAGTCTTTACAAGAATGAGTGTTTATACTGTGATTTTGTGGGTTCGTGAAATTAAAAGTCCAATTGCACAAACTCAAAATGTTTTTTATTTCCACCGAATTACAGTTGGAACACTTGCCGATTACACAGAGTTACGTAGCGCACACAATTACAATTCACCAGTTCGTCCGTCACAGGTCCACTCTGCACTCGCAATTACGCACAACTCCTCCAATGCACGTACACAGTCTTCCGGTCCGTTCACTCACTCGGAGCTCCTCAGGGCTGCTCGCCTAGAACTGAGCTGACTCGCCAACTGCAGGCATTATATAGGGAAGATCGCCGTTTCTGGAAGGTTCGCGGAGCGCACAATTATCCCGAGGTTTCCAGACGTCTGGTGGGAGGGGAAAGAGACGGTACAGGGCTCGTGCCGCTCTCCTAATCATCCCTTCAGTTAGTGATACGAGACATATGGGTAGGCGTGGTCTCAATACTTCCCGTCTGGCCCTACTGCCGGCCGGTTCTATCGGGAGTTGCGACGTTCGGGTGACAATATTATACTAATGATCGTGTTAGGTGGTTTTTCTATAATAAGTAGGCGAAGTACTTATTTCACCTAAAAGATAATTTTGAAATTTCACCAGAAATAAGCGTTTCAGCATACAAGTGGCCCAAAATGAATGTTTAGAAACAGATGGCTATGTACATGTTTTAAAAACCATCTAATTATTATTTTAAATTATATAGTAAACCGACACTTTTAAACACTTCTCTGAATTTATCCCCCCCCCCCTTTAGACAATCAGCACCCTTACATATGCACTTGGGCAATACTCGTAGAACTTGTAAAAATTAAAGGAGACCATACTATTTTAAAAAAACTAACCCCACACAAATTTTAAACCTCTATGGGGATAGATAGAGTCAACATGAAAAAATTCAATGCCACGGCCGGGATTTGAAACATGGATCTCCTGGTTTCCGTACAGTCGCTCTTACCCTTTGACCTACTATGGCCAATTTGCCGTCATGACATTAAATTCTCCATTTGACTCGTATATTTCCCCGGTAGACCACTAAGGGGCTCTCGCATTCGAGATACACCGTTTGTGGCGAATCTCGAATGCGAGAGCCCCTAGTGGTCTACCGGGGAAATATACGAGTAAAATGGAGAATTTAATGTCATGACAGCAAATTGGCCATAGTAGCTGAATGGGTTAGAGTGACTGAACGGAAACCAGGAGATCCGTGGTTCTAATCCCGGCCATGGCATTGAAATTTTCATGTTGACTATATCAAAAAATTTAGCCTATATACGGCTAGTGTGAAGAAATGATTTATTTCCATCAATTAACTCTATAGGGATATTAAAAGCCTTATGCCAGTAATCTATTGTCTTAATCACTCATTATTTCAATGATCAAAATATAAAACCGTTGTTAATTTTGAAAACGCCGTGATCCTAAACTAATATAAAGTGAATAATACTGCACTTAAAACCAATTAGTATGTATTCTTGTTGTTTGTTGATTTAGTGTCCCCTTATGTACAAAGCTATACAATTTGACCAATCAGAACGAAACTTGTCTTTAATTACGCTTTAATTACGAGTGTGGCAACAAATTGGGTTTCAGGGATTTTATAAATTACTGCTTCAATAATGACTGAAATAAATTGATTTGAGATTTTTCTTTATTATGGATTAATTAAATCGCTGTAATAAATGCAGTCAAGTTCTCTTTAACGCATAAATTTACGTACAGTAATGTATTTATGTCTTATTTGGAGGAGGATCTATAATTTAAATACATTCGGAGCCTTTTCCACTTAAGCTAAATTCTACACTCACATAATCTTTTCTCTTCTCAACTTTTCATCATTACATTATTTTTCTGAACCTTCTTCTACATATTTCAAATACGTCTGCTGAGTGAGACACGTCTGGAGTCACGATTGGTCTACCCTGACGCTTGTTAATTTCTCATGATCTGTATTCTTAACTCTGCCACCGGGTAGTACCCAATTGCAGTCAATAAATACATACATACATACATACATACATACATCAAGTAAATGATAAAGCTATAAGCCTAATTCACACTTTATCTAAATCAGCAAAACTAACCTGGGGACTTGGAAGCAAAGCACTAGAAACAATATACAGAGGAGCTATAGAACCTATACTGACGTATGGAGCACCCTTATGGGCATCTGCATTACACAACCCGAAGAATCTGAGAAAAATTCAGAGAATCCAAAGGTTGTTTAACATAAAAGTCACGAAGGCATACAGGACAATTTCATTTGATGCATCTTGTGTCATTGCTGGCATCCAACCCATTGATATCACAATTGAAGGGAAAGTCAAACTGTACAACTTCTTGAAAAATAAACAAGACTATGACGCACCCCTGCCCCCCAGTGACTGGAACCACCCTGCAGAAGTACCTGAAGTTAAAGAAGCTGATGATGAAGACTCTGTATTCAAAATATACACGGATGGAAGCAAAATAGGAGAGCAAGTGGGTGCAGCAGTTGTAATATTCAAACAAGGGACTTCAATTCGAGAGTTAAAATACAAGCTAGACAGAAGATGTACTAATAATCAGGCAGAACTACTGGCCATGTTGAAAGCGCTACAAGAACTTCAAAACTTTAACAACACACCGGAGGAAGAGAAGACTGTAGCGATATATTCAGACAGTACAGTAACTCTAGCCATTCTGCAGAATAACAATAAACATAACTCCATAGCAGAGAAAACCCTTAATATATGTAAAACCTTACAAAGACAAATATGGAGAATACATTTCAGTTGGGTGAATGCCCATGTAGGCATATGTGGAAATGAGTTAGCAGATAAACTAGCCAAATCCGCTGCTCTAGATGGAGATCTGCCCAATAGCTACACTTTAATACCTAAATCTGTAATTATTTCTGAAATAGAAGAAACAGGACATAAGGTCTGGCAGAATATGTGGAATGCCACGGACAAAGGGGCTCTCAGCAAATTATTCTTTCCAACAATAAAAGATAGACTGAAGAGAAAGCTTCCTTTAACACCAATTTTCACAGCAATAGTTTCCGGCCACGGAAAAACCAAAGCTTATTTACACCGATTCCATATAGTAGATGATCCAAAATGCACATGTAACAGCTCACAACAAACCGTAAACCATTTAATATACGAATGTGTAGACAAAAGTCAACAAAGAGCCAAGCTAATACAAGATGTAACTCTAAATGGAAGCAAGTGGCCAGTAACCAACGAGAATCTTGTAAAACACCACTTAAAAGCATTTTGTAAATACATAAATTCAATTAACCTGTAAAGATATGTAAATATGTATAACTTGTGAAATCAACTGCTAAAAGATATAATGTAATATTAACTTGTAAATATGTACAATTAGTAAAATCAAATGTTAAAAAATGTAATGTAATGCATGTAATACTACTTTGTAGTGGGGCATGTTGATTGTTATCAATAAAGAAAAAAAATACATACACACATACATACATACATACATACATACATACATACATACATACATACATACATACATACATACATACATACATACATACATACATACATACATACATACATACATACATACATACATACATACATACATACATACATACATACATACATACATACATACATACATACATACATACATACATACATACATACATACATACATACATACATACATACATACATACATACATACATACATACATACATACATACATACATACATACATACATACATACATACATACATACATACATACATACATACATACATACATACATACATACATACATACATACATACATACATACATACATACATACATACATACATACATACATACATACATACATACATACATACATACATACATACATACATACATACATACATACATACATACATACATACATACATACATACATACATACATACATACATACATACATACATACATACATACATACATAAATACATACATACATACATACATACATACATACATACATACATACATACATACATACATACATACATACATACATACATACATACATACATACATATTTGGCAACTCAAACTCATGTCGAATTGCTGCAGTCAAATGTTTATAATTTTTACACAGAAATATTACCATATGCATAAATTTTTATTTAATGATACGTTTTTTTTTTTAAATTTTGTTTTACAAATTTTTATATATGACATACCCTTCAATCAAGAGATTACAAGCTTTTCGTGTTTTCTTCTATGTTTCTTTTTTATAATTCTTACATCTAAATAGTTAACTATACCAATTAATTTATGACAGTTATATTATCAACCTATAGCCCATTCATCAAGACCAAGCCCTAGTTTTAGTTTAAACCCCTTATTAGTAGAATTTGTGCAATGTCGAGAAAATCAACTATAATGTCCCCATACTAGAATGATCTTGTAAACATATGAAAGGGGGAAAGAGAGAAATGCACTAATGGATGCCTCTTAGGTGGAAGGAAATTCACGGGTGCTATTTCATTATTTTTAATGGTACAACAATCGCCTGGTGCAACAAGCCACTGCTGTTTTCATTATTTATTTATCTCTACGTAAATATCTCATCTGGACACCTACTAGGTGTCTGATTCGACCTAATATCCATATCGTATAAGTGGTTAGGGTGGCGTGTTTCTATGTTGTTCGCAGTTCGAATCCCGATCTCGTCTGGTTTTATATCTAATACATAAAGAGTTTACGTATACAAGCGTGTACATGTGTCTACTGATTACAACTTGTATTACATCTAAATTCTTGTACCATACAGGCAACATTATGGGCACGCGTGCACATCCACGAGGCGTGAAGCTTCAAAAAATGGACGGCGTCTCGGAAATATTCTTATATTTTTCATGACAATTTGGCATGGTCAGTTGGAAATGGTGATACACATAATTCTCAAATATAACTGAAAGACTTATATCCATTATTCTAAATACAAAATTGTGTATATTCCAAATATCTATAGAGAATGACAAGTAAGCATTACTGGTTATTATGCTCCTAAGCGAGTTATACTTCCTATTTAAATGGCTGTGAAACTCCAGCTGGTTATGTAAATGCCTTATGTCTCAGCAATTTTATTTCCGTTATTTTGTATACAATCGTAACATTGTTACTGAAGAGTCGGTTAGATTAACCAGTCACTATAAGTAGCACCGCGCGTAGGCACAATGGGCGCTTTATGACCCATTGCAGGAAGAGATTTAACAGAAACGCTAAGGGCGACTAGATCAGAACAACGATGTGCGCGAGAAAGATCGGACTCCCAAACAATTCTAGAATAATACAAGTTCTGACACAGGCACAGTAACGACGTAGGAGTCTTCAACCAGGAGTTTCCAGAATAAAACTTGCCAGTTCCAGGCTAGCCAGTCAATTTTAAAACTGATAGAATAGCTTGTCTGCCTCTGTCTGTTTGTCTATCATTGGTTAGAGTGTGTTACTTGGCTGAAGATTTTCCACGGTTTTCCCTTATTCTGAAAGATGGATGTTCATTATTTGCAAGCTCTAAGAACCCGAGCTTTTTTCAGCATCATTTCACTCATTTTATTCTTTGTTTTAAACTAGCCGTTTAAAAAAAGTTAAACTTAAAAGAAGCCATTTTATGTACAATTTTTGCAGAGAGATTTACTTAAATCTGCTAAGATATAGCGTGGAAAAGCTGCCCATATTACACATTCTATCTTTATTATAATAGTTGGGAACATTATTCATCATTATTAGAAAGGAATTAATTTGAGTGTTTCAGTTTTTCAGTTTTCGTGTCTCGTGACTTTGTCAAGTTTTGTAAACTATCTCATCTCTCACTTTTTCAGGTCTGTTGATAAATATCCTAATTCAAATTTTGCCAGAGTTCACTTAACCCATTCTGTGACTACACTTTGTGAACTACATCCACTGTCCCTTAACTTTCTTCCGTAACGTACCAGCATAACAAAATATTCTCCTCCGTGATCTAGGGGTAATCTGTTAATCTCTGGTTCTCGAAGTCACGACTTCAAATTCTGTGGAGGACGATTGAATTTTGGAGGAGTAAAATTCCTTAGCATGTTCCCGTGTTTGAAGTTTACAGCATGCGAAAGAATCTCAAACCTGATTAAAGCAAAATCAATCTTCTACTAATATAACAGAATGGGACGCTAAGAACCAAAGCAGTTGTGACAGTTATTTCATTTAGACGCTCTGACAGCATCTAAATTATTTAAAATGGTAGCAAACTTTATTAATTGTTTTGTGGACTAAAACCCGCAATATTTAACAGAGAAGAATTGTTGTTAATTCTCCAAGAATTGCAGTATCAAATTCCTGTGCTCCAAGACTGCGCTCTAAGGTAAGACTCATTGTTTCAGAGCTCCGAGGCATCTACAAGATTTCTACTAGATCGTCAACAAAGTTGAGAAACTAATCATCAGCACCTTCTATCATTCCCATTTGCAACAAAATCGGTTTGCAAAATGTTCGCCACAAGGCGAGGCTTCTAGAAAGTTGTCTACAAACATCACGCATTTTGCAACTCACATACTCACTGTTTCAGAGTTAAAGAGGATACATAAATAAAATCTAAATTCCAATAATAAAATACACCCGACGTAGCCTCTTCTTCCGAACGGCTCATTCCATGGAAATTCGAACACAAAGCTCTAATCTCTTGGAGTAATAGCACTCACCACAGTGGTCAGCAACTCGCTCGCCGCACCAGAAACTCACTCATTTGCCCCACGACATTTAATTCTGACTGACTCAGGTTGTAGCACACTCATTAATATAGCCATAAAACGTTCCAGGACGTACGAGGTGTCCAAACATTCTGAATCTTTTAGTTCTCTGGTGGTTGATAGCTCTGTTTACGCAAGGAGAGCACCCAAATTATCTGTTTACGTTTCGGATGCCCGGCGCTGAACTCACAACAGTTTTGAGCAAACCGCTGTGTTCATAGTATATCATATCTTATTGTTTATTACATTATTGGCTGTCCTTATGTACGTTAAAGGCTTACTTATACCAATAATATCACCCATATTTCTTTTGTTATGGCCATATAATTATGAGTTATAAATAAATATCTCCTTGTTGTTAAAATGAAGTAGAATAACGTATTACGTTCTTATAAGAACCTTATTTTTTAAAATATTTCTTATTGACTCCCCTGGTTCCAAATTAAAAATAAGCCTTGACATGTTCTTTTGGGCTATGAAAACCCTATGTACTGTGGCGAACTTATTGTTGCGGCGAGGCGGCGAGGCCAACGAGTTCAAAGAGACAGACAATGCAGCGCAGAGATAAAAGCTTGCCGGAACGGCCGGGGGAGGGAGACGGACTTCTTGGAGGGTTCGTCTTTCTTCTAACGCCGTCCTGATTGAGAATATTCGACAAATTTCCGGAATAGTGAGTAAGCAAGCTGCCACCCGTCACTAGGAACAGTTGTTAATTGAACTCGTGTGCGCAAACAGCTGTGTGAATTTTGTTTGTGGTCGATAACCTTGCAAGTTTTATTGTGTATGTGACGTCATTCTGGACTGTCAGGTTGACCAAAGTGTGCTTCTACGGAAATAAAGAGCTATTTTTAGTGTTTGTAACCTGGACTTTTAATTTAACGAACTCACAAAGTCACAGCATATTTATTTCCCTGCCGTAGATTAAAGAATTACAAGAAACAATAATATGTCCAAGAGAAAAATGTAGATTAAGGAGACCTTTCTTGTATATGGAATGGTTTAGAATCCTAAAAGCAAAGTAAAACTTGCTGAGATGTTCACAAATATAATCTGTGATTGATAGCTGAAATCAAAATTCGTATAAATATAAACTTCAGAACTTGTAGATAAAGTAACAAACTCTAGTAGGATAAATAACAAGAATTAACAAAACATCCAGGCACAATGGTTGTATATGAAATATGCTTTTTAAAATGTAATTGTATCTAATTTTGTAGCGTGAATTTTGCACCACTTCAGAGAAAGAAATCGTAATTCCTACAAATTCTGGAGTAAAGCCGTAAAATTTAGCCCTCTATTTTAGAGAAGTTTCGTTCTACAAATTTTTTCCACTGTTAAATTCAAGTGCTCAAGTACTGTGGCTTATAACTTTTCAATAGCATGAATTGTTCTTCTAAGCTTTGAAGAGTTTTTTAATGAGTGTAATTTACTCCAAAGCTATTGGTGAAAGCTTCATAAAACTTTAAAATGACAAAAACAGTGTGGGCTGTTATGAATGTATTTTGCTGCTAAAAATGTAGGACTAATTTTCAAACTAATTACTAATATATGTTTATTAAAGAAATTAATAATATTTTGCATAAAAGAATCTATTGTGTGAAAGTAATCCGTGTACTTAGATGCTAAAACCTATATCCTTTAGAACGATTTAGATCGCTTCTTTCCATCCCCTATTGGAAAATTCCTTTTTGCCAGCATGACATCAAATTCTCCAACTCACTCGTATGTTTCCCGGTAAAGCAATGGAGTTCTCATATACAAAGAGATACGACTTAGTTGGATAACTTAATATCATGCTGGCATGTTGGCCAAGGTAGCTCAAAAGTTAAGAGCAACCGGACGGAGACCGGGAGGTCCGTGGTTCAAATCCCGGCTATGACACTGAATGTTTTAGTCAGACTCTATCCAAAATACACGAATGTTTACCTGATTTTGGTTGATTTAACAAATGAGTTTTATAAGCCAGCCTGAACATTAGAAAAAAAGTGTTAAGCAGGATTATATACAATAATATTTAAAACTATACAGTGTGGTGCCGCTATAAAAATGGTAGGAAAATACATGAAAGATTTTATATGCAATAAGCACTTCCTTTAACCAAAATAATATATTTGAACATTGTAGTTTTCGGTTAGCTATAAATTACAGGAATTAATTCACTTATTAAATGTTTCTTGATTGCTGTAAAAAGAACTGAAGTTAAGGATAGCAGCTGAAATAATCTAAACGCCTTCACGGACATGCTCTAAGCGTCAGCTATTATTATGTTGGCAACTGTGTGTGTTAATCAAATCGCTACGCTTATAAGTCCATGACTTCACAAGTTTGAAATTTGCTTGGAAAAAAGGAGAAAAATTCACGTCACCTTTTGACATGCATGATTATAGGTTCTGCTGAACGGTTTGCCAGGGAACATGAAACAATAAATCACTTGTTGCCTTGATCTTGGTTTGCATATCATAATAATTACTTTGCCAGACCGTCTTCACAGCTTTAGCACCGTGTAATTACGGTTTCACACTCATCATCCGCCATTCTGGGTGGCGCCAGGGCAACACAATCTTTTAATGAGATGTTTTCGGATCTGGCGTGTATCCACAGGTCTCTCTTATTTTCTTCTTCTACGCCCATTAGCCTATTTATTTAGTTTTTATCTATCTCCCTCGTGTTAAACACACAAGAATTACCGTCACTGAGGTCACCATTTATTTTTATGATTCGTAATGCTTGCTTTTAACTGTAACCATGAGCTTTTTATTGCGTTAACGTTTTATTCTTTTATCAGTGGAGATTTAAAAATAGTTTCTGTCTGACTCTGCAAGTTCCTGCCCCTCTCTATCTTTTTCTCTGCATGCAAGGACCAATTAACAAACTTGACTGCCAACTCCTTGGTTGTTGTCTTTTTATCGGGGGGGGGGGGCGAAGGGGATGCGGTTGCCAGTATTAAAACTTACGAACAAGTGAATATAAATGTTTCAATTTCTTACTTTCTCCCCCGTGCCTAAAAGGAAAGAAGCTGTGTTTTGTGTGTTCCACCCAAAACTTTGATGTCCAGATTTTCTCGGTAATACATATTTTTAAACCTTCTGAATCACAAAACAGACGGCATGTGTATATCTAAAATAGACAACTACCTTACTCTCAAATGAAATGCTAGATAAATATGAAATTTATTATTGTCGCCAACGCATTGTTGGGTCTAGATGGCGCGGGCGACGATATCAAAGAGACGGACAGTCAGTGCGGAGATAAAAGCGTGCCGAAACGGAGGGGAGGGAAGGAGACGGATTTATGGAGAGTTCGTCTTTCTTCTAGCGCCGTCTTGATTGTTTGAGAATATTCCGGATAGTAAGTCAGCTATAAATAAGGAAGCCACAGCTCGTCAAGGGAGTCAGTTGTTAATTGAACTCGCATGCGTGAACAGCTGTGTGAGCTGTGTTTGTGGTCGATGACCTTGCATGTTGTTTTGTGTATGTGATGTAATTCTGGACTGTCAGATTTATTTATACGGACATAAAGAGCAATTTTTGGTGTTTGTAACCTGGACTTTTAATTTCACGAACCCACATGGTCACAATATGTAAAAGTAACATATTTAACAAAATTCCTTCATTTCAAATGACACTTTACCTTGAAAACCTTTTGATTTCCTTTTTGTTTTCTCAAACATATGTATAAATATCATATTATGAAATTGCTGACAAAGCCTGAAAAGTTATCATTATTAGGAATGAAGTCGAATCTTTGACTTGCGAGATTTCGTAGAAAATTCTTGATCCTCATTGATTATCTCGAAGTTCCACTCGGTGCCTGAGAAGCTCTTAACTCGGGTTTTTAGTCACTGATAGAATTCTGACAAAATCAATTTAATACTCACATATTTAATATATTGAATTCTTTTCAATTTTGGAACAAAATTCATTTTGTTTTATTCTCTTTATCTTTAAATTACAAAATATTTTACAACCTAACTATAAAATTATTTCTATTTGCACAATTGAAATATCATACCAAATTACCTTGATTTCATACAGTTTACACAAGTAACTTATTCAGTGGAAATTAATTGTTCTTTCACAATGGCCGTGTGTAGGCTAAATTGTGGAAACGAAGAGTCAGACTGAAAAATTCAATGCCATAGCCGGGATTTGAACCACGGATCTTCTGATTTCCGTCCAGCCGCACTACTATTTTGCTACTATGGCCAACGTGCCGATATGACATTAAATTCTCCAACTGACTCGTATTTTCCCGTAAACCACTTAGGAGTTCTCATAAACACATGATACGACTACCTTAATAGCGACATACTACATGTAAGTACTTTAAGGCCCGGGCTTTGTAGTTAACCACTATTAGGTCAATTAATGCAAATTGATTGTTCTTTCACACTGGCCTTAATTAATTTCTATTAATTGACTTATTAGTGGTTAACTATAAAGCCCGGGCCTTAAAGTACTTACAATATAGTAAGTCGCCATTAAGGTAGTTGTCTGATGTGTTTATGAGAACTCCTAAGTGGTTTACGGGAAAATACGAGTCAGTTGGAGAATTTAATGTCATATCGGCACGTTGGCCATAGTAGCAAAATAGCAGTGCGGCTGGACGGAAACCAGAAGATCCGTGGTTCAAATCCCGGCTATGGCATTGAATTTTTCAGTCTGACTCTACGTATCCACAACTTATTCAGTGATTCAATACTAAAATATGTTATCTTCATGCTCCCCACCAGTTCGTTAATTTTTTTTCCATTGCTACGGAGATTTTGCATTTTTTCTTATTAGTCCACTTCTTTTCGTTTGTATTTTAATCTCTTTAACGTTTGTATAACAACTTTTAAATAATGTAATAAATAATTTTCAACATAAGTTAAAAAATGATAAATATAAACATATGAACAATGTTTAAAGGGGTTTCAGCTGTTATATACACTTTTTTGTAATTTTGTATACCGTGTAAATTAAGATTCACTGCACAAACAATTTGGTTCATTTTAAAACACAATTTATGAATATAAACTGTTGTGGTATTGAAAGCGCATGGAATTTCAGTCAGCTGCCTTTATATCGACAATCTGACAATCGACTTAGATTCTTGAATACATATGGATTCTCTTTTCTACCTTACGAAATGTGTAATTAACTGCTTTTTGAAAGATGTGTCTCTGACGTGTTCTAGAAGAATAAACTTTCATAAAGATGGAGTAACTATAAAGATTGTAACTATAGGAGGGGAAACCTCGAGCTGACAGGGATGTATTGCGGGCCAACACCTCACAGGGGGAAGGGGTGAGGTGAAAGGAAACCTCAGGCTTGTAGCCAGCGAAGCCGAGAGTCATCCAGAGGCGCATTAGCGTTGGAGAAATTGTCACCCGGCATATCACGGAAGCTTCTCAGCACCACCAAAGGAGAGGACAGTGAGGTAACCCTAACGGCTTGGACAGTGACTTCTAGAAGGGCCCAGAAAGAACTTACAGAGCATCTGTCTGCACCGATAACCAAACTTAATGATAACAAGCGAATGAAATGAGAGAGTAAAATAATTCGTGGAGCAAGGAATTCACCCCAAAATTCGTATAGTAACAAGGGAAAACCACGGAAAAATCTAAGTTCGAGTGGTTGGCCGAAGGGGAGAGTTCGTGGGCGAATGAAGTCTTGTGAATGTAGCATTTTAGTTTTCCCCATACTTTTTATTACATTTATAAAATAAATGTAAAATATCAGCTATAGACCATTTTTTTCTTCAAAAATTTGTACACATTGACATTATGATCAGTTGATTACAGGACAATCAGTAATTAAAGATTAGAGGTGGTGATTATTCGGATTTTGTAAATAGAACTTTAATACTTGGATGGGTAGAGTCAGATTGAAAATTCCAATGCCATAGCCGGGACTTGAACACGAATCTCCCGGTCTCCGTCCGCTTGCTCTAAGCATTGAGTACCTTGGTCAACGTGCCGATATGACATTAAATTCTCCAACTGTCTCATATGTTTCCCAGTAAATCACTAGGGGTTCTCATATGCCGCACTTTTGTGGCGGCTTCCGTGTGTAAGGGATGATTTGGGTATTATCTTAAATTTTAATCAACTTGGTTAGACCATTATTGAGAAAATTAAAGTTTATGAAAAAGTGTTTCGTGTAGAGGTGGGTTATCTTGAAAATCTCTATGTCGCCTGCCTGAAAGGTGCTGAAAGTAAATTCCAAGTTTGGTACTTAACCAAACTTTTTAATTTTGAGTTTTTCGGTTCAAAGACGCTTATTTTGCGTTTTTTGCCTCTTTATAGTTTACTTCTGCAGATTTATTCCATTTTTTCTTTATTTTCTTTGGTTTTGTTAATTTTTGTTTGACACTTTCACTATTAGATGCACCATCGATTTTGTGTAACAGAAGGTAAACCATATGTGTGTGCCCGCATGCACAGATCTTTTCGTATTTTTTATTCAGGGGACCTCAAAACGGGAATACCCACTGAAATTTCTGTACTCAATTTTTCGGTGGCATTCAGTAGGTTTCAAATTTATGTAATTGCGTAGTAGAGAACGTAAAAAAGATAGCATTTTTTCTAATTCTAAGAAATAATGAATGAGACGGAATGTAGATAGAGAAATAAATGATTGAACACTTTCAATAGGAAATGCTAATGTGAGTAACCCAATATTTACGTACAGATATTCGTTTCATGGATTATAGACTCATTGTATCGTTTTCTTCAAGCTGAAGCTTAATGATATATATATATCATATATATATAATATATATATAATTTCATTTAAAATATATAATTGGCTTTTAGAATACTTAAAAAAATGAATTTTGATAAATCATACATCTCAGCACAAACAATTGAAGTGTGCAGTTCAAACGCCCAAGGCGCAAATAAGAATACAAGGTTACAAGGAATACAAAATATAGTGTTAAATATAATATTCCTTGATAATACAAGGAATACTTAAGATTATTGATAAACTTGCAAACGGGCAGAAAAATTGAACCAGATTTGTTCCGAAGATTGTTCCATTACAAATATCACCTCAGGAGAGAATCTATAAATGAAAGACTCCAATAATGAAAATAAACTTTGCAAGGTAGAATCACGAATGTATCTGCACAGGTTGAGTCAGATTTAAAAATCCAATGCCATAGCAGGGGTTTGAACACGGATATCCAGAATTTGGCCTAAACATGGCGTGTGTAAACGATCAATTTAATTTCCATTAATATACCAGCAGTGGTTAGACTATAAAGCCCGAACCTTAAAGTACTTACGTGTTTTAAGGAGTTGTTTCATGTGTATATGAGAATTTCCTAGTGGTTTACCGGGATAATGCGAGTCAATAAGAGAACTAATGTCATACTGGCACGTTGACTATGGTAGCTCAATGGTTAGAGAAATCTGTCAGAGACGGGAGATGTGTTCAAATCCCGGCTATGGCACTGGATTTTTTAAGTGTGACTCAACCTGTCCAAAATTTGACTTACACACGGTTGGTGTAATATATATATATATATATATATATATATATATATATATATATATATCATTTCCAATGAATGTACCTGTTTTCCACCGCTAGAGAGCACAATAAGGAGGAGAGTCGAAACTTGAACTTGTATTATGAAATACAACAGTAACTTGGACATGGAACATCAACGAATATCTGGTAAAGGTACGTTTAACTGAAGAGCTTCCGCAACCGGGGTTATGTACCCTCCTTTCGTGCTTCTATCGTCACCCCGAGAGAGAGGGATGGGAGAAAAGACGCAAAGGACGGCCAGATACGGATGAACGACAAACGCAAGGCCTATCGTTTCCAGTACAAACTATCCAACGTCGTCCGTCCTCGACCCTAGAGACCTCCAACCCCGCGGCCTTACATCATGGTCCTCACAGCAGAAGTAAAGTTATTGCCAAACAAATTGACATCTGGAGTTTACAAATAGCAAACTATGGAGCGAGTCACTCTTTTATGATGATTTCAAACCACCACGCAACCTGGCACTAATCAGTGCTTAATGGAGGGTGAGAGGCTTGAGGTTCAAGACAATATTTGCAACCCTTATTAGTATAGGCTCGTTCACTACTTCCAAAGAATATTTTCTGTGCCAAATTGTTTGGCGATAATTATAACACCTGATTGACGCAAAATCAAATGACGCTAGGATAGAGCATCCGACGACGACCCTCCCTGACTTTACATGCTTTCGTTGACCGGGCTGACACCTTTAGTTAGCAAGTTCTGTTTAATCCAACCCGCCGGACATCGTCGTTTGGTCGTACTACCCTGAAATGTATGGGAACGGAATGAGGGCTAAGGGAAATGAGGGTCAGGAACGCCAGAGTATGAGTATGACCACCGAATACAGGGCCGGCAAGACGAGCACCTGAAGTGTGAAATGCTTTAGCTCTACAATCACCAATTACCTTTTCTTTCTGTCTGGCACATAAACAAACAGGTGACGTGTGCCACAGTGGCGGTCATTCAGTTTGTGGATTATTTAGGTCTTTCAGATTCAGTGGTGGTCATTCAGATTGTGGATGTGACTGCGTCCTATGGGACGTAATCAAATGAATACTTTAGAAAGCAAAGTTTCGCTAGGAAAGCAAGAAAATGGTTAATGACACTATAGAATATCAGTAATGCTAGAGAGACAATGCTAGAGAGCTCATATTTTGAGAAACCGCCCTCTCACCACTGTTCTAATCTTAGCCAAACCTTAAGGTGACAAGCAGTTCTTTAGAATTAACAAGTTTGTTATCGGTTTTTTGTTTTGTTATTCAATGGCTGTTACGCAGGGCTAATTATTTCCATTATTCTGCTAAATATATTTAAATGACTTCTATACTGCATTCATAAAAATAAACGTCACAATGTATCTGAAAAATGCATTGAAATTGTTTACAGTGTGCATTTTTAGACAGTGGCGTAGTCATAATGATACTCCTTTAGTTTACGCCATTAGTATCATTGCTGATTTCTGCGAGGGCTTTTCAATAAAGAATGGTCATAATTTTTTGTGGTCATAATTTTTCGCATTAAAATTCAATCTTATTATATTCTGTTAGCTTAATGTGTAACAAACCTGCCGTAGTAGTTTCATTGTTGGTACTCCTGGTTCCCACCTGTGAGAACCAGGCTTATTCAGACATGTTCAGTATCGCCTACCGCTGCAATGGAGGTAACACGCGAGGAACAAACAATATGCGGCTTTGAAATTCTGCTTTCGTCTCAACAAATTTTCAGTTGAGGCCTACAAAATGTTACAGGAGACCTATGGAGAGTCTTTTCTTCCCTACAGCACAGCTCGGATGTGGTTTAAAATGTTTCAAGAGGGGAGACAATCAATTTCAAAGGAAGGTAGACCCGGTGCTCCAGTTACTGCCCTTACGGAAGAAAACATCAACACTGCTTCCATTGTGAGAGAGGATCGGCGAATTACCTTAAGATTACTTTCTGAAATACTGAACATTTCATTGGGTGCCACCCACACGTTGGTAACACAAACGTTACACATGAGACGTGTTTGTGCCCGATGGGTTCCAAGACTGTTGACTCCCGAAAAAAAGGACTTTCGCATGCAGGTCTGTAATCAGTTAAAGTTGATGTTAGAGGAAGATCCGTAGTTTCTTTCAAACGTAATCACTGCTGATGAAACTTGGCTACATCATTTTGGTCCTAAGAGCAAACAGCAAATCTTAGTGTGGAAATCTCCTTCATCACCAACCCCCTAAAAGCAAAAGTGGTTGCTTCTGCTGGGAAAGTTATGGTCATCTCATTGTTTGATATTCATCAATGGAATGGTTTATCAGCATGTTGCACCTGCACAAACATCAGCAACTGGATAATACTACAGGGATATCCTGAAAACATTGCAAGTTCATATTAGGCGCAAAAGACCACATTTCCGGGAAGCAGGCTGGATGCTGCACCACGATAAGGCGCGTCTGCATATTGCCAATGTTGTTGCTGAATATCTTGCAAAAATCAACGTGAAGTTCATCTCTTACCCTCCCTATAGTCCGGATTTAGCCCCATGTAAATATTTTCTATTCCCTAACATGAAGAAACGCCTTCGTGGGAGTCATTATCCATCACCAGAAGCAGTGGGAAGGCTGCGGAGGCGATTTTGAAGGATCTCTCAAAACATGGTTTCCAGCATGACTTTGAAGACTGGCATAACGCTGGGAAAAGTGAATCGCATTCAGGGGAGACCATTTTGAGAAGCTGCATCAAAACTATGAGGATGAGTGAAGGCACGTTGCCAAAAAAAAAAAAAAAAAAAAAAAAAATGTGATCATTCTTTATTAAACAGCCCTCGTATATAAACAGTGGTGTTTCAATGTCCTGCTGCAAATAAGATGAACTTAAATGTAAAACACATTGAAGATATCCATCCGAAAGGCTACTCCACCTCTAATACAGTACTTTATTTTTGTTTCGCAGTAAACCTTTCACAACCGAATTTAAAAATATATTTGACTTCGGCACATTTTACATTTCTCCATAAATGCTTCCACACAATTAGTTGAATATATAAATATATTGTGTTTATCGTGTAAATTAAATAATTTCGTTGAAGTGAAAAGTTAAATCGCTTAAAAAATTTAAATGGAAAATAAAATATTTAACCTTCAGCCGGAACAGCAGTCCCTTAGTTAAGAAAATGTGAATTTCTTTCCGCCGCTTAACATTCCTTGAAATATTTTGCCTCTGATTAAGTCATCTTAATAAGACAAATACAAATATTTGCAGTCTCAGATTATCCAAAATTTTAAACTGGATGTATAACGGTTCATGATTTGTGATTATATTTACAGTTTTAATAAAGAATGACAGTTTTATTGAAAGTGGCTGATTTCACACGGAGTGCTTCTCGCTGAATAATGCCCTAATAATTTATATTCGCTATAGACTTCAGCATGAAGCGCACTGAATGTTTCCTTAGGGAGAAGCTCGTAATATGTTCGATATTAGTAGAACATATCAAACACTTTGCTTCATGATCGTGAAGAACAAAATATTAGTCCCGATCAAACATTCGTCTTTTGCTCATGCAGTGCATGCAATGACAATCGCCACACGATTATAACCGGTTTTGTTGGTACCGGCTACTTAAGTCTTGAGAGTAGTGAGGACAAGAGTGAACTTAAATTCACACCTATAGTGCCTTCCTTCCCACTCCTGGAATAAAAGAACTCTCGAGTCACTTGCCCTACATCTGCACCGCATCGCTCATAACTTGTACAGGCTTAAGATGATATGCAGCCCAGAGTGTTCCAACATTAGAGGAGCCCAATCACTGAAGCACTTAATATTCGTGTGCACGAGGACAGAGAAGTCTTCGTGTTCTTAAAGGAGACAGCTGGACTATGTACACGCCTGTCTTAATTAAATTGTACACAAAACCATTTACAAAATGTGTAAACTGTTTAGAGCTTCAAAAGTTGAAATCAGCAGGGATCAATAGCCATCAGCAGGTACTATGTAATGATAACCAGTGAATTATTTTGTTTATACAGTAATATAAGTAACATTGGGAGATTAGTGAAGAATACGAATATGTCGTACTTTGCTCTGGCCAAGTGTAATAGACGTGTACCACTGGTGACAAAAAGCATTAAATATTCTTCAAACATTCAAACATTAAAGTCTCTATCGTATTATCTCATGGTGCTGGATTGGAGAGTACTTTTGAAAATCGGTATACTTTAAATACAGTACTTCTGGCCTTAAGATGAACCAATTTGCATTTGTTAATTGAAAATTTACTTGTACCTGCTTCGATGCACAGATCCTCACACTCGTATCACATACATAAGGGAAAAATATAAACTGTATACATTAAGGACACTTCAGCACGAGTTTGAACTATGACTTAACATATGTCCGGCCACTATAATAAATTAATACACTAATTAGGTATCTACAAGGTAACTGAATATATACGGTTTGTCTTTCAAACCGCGTTGTCTATATTTTTAGTACATATATTATATGCTTATATTTGAGATTTTTCAGGATTTCGATGGTGAATAAATACTGAGTATCGTGATAATGTAAAGATAATCTCGCGTTCTTGGTATCGTAGAGTCAGGACTTTTGTTCAGTCGTGATCGGAAAATAAAATTTTATATATCTATAACATTGACACGTGTGTTCTTAAAAATATTTATCAGTAATTTATGACAACAATTTATGAAGATTGTGTTCTCAGTTCAAGCAGGTAAAATGCAGCAAGCATACGATTTTATGGGATCTTGTGTACGGTTCGACTTCATATGTCTTTAGCTTAGCAGAGCATATAGGATAGTGATAAAAAATGAAAACCCTGATTAAGATAGCTTTTGAGCAGCTTTCCTTATAGTTTCCTTTAACTTGAATATGCTTAGCTCCATGACCAAGGAAATTGACTTTGAAAGGCTGTTTGGCCAGATAAAATAACCACACTATGTCTTGGCAACGCAGTAAAAATAAAACTAGTATGGGAAGGAATCTCCGTTGTGATATAATTCATTTGCGCAAGTAAACCTAGGTAAACCAGTCGCAGCAGCCAGAGGTCAAGACTGTTTACACTGAACCTCATCCGCAACACTTCCAATAAAAACACGATAGTAGCAATACAGAAGATGAATATTTCATGAAGTGTTATCCTCAACTATTAAAAAGGATATAGTTTACAACTATGTATTGCCAAATTAAATATGAGTAATGTTTATATAATAGTGTAATCATAAACGATTTGACGTTGTAGTTGTATACACATAAGCTTCTCTAATCAATGTTAAACAACTTATTTCAGCAAAACAGTTTCATTGTGTCGATTTCTTGCTAGTACAGCCAACATGGATTAGCCATTTACTCACTTCGTTGCGGGTATATGAAGAATGCAGTAAATATTTTATTGTTTTGTATGATCCATCTATAGTTGTTTCACAGTTTCAAGAAACATTACTATGAAAACCAAATGAATATTGAAGGAAAACCTTTATTTATATAAGTTAACTGTACAACAACGTTGCTAGAATTTAAATAAAATGTCACAAACAGAATATTACAACAATATATGAAAACATTGTTTTCTATTATGTGGATCTGAAGATGAAGGCTTTTAGAGATAGCCCGCAAGATCTCATTAATATTTTTCCTTCTATCAATTTTATACGGGATTATTTGAGATCTAAGATATTTGCTATGCACCTGCGTGCATGATGAGTTGAAGAGAAGAAAGGCAGTGTAGGAAATACCACTGAAAATGTTAGGAATAATGTTTACAGCTTTTACGTTATTAGACCATGTACAATGATATAGAATTTAAAAAAACCTTTGAAATAACACTCAACAGAAAACATAGGGTATCAGTTAAAACTTTTCCTGATTATGCGATAACTTGCATAAGAATCACAGTAAGAATTTGAAAAAGTTTGATAAATTATTCAATTTTATGTCAGTAAGAGCTTTTAGAAAAACTGCCCATTTAGCTATAGCAGAACTTTTGAGACGCACTGTGTGTGTGAGTGTGTATTTGTATGAAGATTCTCTTTTTGCAAGATTAAATATAATGCGATTACTTCCTCTCAGAGCGCTTAGGGTTTATATTTATCCACACCTGGTGATCCTCTGCTACAGAGGCAGTTTCTGCATAAAGAGCTACTTCAGTTGGGAAGGCGAAGCTGGCAAGCGATTTACGTGGTTACTAAGCTCCAGACACGCTACGAGATTCAAAAGCGAGCGATCAAGCATGGTTTATTTTTCTTCCATGACTTCATCCATCAAACTGGACTCGAAGGAAGCCCGCTGATCAACACCGTCTAGGTCTATCCAGCTTGTAGTCATTCTAATGAATGATCCCTGCACCGCTATATTTATGAACAAACTACTCCAATGAACGCAGTAAAATGTGCACCTGAATTCATCTGAATTTATTAAGAAACGAGAAATTTCATTTTTTAGTACCTTTCCAATCCGGAAAGCACTGTGTCCACGGAGCCCACAGCGTACAGATTATGGTCAGGTTTTGTACAGTCTTAACAGCTGCTTTCAAAATCCTTCTCAAGCGTAGGTGTTTCCTTTTTCTTTTTGCTTTAAGCAAAGTTACAGATTTTGTGGCTGACAATAAAGCCATAAATTACTGTTGAGTCTTCAGTAGTTTAGGGCATGTCATTTGTTCTCAACACTTGTAAGCAATTTAAAAATATTGGAAGCAATTTAGTAAGTTGTTAAGTTGCGACAACTCTTGGAAAGCCTTGTGGAGGACTGAATTTTCCAATATCTGATCATGTCAAGGAGTTAGATAGTTGTAAAGCAATACGAGTATGTCTAAAATTGATGCAAAAATGGGCCAACGCCAAAATTGCTGCTCAGCATTCATCCTGGGATGAATCCCAGCTGTCCTAACCTCGATATCCCATTTAGCACTTAATCTAATTTTGGCGAAGCTGCACCTCATTGTTGTAAATGATTGTTGATAGATCTAGTTTTTTAAAAAAATATAACATTTTATAGTCATTTGTCTTTTTAACAAACTTTATTATGCTCTTAAGAAGTACGCAGGCATAGCGTTGCTGCCAGCAAATGGTGAGATCTGGTGTTATGTACAGTACCAGAATGGAAGCTTATTCCTGCTGGATGGTGAGACGCCGGGGATACTTAGCTTCTTAACCTAAGCAGCTACTTTTTCTTTTTTGCAAACTATAGGTTTTGAAAACCACGTCTAAACGAAGATGGCACACGCCACTGTAATTACTGCACGGTACCCGGCCGGGTGGGCAAAGATAGAGGATACATGGCCGTAATGTAAATCTTGCCCTGCTCGGGCTGTTGAGCCAAGGATCTTGCATGGTGTTATCAGGTGTATCAACATCATGATAGCACAATATGGTGGAGGTTCCTTATCCTGAAGAAATTACAATTCAATGCCAAAAACCCTCAAAAATACATTTGTGTCATTCTCTTAGTAAATAACCAAATACAGCAGAAGATGCAGCTCCTCCACACATGGAGTTACTATGCAGAGAATTTGGAGTAAAAGCTTAAGATAAACAATCTTATCATTGATACTATACTGCAAAATGTGTAGTAACTTTTAATTTGTTCTAAATACGCAAACACGGAGTGGCGAGAATGACTAATTCGCCGAATACCAAGTATCCAATGCTCCTGAACATTGGTTATAAGCGTGTGAAAATGGTTGACCAATCCGAGAGGAAACGTCATTGGGGGTTCAAATGTTGGAAGAATACGTTTTCGGCACCCGTGCTTCACACGACATGCTTTAAACATCGTGATTACAAACTAATTACCAGAGCATAGAACCTAATTGAACTATCTTCGAAAAAAAGAATAAAATAAGATATTTTAACACTTTTCACTTATGAAAGTCGGGCCAGAAGGAGAGTCTCCCATGCTGGAGCTCCCGCAGCACTTAGGGCGTCTAGGTAGCACTTATGTTACTTGAATCCCAATAAGAAATTATGAACAGGAGACCCATAAAAACTGTCAGCACTACACTGTCTGTGCTAACTCTGGGTTCCGGGAACAAGCACCCCCCCCCCTCTCCAAGGAAGAAGAATCATTTGGAAGTCACTAATCACCGTTTCCTGGTCCTGCAATTATGAAAGACATATAATGATGGTACATATGAAAGGAAGCAGAGAGAAAATTCTGGTAAAAGACAAATTGTCCTAGCATTCCCTAACGGAACTCGAGAATACTACGAACAAAGCAAGATTAGAGTGGTCAGCCCAACTCAGAAAATTAACACTCCAAATGTAATCATCCCACATGAAAACTGTTACCGTTGCAAAGCAACGCATGAAGAGAGCATTACTTTGTAGACTGCACCGCGGTCGTGTCGTGTGTTGAAACAACTACCATCCTCAAATTATCATTCGATCCCCAGGATCTAATTCCATTTGCCCTCTCTCTCTCTCTCTCTCTCTCTCTCTCTCTCTCTCTCTCTCTCTCTCTCTCTCTCTCTCTCTCTCTCTCTCTCCCTCTCTCTCCACCTTGACTGATGAACAGTCTCCAAACTAGAGGAATGTAATTTAGAAAAGCCATCTTAAATTATATTTGTCCTGCGGGTTATCTCACTCCTTTGGTAGGCAATATTATTCCTAATTCAGATACGGGAGATTAAATAAAATCTCTAAATAAAGTTCGATTATATGTTAATATTTTCATGGCTTTTAATGTTTATATTTTAAACAAGCCGAGTGCATGTTGGAAATTCAATTATTCTTCCACAAAATCCGTGTGTAGGTTAAGATTTGCAAAAATAGAGTCAGACTGAAAAATTCAATGCCATGGTGGGCATTTGGACCAAGTATCTCCCGGTCTTATCCGGTTGCTCTTAACCTTTGAGCTACCATGGGTTACGAGCCGACATAACACTAAATTCTCCAACTTACTCATATGCTTCCCGATAAACCACTATGGCCTCTCATTATGAAAAGCATACAATGGACGCAGACCGGGAGATTCGGTGGTTCAAATGACCATGGCATTGAATTTTTCAGTTTGGCTCTATTTATTCAAATCTTAGCCTACACACAGCTAGTGTGGAAGAATGACTAAACTTCCAGTGAATAAACTGATAGTTGTAGCTACAAAGCTACAAAGCTCCCAGTCGCCACAAAAGATACGTGTCTCGTTGTATATGCGAGCTCCTAGTGGTTGATCGGGAAACATGCGAGTCAGTTTAGGAATTTAATGTCATGATGGCACGTTGACCATGGTAGTTCTATGGTTAACAGCAACCGGATGGAGGCCGGAAGATCTGTGGCTCAAATCCCGGCCATGATATTGAATTTTTCTGACTATTTATTCAAGTCGAGTACATTATTTATAGTCGTTTAAGTAACGGTAAATATTGAGATGGATAAAATACATTCAGCTTAACGTTTCAAACATTTCTACGAATTTGTTATTTCTAAGGTCTAAAATCGCACAATGCTGAGCATTTTGAAACGGTAGTTAATTACGCAAGAAATTAGAGATTCAGTTGTTACAATTCAGCTTTAGAAAAATCCATTGCTCGCAAGGTACTTCTCATTACGTTATTTCTTTATAGCTTTATGTGTAAGATCACAAACACATTCATACTCTCATTCATATATCCAAACTCTGGAGAGAATACGGAATAATTTTGACTAGATAAACATTTCCATCTCCCAGCCGGAAATCTCAATGGGACCACTCGCACAGTAAGCCAGTGCTGCAACATATGCATATATTTGTGGGGAGCTGAATTAAATACACACAGTGAAAATTAAGATGGCTACAAATTTAAACTTTCTCTAAATAACTGTTGCGGAGCTTAGTAATTTATCGTAATAAGAAAACTTTTTCGCTTTTACTAATATTCTCCATGGAATAAACGCTCTATTAAATTCTAATACCTTCAAAATTTTCTTCAGTTTTCTGTCTTCAACTAAACTTCTTGTTTTCTACGGAGATCTCTTGTCCGCTTCATTAACTATTTACAATAGTTTCTCCCTTCTTATCTTAAATATTTTATTTAGAGAGATGATGTTAAAAGTCCACCTTTGGACATCTCTGAGTAGTGTTAAAAGAAGATAATTCTACCACGCAGTGTTAAAAATTGTTGGCATTCCAATGTGGCCAACTTTAGTTTCTTGTGCAATGTGACTGATGGCACAATCAGGTAGGCCATGTTTGTATCGATCGTAGGCTACGGCATCAATCTGTAAATGGTGGATGATATGAATGTCAACATGATTAGTTTTATTAGTTTTACATGTCGTTTATTAGTTTCACTGCCTGCTTTATATACGATTTTATATAGAATGTTTGGTCATGCTGCCAACACTGATGCCAAGCAAGGCAATATTTGAACATGGCAGCACGTTAAGCTTCGGGCCTCCGAAATAGGTAAAACAAACTATTTATTATCTACAATATATCCATAAATATTCAGTAATGACTAAAAATACTATATGTCACTCGTGTTCAAAATAATTTTTATTCTGTTCGCAGGAATTGCTCCACTCGCTTTCGCTCGTTCCGCAAGTTATCCTGCTCACAAAATAAACTTCTTCTTTTTCCACTTGTATCATAAACAACTAATTCTTTTCTCGTAATTTTCTTTCTCATAAATGTTTATTCACTCTTTTCTCGTAATGCATTCATTTATAAGTATTTAATCAACGAATTTTACTAACAAAATATTTAAAATATTTGCTTTCGTTCTCTTATCTTTTCTGAAAATATTGTTTGTAAAATGTAGTATCAGCTCATCAAATTTATACTATTTAATAAAATGCTGAATTATTTACATACGTTTGTTTCTATGCTTTCTCATTTTTATATTCTCTCTTAAGTGACTCGATGTAACATATACTCCTTTGACTACGCTATGGCTAAATATAGTTACTACTGTTACTTTAAAGCTAGTGGTTTCATTAACATTTGGGTTTTATTGGACTGCCAAGTACTGAAATACTGCACAAGAACCATAAAGGATTTTGACTGTAATAATGGAAACCCATTCTTCTAAAAGGTCTGCCAAATAACAGTGCTTCATTTCTTCTTGCATTTTCTTGTTCATGCTACTACAGCGATCTTGATATTTTTGGAGACATAAAATTTGCGCTTGTACCGATGGTTGCCAACTTTTGTACTGTTTTATTTCGCTGGGCTTCTAAGTAAAGCAATGTGTAGCTACAAGTTGGAGAGTCGTCTGTTTCAAAATGGTACATATCAAAACTTGTGCTGTGGTCAACTTTTTAATCTTTTTATGTTACATTTTGGGGAGAACATTTAAGGGATTTCAGCAATTTATTACAACCTTCTGGTTTAATAATTGATACGAGGTCATAATGTCACAGGATATTAGCTAATTGATCTCTATAGGTACTTAATTTCATTACGGAAAAAAGAACGTTCAGGTCATATATTAAAACCACTGGTTTCCCATTATTTCTGTAGGCACATCAGCATTATTTGGAAACAACTGTTTTAACCATGGCACGACAGACCTAAGAGAGCCAAGGCCTACCAAGCCAACTGCCGGTCTCACGCCCACTTACGCACGGCAGAGGTGGGCGATCATCCAACCGGTACGGGGAGGAGATGGGGTCAGCATCTCCGCATCCCCCAGCCGGAATGTTGGTTTCCGTGACCTGGGCCGCTTCCGCTTACTTAGTGTAAGCTCCTCACTTTCCTCACGATGCTGAGTGGGCACCGGGATTTAAAATCCGCACCCCATGTGTGGGATCGAACTCGGACCACCCTCCGGGGTCAGGCATACCGCCTTAGCCCGCTACACCACTGCGCAGGACTTGGAAATATATACCGTTTCCATCGTAATGTAATAGCAGAGAGTAATATATGTTTTGATGCTCGTTACATCAGACTGACAGGTCTAGCACGATGCCTCAGTTTATACACGTTCTTGAGGGCAACTGATTCAGCTCAACATGTTTGAACATTTAGTCTTTCTAAAACTTATTTTGTGCTACTGAGAGGCTCTTTAAGACATATTCAACACTGACAAACAAAACTTCAGTGTAACTATCCTGTGGCCTTGACTTACCTGTCTCAAATGCATGGCGGAACTGCATGCTATTATGTACTATAGTACAATACAGTACGTATCTTTACTAGCGTCAGATATTTCAGAGACCCTCTCCCAACACAAAGCAAATAAGTTAATATGAATATGGGTCTGAAAATAATGTATTGCTTCGTTACAAGAAAAAGTTGAGGATTATAAAAATAGCTCCAAATGGCTTCCCTCTTGCTTCGATGCAAGAATAAGCATGCCACACGTATTTCATTGAAAATTCCTGGAGAATTTGTATTTGGTCAAATCCAGTGCATATATGCACTTAGTTAATATCTGGGACAGAATTCGCATATATCAGGGACTTTAAATATCCTCAGTTGAGGAAATCCTTCGAAATAAAAACAGAAAATCGAGTAGTACGTGCAATGAATCACTATCGTCCAATCTATGTATGCGGAAATTTATCGTTCAGTAAACTGTGTACTATTCAACTGAAATGAGATGTGTAATAGCTGTGTAAAAATATATTCGTTGGCTATCGTGTAGAGGTACATCATTAACTAAATAATGCGACTGATTTCGAAAAAACGTATATAAGTCTCTGCATCAAGGCGCGGAGAAAAGAAATTGTAACTAATAAGGTGATCACAAATTGTTCCATCTCAAACGTTTAGGCAGAACCTCTATTGATGTCCTTCCTGTTGTGCCTTCATGAGGACTTTCATAGACATGGATCTGAGTGTTAGGAAAATTGAAGATAGCATTGCGAGCAAAGCCAGGATCATCAGTTAGCAAGGTACAAGCTAGGAAATTCACGAACATAGCAAATCCTGTACACGCGATGATAGAAAGTTCTTCTTGACCCAAACAATATTTTGGTCATTCTAATCGCCGTATGTGATATTTGTAAAACATTTTCATGAATTTATTTACATAGTATGTAATTAATGCCTTCCCATGCGGCAATGTGTCTTGTGCTATATGATAAATATATGTCTACACTACGAGGAATTCGTTCTATTCGGCAATTTCTTGTATCTAAGTTGGTCTTCCAACATCTAAAACACTCCTCTCAAATCAGGTAATCTCTCTCAAACTTTGGTAAACTCATGAGAATATTAGTACAACTGTATAAAGAACAATCAGGGAACAGCAATTTAATGTTACTAATTACTTTTGTTGTCAACAAAGGAGAGCAATTTTAAGCAGGTTTCAGATTCATATTCACATGAACACTTTTGTTGATTTGATGTTAGGAAACGTCTCCTAAATATTTCTCCAAAAAAAAGAAGAATCAGGTGTGTGTGTGTGTGTGTGTGTGTATGTATGTATGTATGTATGTATGTATGTATGTATGTATGTATGTATGTATGTATGTATGTATGTATGTATGTATGTATGTATGTATGTATGTATGTATGTATGTATGTATGTATGTATGTATGTATGTATGTATGTATGTATGTATGTATGTATGTATGTATGTATGTATGTATGTATGTATGTATGTATGTATGTATGTATGTATGTATGTATGTATGTATGTATGTATGTATGTATGTATGTATGTATGTATGTATGTATGTATGTATGTATGTATGTATGTATGTATGTATGTATGTATGTATGTATGTATGTATGTATGTATGTATGTATGTATGTATGTATGTATGTATGTATGTATGTATGTATGTATGTATGTATGTATGTATGTATGTATGTATGTATGTATGTATGTATGTATGTATGTATGTATGTATGTATGTATGTATGTATGTATGTATGTATGTATGTATGTATGTATGTATGTATGTATGTATGTATGTATGTATGTATGTATGTATGTATGTATGTATGTATGTATGTATGTATGTATGTATGTATGTATGTATGTATGTATGTATGTATGTATGTATGTATGTATGTATGTATGTATGTATGTATGTATGTATGTATGTATGTATGTATGTATGTATGTATGTATGTATGTATGTATGTATGTATGTATGTATGTATGTATGTATGTATGTATGTATGTATGTATGTATGTATGTATGTATGTATGTATGTATGTATGTATGTATGTATGTATGTATGTATGTATGTATGTATGTATGTATGTATGTATGTATGTATGTATGTATGTATGTATGTATGTATGTGAAGAACATATGTCATACACAAAGGTATGTTAAATACTAAAATGTGTATTTTTGTTCAGTATCTTCAAGTATCTGAAAATAACATTTTCAAGAAGATTCCTCAACTCCAGACTACCATTTATATGGACAATTTCCAAAAGATTCTCACTTGAAGGATACTGTATTTGCATATTAACCTTGCACTTACAAGAAAATTAGCAAAAAGATAACAATTATCTCGATTGATATGAAGTACTTAGAGCAATAAGCATTTGCATGAATAGTTTAGAGTACAAGAATAGTTTTACTAGACGTATGATTGTACCACATCAGATCTGGTACACTTTGTTTACGATTCATTATCTAACATTGCAAACTATTGCAAAGCTCTGTAAAGAAACCCAAGCAAAAATTAGGGCACGTTGCTTTCAGTGGGATTTGCTTTCTGTTATTATTATTATTATTATTATTATTATTATTATTATTATTATTATTATTATTATTATTATTATTATTATTATTATTATTATTATTATTATTATTATTATTATTATTATTATTATTATTATTATTATTATTATTATTATTATTATTATTATTATTATTATTATTATTATTATTATTATTATTATTATTATTATTATTATTATTATTATTATTATTATTATTATTATTATTATTATTATTATTATTATTATTATTATTATTATTATTATTATTATTATTATTATTATTATTATTATTATTGTTATTATTGTTATTATTGTTATTATTGTTATTATTGTTATTATTGTTATTATTGTTATTATTGTTATTGTTATTATTGTTATTATTATTATTATTATTATTATTATTGTTATTATTATTATTGTTATTATTATTATTATTATTATTATTATTATTATTATTATTATTATTATTATTATTATTATTATTATTATTATTATTATTATTATTATTATTATTATTATTATTATTATTATTATTATTATTATTATTATTATTATTATTATTATTATTATTATTATTTATCATCATCTTCACCTTTATGACCATTATTGTCATAATCATCATTAGCGTCCTTATCATGGTTATTATTCAGTTACTATACTTTAAGTGGAGTAAATCTGAAACTAAAGCGACACATCTGCACTTTTAGTTCAAGATATACAGAATATGGAGCAATCTAGTGCGTCAGTAGTTCTTAGGTTTTGTGTGCCCAAATTATCGAAACGTTCCTTAACTTTGCTTTTTTTGTTTTGTTTTTGTTTAATTATAGGTAGAATGTGTACTTGCGTTTACTTCACAACTGATTAGCTATCATTTAGGATACCATCCTTTGTGTCCCTTAGAGGCATTTGACATTGCAGCAAAATAGTGCAGAGAAACATATTTACAATAGCACTGGCTGACCATATCTCTCAGGCGTTAGCCCAAGACATCAAATTTTGAATTCAAACTAAGCAAAAACATCTATTATTCATATTGTTATATGTATAATCCCAGTTATCAAATGCCATCAACAGATAATTATTATACTTTATTTCCACTAAAATTTCAGTATTGTTTTTTTTTTTTTTTTTTTTTTAATTCAATGTACTTTCCTTCTATTCTGGAAGTACGTAGTGCCGGAATATAAAAGTAGCAATGGGTAATTAGGAACAAGTCAAATAATTTTTTTCAGTAAATCGCCAATTTAAATATTCTTTCGAAAACAATAAACTACTTAATATAAACGAAAAGCATTCTAAGACCTTTTGTGTGGTTTACGCTTTCTTGTCTATTATCAGGTACTACACACATAAGTCTGGAAACTGTCTCTCGTCTCTCGGAGCAGAGCAAAAGTTCTCCATGCTACTGCCTTCAGTTGAACTGGATTTACTCCATAGCGTTCTACAACTGTTCTGCTTACGCGAAAGACGGGGCAGTTGGATGACCTGGTATATTATTAACAGTTCCAAATTTATTGTAACCGATAATGTCTCATTCTCAACGGGTTCTATGTAATATACCGCAAGGAATTCACAAAATCTTACAGTATCAAATTGCTGTTAAAGCGCACAATTTATGCTAACGGTTTCTGAAATATTGTTCTTGGTTTGAATATACAAATATTTATGCTTTTTTCAAGAGAAGAATTGCTAGGTGTTTTTCAATCTTGATCATTTAAAGAGAACAGAATTTAGAAGTCATCTTAAGTTATTTGGCCTTTCCTTAAAGGCAATTTATTCCCTTAAACCCGTTGTACCTATAAACAGCTGCAAAATATTACAGCAAATGTTCACCTTGATTATGAAGTATATACTATATAACTTTAGATAATAATAATCTGATTATGTGAAGCGAAAGTAAATCATCAGTTTTGTTTTATTCTGCTCATGCCAATACTTCGGAATATCAAGAAACTATCAAGAAACTCTTGAAATGTTTGAATATCTCCTAAATTTACTCTACTTTCTCTCCTTTGGATTTCCAAGTAATAAACAATTTCTACAAATATTTACATTGACTGATATGAGGTAGATGGAAGAATAACATTTTGTAAAAATAGTTTGTTGGGGAACTGATAGAGAAAGCTGTGACGAACTATATTTTTTTCTTGAAAAGTGACAAAAATTTCACGTGTGCTATGCCTTAATTCCATCGAAATCTTCCCTTCTCCCTCCTTAATTTTTATGTTTCTCCAGGCACTAAGACATTGTAACTCAAATGCTAACATGTAACTATTATGTCTGTTCTGCGGCGTGCAGAAAAGGTAATTTTTGTAATTTGGATGCCGATTTATATTCATATGTATCTTTTATAAGTATAAAATTGAATTCTTTAAATCTCTGATACATCATATTAGAGAAATATAATGAGAATCCTTAAATAAATTAATATGGAATGAAATGAAAAGAAAGTTCCCCGAAGATTTTTATTTTATTTCATTTTGTGAATAATTACATTCTGAATAAGAGAAGATATGTTACAAAGAAGTAGAATAGCTAGAGACATAATCATAAGAATGTCCATTATCGTCTACTTGGGAAAATGGTAAAGAAGTGTTTCCCGATGAAGGTAGTAGGAAAAATAATAATGTGTGTAAGATTTACTGATTTTATCTATAGTAAAAGTATAAGAAATAGACAAATGACAACTCCTCGTAGTACCGGATGAACATAAAGGCTAATACAATTACTACTAAAACAACACAATTATGAAAATACGAAATAAAGTAAATGGACGTATTTAGATATTTATAATATACGATACAGGGAAAAATGTTAATAAATATTTTCTTTTGGCACTTGAACTAAGAAATAAGGAAGATACTGCTTGCTTTGTGTGAGTGTGGTATTATACAGAGTGAACATGAAGTTTTGATCCATTTTTGAGAAAACGGTTGATTTTGAGTATCTTTTACAGAAGATCTAAAAGATGCTGTCAACTGAAGAACGAATCGCTGTTGTTTCTGCACGTTTTGGGGGGGGGGGGGTTTACGTATCAGGAGATTCAAGCAGATCTTGAACGAAAATTCCATAAACCCGGTCCTACCAGGGCTACTGATGCAGAAATTTCAAGGAATAGGCAGTGTGCAAGACGTGAAACATTTGGGTAGATCCGAGGTGATCAATGAAACTGCAGCAGGTAAGCGATGCTGTGGCCAGAAGTTCGAGGGTAGCCATGCGTCCGAAGGGTGTCACGATCGGAGTCGCCCCTTGGAGTAGCATTAAAAGGACTCACAATACACCAGGAAGAAGAAAGCCTCAAAGGCGCACAATCCACCTTCCTGCTGCAGACATTCAACGCCGTCGCCTGTTCGTTCAACTTTCATGGAATGTACGAAAGTAAATATGGAAACACGAAATTAATGTTGAATGACAGCCAAGCATTCACCTACTTATAAAGAGCTTATACTCAAAATGTTTGCTCCGATGGGAGTAGAACTCGGGATCTTCTGAAAGCGAGCCTCACATGTGACCTCACTTGGTGCAAAATGCATTAGGTGTACATACTTTTTACATTGCTTTAAAGAAATGTTACTGAAGATGCTTTTATTCCACTCATATTTAACTTGAACAATGTATTTAGGTCGATGTCGAGTAAACCCGCATGTGTATTTTGCTGCAGTTGAATCTGGTGTCTTGGATTACACGAAAACACTTATTTGAAGCAAATATTTCACTTTCCAGGAAATTCTGATGCAGAAATAAAAACAGCAGTTAACTTGGTGATGCACCACTGTGTACCTCAGGAAGAAATCTTCAAACAGTAAAACTGTGATATTGACTACTGTGCCAGATATCAGGATTATAATGCAACAATGTATAGAACAGTATCTTTTTGTATCCTAAAAATACACCTGTTTTTAATAAAAATGGATTTAGAAATAGCATGCTTTATATATTAAAATCGTATTTTTTACTTTAAAGTACAGCATGGAGAAAATAGTGACAGTTTATGTGAAAATGTAAGCTATTATAAGTAATAATTTGAATGTATACATTTCATGCACTTTGAATGTATTGGGTTTCACATTATGAACAAAGATAACAAAATGTTTTCCTACCAAACAGTATATCTCAGGGAGTAGCACATTCGACTCCTATTCACGAGGTCCAGGTTTCATTGACCGATGTTCTTCTTTATTTACTTTCTTTTTCATTTTGGTTTCCCTCAGTTGCCAAAATAAATATTGTATTGCATTTGGAATGTCATGAACCAAAGTTCCATGTTAAGTACAAAGCAACACTGAAACTGAAAATAGATGGAAATAGAGAATGCTCTGTTATTTATCCACAGATACTGGATGAAAGTAGGTATATTAGATGACACCATAATGCCCGGCACTTGCAGAAACAGTGATACAGTTAAATTAATTGGGAGTCGATTAATGACACTAAACAACAATTAAAATTTAAAATTAAGTGTTGTTTAGTGTCATTAATCGACTCCCAATTAATTTAATTTATACAACAACACTGTTTTCAACACTTCCATGAAAGGATTTAGTGATACAGTTGCTTAGCAGCTATGTAATCGTGTCGAAGCTGTCATCCCTCTGTCACAGAGGCAAAATAAGTTGCTTAATTCTCAGGCCTGATGAAGCAAAAGGTATGAGAATCAGAGAACCCCCACAATCTGATTCACAAGGTATCTACAAACAAATCCGTTATAATATGACCACGCAGTTAAAGTGACGTAAAAATAGAGGGAGTAGAGGTTTATCCATCTTGTACTTCTATCACACCGCATCGCATCTCTTATGCAAATAATTTTGGTGAAGATTAATACAATTTAAATCTGTATACAGCTATGCAGTACCAAATAACACATTTTGTGGCGCGCGAAGTTTCTTGGTGTTTTTGTAATTTACGTCCTCCAACGTTGAGTCATATCGGACGATGAATGGAATGGATGAAATGATGCTCAAATGAGTCCGGAGTCCATGGAGAGAGAGTTACCCGACATTCGTCTTACAGGATAACGGAAAACCCCGGAAAACCGTTATCCAGGTAACTCACCCTGACCGAGATTCGAACTCGGGACCTCTAGAACGTGAGGCAGACATGCTACCACCACGCTACCAAGGCGGGCTCTTGGTGGGTGGCGCCATACGATGCTACATGTCACTAGCTGCCAATGGAAGAAGAGGAAAAAGAAAAAAAGGAGAACTAAGAAGAAGTCTGAAAACCACAAGGATAAGCGTAGAAAAAGAAGAAAATTGCTCTATGTATATGGAAGATAACAGGTAATAATATATTAAGTAACTTCTTTCCTTCATGCAAAACATGTCCCAAGGTCGCAAGATTGTCCCGGTTTACATGAAGATAATTGCTCCTAAATTCGTTGTACATTCAAAGACAAAAAGTCTTCCCTAGTTCTCCGCTGCAGAGTTTCTAGTGATTTGCCAGGATATTTCTTTCCCTTTCTCACCGCCATAATCCTCCTTATAGGTCATAAACCAACCCTGTAGACTGAGGGACCTCCGGAACTGGAGTCCAGCATCGCCATACTGAGTCCTCTATGCTTCTAACATAGCCCCTGAGAGAAAGGCATGAAGGGCAGACCCGAAGGAAGATGTGCGCTAGCCAGTACGGGGTTTTAACATTAGCTAGTCCTGCCTCAGCTACCCACAACCTGGAGGTCCCGGGTATAGTAGAGATACTCCTAGATAGGAAGGCCCTAAGAAATCTCTCCATGGTCCTGCGGCAACACACCAACCACATAAGAGTCAGTTGGAGAATTTAATGCCATGACGGCACGTTGGCCATGGTAATTCAATGATTAAGAGCAACCGGATGGGACCGGGAGATTCTAGTTTAAATCCCGTCCATGGATTTGAATTTTTCAATCTGATTCTCTCTATCCAAATCTTAACCTACACACGGCTAGTATGGAAGTACGGTTAAACTTCCATTAATTAATCTAATTGTAGTAACTGTAAAGCCTGGGACTTAAGTACTCACAGTATAGTAAGTCACCACAGAACGTGCGGATCTCATTATATATGAGAATCCCTATGGTTTACTGGGAGATATATGATTCAGTTGGAGAATTTAATGTCATAACCATGTTGACTATGGTAGCTCAATGGTTAAGAGCAACCGGACGGAGACCGGTAGATCCGTGGTTCAAATCCCAGCTGTGGTTTTGATTTTTCAGGCTGACTATCTATATATAACAACCACCTTCACCGGATCCTAAAATGCTGAAACAGATAAGTTGAAGTGATGGTTAGAACAGAATCAACATGTCAATTAATGTCAGGACGGCACGTTGGCTATAGTAGCTCAATGAGTAAGAGCGACTGGGCGGAAACCAGGACATCCGTGGTTCAAATCCCGGCCATGGCATTAAATTTTTCATGTTGACTCCATCTATCAAAAACCTTAGCCTATATATGGCTAGTGTGGAGAAATGACTAATTTCCATCAATTAACTTAAATGATGGTCAGAAACTCGTAGTTACAAGCAACCACCGAAGAGGGGAAACCATAAATAAAATCCCTGGCTCGACAGAAATCGAACGCAGGCCTCTCGAATATGAGAAATCTCGTACGGTATTGACTAAGTATATCAACAGACTCAGAACTGCGATTTTTGTTCGTGAATTACATTAAGGGTTATATCATTCAAAGCTACATCTGCCGTTGGTAGTTATCATGCAGAACATAGGATTGTTGTCTTGCCTTGAAAAGCCACAAATAATAACTATGCTGAGATACATACCGTGAGGGACCAAGCTCTGTGTGGTTGGAAGGTATGTGCTCAACTTTACATTGAATAAGAATGGCATTACAGATGGGACGGGAGTGCTAACGGCCAGATAAACAGTGGCGTTTCAGCTTTTTCAATGAATGCATAGAACTAGACAGTGCAAATACATTTCAAACCACAGTATCTGGCGCTATTAGTGTCATGTAATATGGCAATATTTAAGAATGACCATTTTACTATAGTGTACATTTAAATTTAACTTAATTCAAAACTCCTAATATTAGCAAAATATAAGAAGAAACAAGCAGACCTTCATAGCTATTTTATTCAATTTCATTTCACAGAAGTGCTAGCAAACAAATGTTGATTGTCACTATCACTGGTGGAGCTATCTGTTGCCATATTCACAATGATTAATCTATATCACACCACATGATTCTGTCGCCCCCTCCCACAATATTTAGCTTCTGTTTCCTTCACTTTTTTACATATTTTTTGGGGGGGGGTGACGGACTTCCTCTACTAATTTTTTCGTTACATTGATACCACGTTTTCACAAGAAATTGACTATCTATTTCTTTGTAGAATATTTGGTTGGACACATTTCAAATAAGATTCAATGTCCAAAATTATAACTAAAGAAGGTGGGAAGTATGGAATAAACATTCCTTTCAACCACTTTAACCACTTTGGTGGTTCATTTGGACATAGTAATCCTCGCTGCCTTATGAAACAGTTTCGCTGCATACACAAATCCCTTCTTTCCTCCATTATGAATCGTAAACCAATGGACCGATTGCTTGCATTGTAACTTTCGGCAACTTCGGAAAGCTCACCTGCAAGGACCACTTCTCGGGTTCAACCAAGTTTCATCTAGATAAATAAGTTTCTAATAGATTTACAAAAATGTTAATGTGTACAAGATACTCATGTCACTGTAGAATTTCAGATTTCTCAATTGAAATCTGCTATTTGCACATTTTCTCCACTTGAAACCAATAGATTTTAAAACTCCTATCAAAGATTTTAGGACCCAAGAGAAATGTATCTCGATGGGGTTTCGTAGCTTTTGGAATAATTCCATATAATTATTACTCCCTGTATTTTGTAGAATTCCTGAACAACACATCAAATTCACCCACAAACACTTTTCGATTGTCTTTCGGCGTATTTCTTTTTCCCTCGGTGTTGAAAATAAAACAGTGTCCACTTTGCTCCCACCTTGTTGTTTACACTCATCGTCCGATATGACAACCCAGTGGAGGCTTCCCCTTATCCTGAAAGACGAATTTCGTATAACTGTAAGCTCTGTGGACTCTGCACTCATTTGAGCATGATTTCATTCATCGTCCGATATGACAACACAGTGCAGGCTTCCCCTTATCCTGAAAGATGAATTTCGTGTAACTCTAACCTCTATGGACTCTGCACTCATTTGAGCATGATTTCATTCATCGTCCGATATGACTTAACGTTGGAGGTTTTCCCTTATCCTGAAAGATGAATTTGGGGAACTCGAAACTCTATGTACGCTGTACTCATTTGAACATCATTTCATTCATCGTCCGATATGACAACAGTGGAGGCTTTCTCTTATCCTGAAAGATGAATTTCGTGTAACTCTAAGCCTTGTGGACTCTGCACTCATTTGAGCATCATTTCATTCATCGTCCGATATGAAAACAGTGTAGGCTTTCCCTTATCCTGAAAGATGGATTTCGTGTAACTCTAAGATCTGTGGACTCTGCACTCATTTGAAAAATCATTTCACTCATCGTCCCATATGACAACAGTGGAGGCTTTCCCTTATCCTGAAAGATGGATTTCGTGTAACTCTAAGATCTGTGGACTCTGCAATCATTTGAGAAGGATTTCGTTGATCGTCCGATATGACTTAACGTTAGGGGCTTTCCCATATTCTGAAAGATGAATTTCGAGTAACTCTAAGCTGTATGGACTGTGCACTCATTCATTCACCGTCCGATATGACTTAACGATGGTGTTTTTCCCTTATTGTGAAAGATGAATTTTGTGTAACTCTAATCTCTATGAACTCTGCACTCATTTGAGCATAATTTCATTCATCGTCCGGTAGGACTTAACGTCGGAGGTTTTCCCTTATCATGAAAGATGAATTTCGTTTAACTCTAAGCTCTATGTACTCTGGACGCATTTGAACAGCATTTCATTGTTCGTCCGATATGACAACGTTGGAGGTTACCAATGCAAGTCTTCAAAATAAATCTGAAAGCTTACTGAAGACATGATCAAATTTCAACGTTTCCATTTCCATTCAACCATATTTAAATAGTACTATTCGTATTTTTGTTCATGTTAGAATACGTTTAATGATCTATAACCGAACATGGCATTCTCTCTCTCTCTCTCTCTCTCTCTCTCTCTCTCTCTCTCTCTCTCTCTCTCTCTCTCTCTCTCTCTCTCTCTCTCTCTCTCTCTCGCTCTCGCTCTAGTAGCAAGTCTGGAAAGATAGAATAGGAACTCTTAGCAACAAAAGGGTATAAGGGATATGGCAATAGATGGAGAAATAAGGTGAAAGCAATAACTTGGAAAAGGGAGAAATGATATAGTAGTTCAGATTACTGTGTTACTACTACTACTACTACTACTACTACTACTACTACTACTACTACTACTACTCCTACTACTACTACTACTACTACTACTACTACTACTACTTCTACTACTACTACTTCTACTACTACTACTACGAAATAAACTGCATAATAAATCTCGCTTTGACAACGATTAGGTATATCCAAATCATAATTTCTTAAAATAATATTTTATCACACAAGTAAGACAAGGGAGCTGAAAATTTTCGGCTTGGAAGTTCACTGACATGTAATGTATCTCAAATATTCTAAAACTAGTGTATGCGTAAATGTCTTAGTTTATTTTGTTCACAGTGAAAGTTAAGCATGTGGATAATGAAACCTAATATTTAGAAGATATCTATCAGAACCAAACCGTTCACTAAGAATCGCGTAAACACAAAAACTGAACTAAATTGAATCTTTAAAGCTCGCAAGGTCCAATTTTTAAGTTTAAGTCTATTTTAATCATAAAATTTAGCCAATCACATAATTATTCTGTTATCTCACGTCAAATTTATGTTTTGGCTTGCTCAATGGCTTTTAGTGTAACATCATGGTCTAATCCTTGTTTCACATATGCTTGCCCCGTATCTCTAAACGGTCACGTGACCTTATCACCTCTCATTGGCTGCTATTGCAGTATAGACTTTTATGCGGTAAAAATTAGTCCGTTATTTAACATGGTGAATATCTTTATATGTTGGAAGAGAATTGTCTAATTTATATTTTCGTAACTGTCTCAATTAAATATATTACGCAACAGAGTTGATTTGTCTGAAATGCATGTTACTTCTAAAAGGAAGTAAAGAGGAGGTTTCTTTGCTCTCAAGCACATGGCACGATAGCACGTGATTTAGCGGTAGTAAGGACATATTTTTTATATGACTTTTATCACTGACCTTGTTTTGAATTGGATTAGTCATATATCGCCATTTGAAGGTATGTTGTGCCGAGTGCGAGAGCTAAATTATTTTACTGATCGTTTATTGCGCGTGTATAATGCGTGTATTGCATATGTATAATGACAGAGTCTACCGCCAGTTTTTCGCGTAAACATAGCAAAGGAAAGCCTTTACAAAGCGGCGAAAAAAGAATTGTGTTACATGTGTTTAATGCACTCACAGACAAGAATCCGTCTTTGTCAGTAAGGAGAAGTCGAACAGCTGTGCTCTGAACTTACAGGTGTGAGTGTATATTGCTATATGGCGAAGACGTTATTTAAGGATAATCAGATTGTGCCGGAATACAAATCACAAAATATACTACCTTGACGAGACTTGGGTGAATGAAGGACACACGACAAGTATGGCGTGACACGACTTTTAAGACTGAAAGACAAGCATTTTTGCAAGGTATGTGTGCTGGTTTTGAAACATTCCAGTGGTAAAAGCCAAACGCCTTTCATTATAAACTTGTTTGAGTTTCATTGCTCATTCATTCAGTTTCAACTTGCTCAGTTTTATTATAAACTTCATTATTTTTGCATGCCTTCATATTCTTATTTGTATTATTTTATCTATCTCCCTGGAAATTACTATGACGTTTACTGCAGGTTTAAATGTGACGGGAAGGCACCACCTATGGCCTATGGCGCGAAATCATTAGCCAATTAGGGTGAGGGGGAAGGTTATATGAAACAGCGATTAGAAATCTCGGATATCAATACAAATCACACCAAAACATATTCCGTAGTAGATGGTGTTTTACTGTAAGCGTAACATCTTGTATCAAGTCATGTTGTACATATTCTGGGAGGCTTTGATAGATGCTGAGCAGCAGGCTGGGTGATCCCTGGGAATATATATTACTGAGCAGCTGCATTTCATAGCTTCCTGGCGGATACAGACTTAAGCCTGCGAAAAGTTAACTATTTAAAACAATAGAGTCTAAAAGCATATAATATGATATAATTGATAGCTATAACATTAAGAAGAAACATATCCGAAATGAGGTTAAAAGGTTTAGAAAGCATTCTGTAAAATAAGTACAGTAAAACATAAATTAGGAACACAATATATATAAAACTACCTCGCAAGAAAAGATATTCTTTTAATTGTATGGAAAGTTAATAGAAAGCATTTCACATTAAACTAATAAATTAAACTATAGAATAATTACAGCCGTGGAATATCGCGAGATATACGGCATTGTGAGACTGTACGAGACATGTTTTAAGATCCTACAAAGGATTCAATATAGAATAAGAGCGAAACAACCATGTGCAACTATTATCTAAATAGTAGTGGAGATATTAGAGGAGTCATAGTGAGTACTAAATCAACTAGTAGGGATGTACTCCATTTATACATTACAAAAGTTCCTCTGAAACAATTAAGTCTATTTGAGACGCGTATTATGTAGTAATTGGCAAAATTGTTAGTTAGAAAATTCATTTATTTTATTCATAAAATTACAAAAAATACAAATGTTAAGAGGAATAAAATTATTATTGATGGTTAGTTAAAAGATAACAATAATGTCAGCATCACAAACAAGAATTGTAAGCAGTTATCCTTAATAATTCATAGAAAAGTAATAAAAGCTAGGCTATCACCAAGGCTACCGGCCCGCTCTTTGCTATAATGAATAATTCACTTGTGTTATGGAGTGACTGCAATATAAAGAATTAATATGTTTTTAGTTTTGGAATATGTTACATAATGAAAACAAAACAGGTATGACCAATGTACACAAACAGTTCCGGAGAGGCAACCTCAAAATGTGAAACACCTTGATCAATAGGTTGGACTGCAAAAACCAAAGTGTGCTTCCCAGGAACCCGAATCTTACGTCCATAGAATACCTTCTATGAGGTTACATGAGCAATCGCGCTTACAATAATTACCTTCTGGCAGAAATTACATTGAATTTCACAAAGGTTGTGGTAATGATTAATCCCGGGTTAGATCCCAGGCGACCGCAACGTGAGAATTATGGTGTACAACACGGCACTGGGGCGGGTTTTCTCCGGGATCTCCGGTTTCCCCCGCCATCTCATTCTACCGGTGCTCCATCTTCATCTCATTTATCATCAGTGTCATCGCCTGCGGTGCCGTATATAGTAAAAGTGGGCGTTAAACACTACACATTTCATTTTTTGTAATGATTAATGAGGCCGAATTGTGTGCTGGGTCTGGACAAACTTTGAGATTCCAGTTTATCACATCCTGACAGTAACTGGAGAGTAGGCTACCCAACCTACTGCTAAATGTTTATCCGATTCATCTGTCGAGTACATAACTTTTTTTTCTGTCAATTGTTGTTTCACAGACGGCCACATTAGCTTTGAGTATTACTCTCCTGCTGCCTTTTTGTCTTCTTTGTCGTTGTAAATGAAAGTGTATTGCGTTATGTTTATGCTTAGTTAAGCATAAGCTTTAAGGACTATTTTCATTGTAAATCATCCCAAAACGGTTAAAAAGATCTCATATGGAACTCGAATCCTTTAATTCCATGGCATTAAAGGAAATGTAAAAGTTGGTAAAGCGAAATAAAGCCCCGGCTTTTATGTTTCTTAGAAACGTATAATCAAAATTTTCGAAATGTTATTATTTTATCCTATGTTTTTTTATTCCGTTTCTGGTAAGTGGTTAACAACATATAGAAGACCGATATAAAAACTCATTTAGTAATTATATACTCCGATATATGTAGTACTTTTCCTAGGCTCAGTACAATTCCGCTAAATTACACACTTTCCGTTACGCTAATATAGAAATTGCAAACAGAAAGCTGTATGTTTCTAGCATTTACTACATCATTGCACACAGAAATATGAACGTTTTCTGTTTTTAGTATATCCCTGGTGATACTTTCTAATTCAGTTGTGAGCATTTTATTTGCAATGATCCTTGAGGAACAGTAAAGGGGTGATCCAAGGACATTTAGAGAGAATACTTAGAATCATTACTAAAATCTGAACTGTTGTAATGATCCTAGGGAGTTGCCTGCTGCACTCGAAGCATTACTATATCCGGTTCCTTGGGCGTCACTAAAATCGTTTTTCAGCAGAATAGCGCATGTCTCCAAAGAGAAATCACCTTTTCTCAGATCTGTCGCCCACGGTCCTTTAAAGAAGGATGTCTGGAGTAGTTCCGTTTTGGCCCAGCCAGAATAGCTTCCAGTTGTTGTAAGATACAAGAAGTTTCGTTGAATAACATAAATGTAATGTGCGGTATATTCACAGCCTAGCTATAGCAAATAATATTTTCTTTAAAATTAGTTCAATGTAATACACATTTTCATTAGTAATGAACAAAACTGCCTTTCGGAATACAGTTTGTGTACCTGCTTAGTCATGCACAACATTTATCTTTGAAAGACAAAAATATCAACAATTATTATACACTTTCATTAGTTTCTCTACTACATGCTTATAATAGGTAGGGAAACTCTTGTTATCCACCCAAAAATTCAATATCAAGATTTCACCAGAAACACATGCTTTCAGTTCCTAAATAAAGACAAAATTATAATGTCTGTCTTTGTGTCTGTCTGTTAAGAGCTCAACTCGGAAATGAAAAGTCCTTTTGATAAAAGCCAAACTTTAGTATCTTCCAAGGATACAACTTGAAGATTTGCTAAAGAATCCGTATCCCTAATTAACATTTACACAAAACAATTGTTGATGCTCTCAAAATGTTTCTAATGGCTTTCATTAAATGTTTATATATTTAAGTATAACCTTATGAGTGGAGTTAACCATTTTGAGACAACCCTTGTTATTAGCTTAAATATTCCAACACTTATGCTTTTCTTCAAATGGAAAATAATGTCATGATATGCATATATAATCTTAATAATTATATTTTAATAATTACATTTTAATAATTACTTTCAAAATTAGTCACTTACGTAGTACCGGAAGTAAGTCATGCTTGGGACATTGAAAACCGTGTATAGAACATTCGAGAAAGATTATTAGCAAAATGGAAAAGCGAATGATTCTGCAAATGGCCGCGCCGTGGCTCCGTGGTTAGACCGCTTGGCTCTCACCAAGGCGGCCCGGGTTCGATCCCAGGCGACCGCAAAGTAAGATTTGTGGTGGACAACACGGCGCTGGGCGGGTTTTCTCCGGGACCTCCGGTTTCCCCCGCCATCTCATTCCACCGGTGCTCCATCTTCATCTCATGTATCATCAGTGTCACCGCCTGCGGTGCCGTATGTAGTAAAAACTACACATTTCATTTTCTGCAAAATGCAAGCATAGGAGACATGCGCATAGGTGGCGCTGTCGTAGTGCAGAATCAGAGTCATAGTAATACATTCTTAAAGTGATTTATTTTTTATGTGAAGTTTAAAAAAGATGGATAACACGCCGTGTGTAATAAAGGCTGATTCATGTGTGTGAGTAAGGTGTGAGTTTCTTGTGCACTGAAGCCCCGTGTTCCTCTTGCGTAGCGTCCCCCAGTATTTAATTAAATGAATTTTTGTAACCTTCACAATTATTCCCAAATGTAGTTAGTAACAATAGTTATTCGTTTTTTATTTCTTATTCACATGGTTTGGATTGAACAAAGAAGGTTTATGAGTATAGTATGTACAGGAAAGTACAAAGTCATATAAACGAAACACATCAAATTTTCCTTTCATGACAATTTAAGTGGGACCACAAAAGGAAACTCATCCATATGATAACACGGGGGTGACAATGGCTTCAATCCTCTGTTTACAGCAGAGTAACTGGTCCAGGATAAAGTTCCATAATCAGTTGAAACAATTTGTGTATGTGCGCGCGCACGTCTTCCAGTCTCTGATGGAAGACCTTACAGTAGAAAGAAAAAATGCCCAACAAGTTTTCTACTGTTCAAAATATGAAATGTTCCTAAATACCAGAAAATGGCTTATAGCATTTCAAAATATCCTTCGATCACTCTTTTAGCTGAAATCCTGTATTATGTACAACAGTCTGGAAAACTTAAATTGAGAAGCAACCCCCACCAAAAATATATGACCTGTGCATATGTACTATATGTAAACAACAAAATGTAGGACTTCATAAAAACTATCTTCTATATCCCTCACGACTTCAGTGCTAGACTTCAAACATATCATGACTTGGTGATGAAGATGACTATGGTTAAAAATATTTAAAACAACATTGCCTATTATAGTAAAACAAATTATGTGTAACACATTTTGGACATTCAGAATATATCCTCTTATATCATAAATAACTTTATATATAATAAATTTAAGGGTAAATTGCATTTATTTCATTCAGCTGGTTTTCTCTACATAGAATTAGGAAATGTGTATCCGCTTTACTCTCAGAGGAGTATTTTTCAAATTATTTACATTCACAAGGTAAAATGTGAAGAGACAAGTAAGCAGAATGTAGTGGTAAATTTTTATTATAATGCTACTGCAAATGTATAATAATACAAAAAAGCTTTCACAGTCCTATCCAAACTTTGAACCAAAATTTGGGCTTTAGGAGCCGTTATTTATCTTACAATATCTTAGTACTTCATGCTCTGGATTTCATAGTTAACCACCATTAGATAAATCAGTGATAATACTGTCCTGCAAAATATAACTTTAATTCGCGGGTTTCCGATCTGAAAGATGATGTTAACTAATTTCTATGTGGTAAATTGAATGATACTGTCCTTTTCCTCCATCACTTAAGGTTTTCCGACAAATCACAATATAATAATTTGAAATACTGTTTTATATACAAATTGTGCGTTAGAAAATTATTACAAAAGGAAAACGTATGATTAATAAATATGTAGAAATAACTGACGCGCCGTGGCCGAGTGGTTAGCTCCCTTGACTCTCACCAAGGCTGCCCGATTTCGATCCCAGGCGACCGCAAACTAAGATTTGTAGTGGACAACACAGTGCTGGAACGGGTTTTCTCCGGGACGAATTCCGCCAATTGCTACATTATCATATTTCCTTTCATACACTTCGCCCTCACTCCATTCTTCTACTTCTGGGGACCGGGCTAATCACCCATTCTGTATTTCTGTCTCTGATCCAGAGGCTCCTTCATCCGCAACCTAACATGTCATACGGGTTGGAGGCTCATAAATGTACATCACTCTGTCCTATATTAAGACGAAGAAATATCTGTATATCGGCATGATAAAATGTAAAGTTACATTTTCCTCTGGCCGGAAAGTAGCTTGCGCTAATTTACGTTTAAGTCGTGATTAAGGAACTTCCCTTTCCAAGCACCTGCAGTCGTCCGTTCGCAATTTCCCTCAACTCCTGTCCAAATCCTTGAATTCTCGATGAAATCTCCTTCATCTCTGAGGGATCAAAAATTATCAGGAAAATAGTTTGTATTATTTTTATATGATTTTTTTCGTCCTGAGGCTAATAACTTATGTGCCATATTTCTCATAATTTTTTCGTATCGTAAAACTTTTGTATTTCCAAGAAAATTACTACCTCTTTGAAACTATACCATAGTCGGGATTTTCTATTATTCGTGCTGTCCAAAAGTGGACTAACTTGACTAGCTTTCTTATCTAAGGCTGTTAAATATGTCCTCTTTTATCTTAGCTTCAAACATCACAGAAAATTTACTGCTCAGTATTTGAAACGTGAACCATTCTTGTCCTGTGATTTCATGAACCTTTCATAATACTCAATTTTATATGCAAAAGAGGCAATAACCTTTTTTGTGGATCAACTAGACTAGCACTAATGGTGTTTTTCTCTCCTGGCCTTAAACCATTTCTCATAGACAATTCTGTAACTGTCCAGTGTTGAATCCTGTTTTTAACATTTCATTCTTATAAAAAGTATGTAGGTATTTTGAACATCCTCCTTGCTGCCCTAGTAGGATATTTGGAGACGTTTAAGTCTCCTCAAAATAGCCATTAATATTTCTTGTAATTATTTCTAGGTTGGTTTCAAGGATTTTACACGATTCTTTTAGAAACACAGAGTTGCAACTAGTATTGAGGAAAATTAGTTTCTATAATGCAATAAAACAGCTTTTGGACTTCTTTTCGAAGCGTCAATAAAAACGCCAGTCATTATCATATGTTTGCTTTTCCAGTTGTTGAGTTAAACCTGATACATCATAGCACTAAACAACTTGGTCCTTCATTTTAAATAACTTGGTAAATTCTTTGTCTACTATATCGGGAGAACGAGGCATGTGAAGCCAGAATTTCTTCTCTTTGAACTTTAATCCAATTAATTTGGTATTGATCTTGTTAATAATCAAGTCTCTTACTAAGCAGTTCAGCTCTTCTTGACTAAAATGATGTGACTTGTCCTCAACAGTGTGTGCTGAGTCTTCATCTGTAATGGGATTTTCTGTTGACCCGGAGACTGAGCTCTCAGTGCCCTCTAGTTGAGCTGGTGGAATAGGAATACGGACATGTACCCACAACAAGAAGGCAAGCTAGAGGAATGTGTTACGTAATCACTTTTGCTGTTCCAACGGTGTTTATGCTCGACTTCCCAGTATGACAAGGATGGAAGTTTCGTTTAAAATACACAAGTGTTGTCACATAACTCACGCATCCATAATACCTATCGCTACTTTTACTGCAACAAACATTAGATCTGGCAGCAGCATAACATGGATATTTACTTTAATTTTCATTTGTCTTATTGTACCCTGATACTTTACACATTCATAGGTAGCAAACATCATAGTAAATCTTAGAAATATGGAACTCGATTAATTTCTATTTTCCATTGTACCACTACTTACAACATGTAGGCCTCTGTTTATTAAATTAAGAACAATGACCATTGTAAACTTGTACATGTATACTGTCCTTTTACATCTAAAGAATAATTTAGCCGACTACCAATTTAGGCAGGATATAGTCGCGGCGACGCGCATGAAAGGTTCGGGCGGAGTGATAACGCGGCTTGTTTACACAAAGGAACTGATAAAGATAGCACGCAGATAAAGCTCTGCCGAAACAAACTGAGATAAATGGAAATTTCTGGTGACATCTTAATTGATAGAGATTATTCGGTTTCTTGATTGTTCTGGAACAGTCTGGATTTATCAGATGAGATATTTAAGGAAGCGACGACTCGCCAAGAGTCAGTCGTGAACAGTAGTAAATGCAGTGAGGAGTAAACAACAGTAGAGTGTTGTTGTAACGAGAGCTGATGTAAACAGAACACTGTGTGGTCATCGACCTTGGTAGACGACGTAATTCTGTTGTAACCTGCTACTGTGAGTGTATTTATACGCAAATAAAGAACATTTAGAATTTCTGCAAATTGGACTTTTAATTATATGAACCCACAAAGTCACAATTCACAATTGTAATACGAGGAATAACAACCGAATCGATACACCATATCGTAGATAGTCAAAATCGCACAATAATTTTGAAGTGTTAGGTTCAACACATTACCAGCTAACTTATTTCGTTTACCATACACAGCTTTTAAACATAAGCTCAGAGACAAATTGCTAGCCAATTCCTATTATTCTGTACAAGAATACTTTGAAAATATATCTTAAAAGCTATAGGAAATGTTTGCCTTAATTCAATTACAGTCTTTAATGATTCACGATTCGTATTGATATACATATATCTACAAGTAGTTTTAAACTTTTTACTGAATGACCAATAGGCTTCTAAGCTTAACTGTAATTGCTATGTATGTGTCTTTTATTACCATAATTAGCTTAAGTTCGTGAATGCTGTATATCATTGTAAATACCATGTTTATTATTTTATACCTTATCATTGTATAGATCATTGTAAATATCTTTTGACGTTGTCTATTGCTATACTTAGCTTAATGACGATAAAATACTTTATTATTATTATTATTATTATTATTATTATTATTATTATTATTATTATTATTATTATTATTATTATTATTATTATTATTATTATTATTATTATTATTATTATTATTATTATTATTATTATTATTATTATTATTATTATTATTATTATTATTATTATTATTATTATTATTATTATTATTATTATTATTATTATTATTATTATTATTATTATTATTATTATTATTATTATTATTATTATTATTATTATTATTATTATTATTATTATTATTATTATTATTATTATTATTATTATTATTATTATTATTATTATTATTATTATTATTATTATTATTATTATTATTATTATTATTATTATTATTATTATTATTATTATTATTATTATTATTATTATTATTATTATTATTATTATTATTATTATTATTATTATTATTATTATTATTATTATTATTATTATTATTATTATTATTATTATTATTATTATTATTATTATTATTATTATTATTATTATTATTATTATTATTATTATTATTATTATTATTATTATTATTATTATTATTATTATTATTATTATTATTATTATTATTATTATTATTATTATTATTATTATTATTATTATTATTATTATTATTATTATTATTATTATTATTATTATTATTATTATTATTATCATTATCATTATCATTATCATTATTATTATTATTATCATCATCATCATCATAACATGTTTTGTAAACAGTATGTGGAGCAAATGTTTGACTTCGATCTCCTAGCTCAACCTTAAGATAATCAAAATACACTCTCTTCAAAAATTGTGTAATGTTAGTTTTCTGCTTCTGCAACGAGAAAGAACCACATGCTTAACATCAGTTATTTTAATTGTTCATTCATTTTCCTCTAGAAAAGATGGAACATACTGTGTACAGTGTATCACTAATTTACATGTACTAAAAATACAACATAACAATAATGAATTTTTTTTGTGAAAACCGCATTACCGATCACCGTTAGTTATGGAAAGCAGCTGAATCGTTTATTTCAGAAACCACCTAAGTGCGCATTTTTCAACTTAAAAAAAAAAAACATTACTGTTTTGTTGCTTAAGTATAGGTCTAGTCTCCTTCAGATATTTTTTACCAAATCAAAAATATGCCTTTGAAATAATCAATTTTTATTTTATTTTCCTTCCTTTAAGTTTTTGAGTCATAATTTTTGGAGAAAAAAATTGTACTTAGTGGTTTCTGCAATAAATGAGTGTATCCAAAGTGTTTTTTTTAAATTATTATTGAAATTAAGTCAAACAATTATTTTTACCTGTTTTAGTATCGAAGGTAAGTAACAAGACACACTTAAGTATAAAAGAGAGTGTTTTATTAGGCCTAAATCGAAAAATACAAGTAGACTACAGCCTACAGTATGTCTATATACAAAGATCTGGCCTTATTCACTTATTCAGCTCCTGGCAACACCTCGTCAGTTGGCCATTGGACGATAGTATCGTAGAAGGCTTCATATACAACAGTGTATTCCATCAACATTTTTATATTGTCTTATCTTTTGTTTGTTATTGGAACCTAAAACCAAAAATCTCACTGTGCAAAACCACAAAATTTTTAAAATTTGTTTTAACCTACAAAAATGTTTATCTAAAATTAAAATTTAAACTTTTCAAATAACCTTGATAAAATAAAAGTAAACATACCTCCCCCAAAGGATAAGCTTTCTCTGTTGGTAGTTCCGGAGGGATGGCTGTTTTTAGCAATGTAAAGGTAGATGTTGTTATTCCTCCAATGAATTCGCTTGCTACCACTTTTCCCTGAGTATCCTTGTAGTAGAGAAACTGCTTGTACTTGGACACTTTGAATGGCTGTTTAGTTTCTTTGGCTACTTTCCTGCCTGATGTTTCGTCCGAATTTGGCATTTTTTTAATGATTTGGGCCACCACTTTTTGAAAGTGAGAACATCGTCTGATATAAGGTGATATACAGTAAATCGGTCAGACTTACTAGCTTTTAGCATGAGCTCTGCATATTCATCAGGAGTATAAATCCTGTCCATCTTTCTCAAGAGATGCTTTATGCTTCCAAAATCTCTGTCATATGGGGAAAATGAGTGGCCACGTACAGGGTTGTTGTGAGTTATTGTCACAGCGAATCACAAAACACGTCATCAAGGCTGCCAAACGTCACGAGTGAAATTTACCGCAGAAAGAACCTAAGTGACGGCGCTTGGTTTTTTTTGAAGTAAACGGATTATTTTCAAGGCTGAAAATAGCATTGCTGATATGAAACATAGGTTATTTCTGCACTAAAATATGTATTTACCTTTAAATTGTACAGTACCACCTAAAACACATATTTTGATATTTTGTTTCGTAGGTGGTTTCTGAAATAAACGATTCAACTAAAGTTCTGAAATGTCTTTAACATATAAGCCCCTAAAGGGTGAGTGTAACAGTTGATAGTTTTATTGTGTTGCGTTAGCTTAGGAAGATGAGGGATATAAGTTAGGGAAGCGCAGAAGGGACTGTTTTTAGGTATATATACAGCCTTAAGATTCAAAATAAGTTACATTATTATTAACCTTTTGCTGAAAAATATACATATAGAGTCACAATTATACCTAATAAGATCCAGCATATCAACATATCAATTTCATAATAACGGTACGTGTTACGTAAAGTTTGTTATCATTTTCGAAATCAGCATTTTGCTTCTACATAAGTAGCCCATTTTCAGGAATACCGGGAAAGAGTTGCAGGACAATGTAACTAATCAACAACCTCCACACAATGCCTGAGTTAGTTAATGTTGGAAAGGCCGAATTAAACTTATAAATCCAAAGCCACATCACGCATTTGAACCACAATTCTTCGGCTTTTCTTGTTGTTACTCTAAACAAGGATGCCGAAGTTCTTTATTCCCCCAAGTATTCTGCCTCCGATTCAAAGCTATATTTTCAAACATACAGGACAAGTTCTCATTGTTTCCGCATCCCTGTGACACTTAAAGGAGTTCTTCAAAACTCCAAGATAATATGTCCATTGAAAACGACTTGAAAGCTTACAAACAAGATTGGTCTTTATGCTTAAAAAGGTTATTTTCATATCTACATTACACTAAAATACGTATAATTAACATAATAATTCTAAAATCCCTGAAAAAATATGATCTTCTGGGTTCATTTTAAATCAATAACATAAGTCTGCTGATCCTAAATCGTGTAATGGTGATAGTGAAATATTGTATAAGTTAACAGCTTATGTAATAAATATAAGGTATTATTAACTGTGATGTAAGAACGGTGACATTGATGAATTATGCCGTAAAGATAAATTGAGTCATAGTCATATTACACTGAATGAGATGCTGATCTTCCTCGTCTTCAGAAAAAAAGAAACAAGCAAACGAAGCTCTTGCGAAATGATCCAGAACCTTCCTAAGACTTTATTCCTTCCTAGAACCTTTCGCTAGTTTGCATGAGAACTAAATTAGTAAGTGAATGTTTTGTATTAAGAGAAATATTGTTCCTTAGCAGAAATAAATCTGAAAACAATTTTCGATCAGGAATAGATTCAGTAAGTGATTTTATTTCAAGCCAAAAATTGGGAAAAATCATTTTACGCTCTAATAATTTAAAGTAAATATTATTTATACATTATTAAATGTGTATGATAAATATTGGTTGCAAAGCATGACATATGTTTTTAGCATTAATAAACTTGAAGGAAAATTAAGTAACCTTTTTATGCTTATTTTGTCAAAGTCAATAAATACTAGGCAGTTTGTTACTCGGTAAATTACATGATAAATTATACTGTCATCCATGCGAAATCTTATTTTTCTCACTCTCGTTATCGTAAGTTGTGATATGCTTTTGTTTCATGATAGGTTATTTGTAAAACTCGGTAAGCTGCAGAAGATGTTTCTCCATATTCCATTAAAATGCTTTCTTTAGTCAGTTATTGCTGTCGTTTGCATTTGGCATTTATTCGTTTTATTATTATTATTATTAATTATTATTATTATTATTATTATTATTATTATTATTATTATTATTATTATTATTATTATTATTATTATTATTATTATTATTATTATTATTATTATTATTATTATTATTATTATTATTATTATTATTATTATTATTATTATTATTATTATTATTATTATTATTATTATTATTATTATTATTATTATTATTATTATTATTATTATTATTATTATTATTATTATTATTATTATTATTATTATTATTATTATTATTATTATTAATTATATATTATTTTTTCTGTAATTTACCTCCTCCAACATTTAGTCATATCAGACGATGAATGAAATGGGTGAAATGATGCTCAATGCGTCCGGGGTCCGTAGAGCTTAGAGTTTCCCGACATTCGTCTTTCAGGATAAGGGAAAACCCCGGAAAAACCTTATCCAGGTAACTCACCCTGACCTAGATTCGAACTCGGGACCTCTTGAACGTGATGCCGCTACGCTACCGAGGCGGGCATTTACATAAATGCCAAAATGATGCATACATACTAAAATATCTTAATAATCTCTATTTTCTTCTCAGATGTTTCAAGGGAATATAAGAGCTCGAAACTGTCAGTAAGGAGATAAGTATGTTTCAACACAAGAAGATATGCAACGCGTGAAGTACCAATGTTGAAGAAATTATAGGAATGATAATTGAATGAAATGGGTGAAACGATGCTCTAATGCGTCTAGGGTCCATAGAACTTAGAGTTAACAGACATTCATCTATCAGGATGAAGGGAAATCTCTGTAAAAAGCCTTATCCAGATAACTGAACCTGACCGAAATTCGAACTCTGAACCTTTTGAACATGAGTCAGTCACGCTACTACCTACGCTACAGAGCGGGCGTTTATGCGCTTCATAGATGTGAGCGAACCCCAGGTGTCGGAGTGATGCTACGCGCTGAAGATGTAAACGATGTCACGTGATGAATGTAGATTACCATAGAGGCTTCACAGCGTAGGTCATTTAAGTTGGCCAAATTGATGATAACAGACCATCACAACACATGGTGCAATATGTCTGTAGGTCGGTGGTGGTCACGAGTGAGTAAAAAGCAACTTTACTGTCTTCCAGGTATGTAATAAGCTTAAGTGTTTATGGTTTGTGACGTAGATCTTTAGAATAGAATAATGGGCTTAAAAATGTTAAGCTTTCCAATCCCTTAGCTTTATTTGTATTACGAGTTGAGACTCAAATTTTAGCTTTTAAATGTGCCTAACCCCTTTCGGATTCTCACCTTCATTAACGGCAGAGAACCTTCCCCGCATCTCACTTTGAGCGCCTGAGTCATTTTGACCCACCTAAAATGCTAACTCCTTAAAAATACTAAGAGCAAAGGAGGTGTCAGGTGCTAACTTTGACCCATTTAACTGGCAGTCCTAGATCTGCTGAGTCCTAGAAGACCATAACAAGTTCCCCTTACGGATTGCAGCTGTACCAGCAAATACTGGGTCTGCTCCATTAGCATTGAGCTCCATTCATAATTAATCCAACTAAGCTGTTACATTGTAATTCTTCAATAAATAGAAATAGAAGTTAAAACCATCAGAGGTGCAGAAGCACCGCTGCATCTTAACAGTTGTCGTTCAGGAAAAACGTGCTACCGTTTACCCGCTATTCACCCCAAACTAGAACCCATCCTGACACAAAAACCCTGCGGATAAAATCTATTTGAGGGTGGGCATGGAACAAAACCATCCAGCTGAACTCAGGTTGCCAGCAGCAAGTCGGGGTTAGAGTCGCAGACTCCAAGGGACGTTATTACAACGTATTGTATTGTTGAAGATTTTGGTTTACACTGTAGGACTGAGTACAGCCGTTTTGTTCTTTTATTGTTGCATTTTTGACGCACTGTAAGCAATTGCATTGTACACAAAAAAATGTATCGCACATCAGTTTAAAAGCATTTGACCTCAAATTACTGTCGTCAGTTTGGTCACTTCCCTAACAAATAAAAGGAGAAGCCACATCCCTGAAGTGCAGACAATGTCAATAAAAGCAATGTGAGCCGTTATGCGTATACAACATTTATTTTTATGAGATTCAATTTTATATGGAATGTAGAAACTCCTTAGACTCTGCTACAAATTGCTTAAGTACAAAAAGGCACTTATTACTTTCTCTATCCTGTATAGAGTGCATAAAGACGATACTGCCCAAATATTCGATAACGAGAATTTGGTGGAAATACACGTTATGAGATCTCCAATATTCTCAAAAAAATGAATAAAACAATAAAAAAAATAGTAGGTAGTGTGCGTATGTATTTGAGTGTGTCGGTGAGCAGCGTAACTCATAAAGAAAAGCCGGTTCAATACCAAAGTGGTATTAATTTCAGCAGCTTCCGAGAATGCAGCATGAAGATAATCATGAATATTCCCCCCTCTCCAGACTACTTTATATGGAATCGTTTTGTTTTTGTCAAAAATGGATCTGGCGATTTCAAATGTAGCTTAATACCGGGAGACCCATAAGCATAATCACCGGCTGCGCGGGTTTTATCTGTCCGCGACATCAGCTTTCGTTGCCGTCTGCTACTAACATTGAAAGCCTTGGTAGAAATCATGAGACATTCTTGAAACTACTTTTAAAGGCTTTACTTACCCATGTTGAAAATGGCCACCGTGGCTGTCCATACATGTTTGGCACCTCTTTAAGAAACTGTACATCATTTCCACGAGAGAAATGCTGAAAATCTCCTACAGTGTGTTTTAGAAATACTTTTACAAACTTCAGGTATAGTTCCTCACACCAAAAGAAGGAAAAAATGCATATGAACACATCCCATATTCCTTGGTTTTCTCGTTATCCCTGCAATGAAAGTGTGAGTTCAATGGCCTTCAAAACTTCATTTCCCTATGCACTCATAGAAGGCTTTGACCTATTGTACTACATACGGTAGGTGGCTAATTGTTGCCATGAAGAATTGATTACGTTTGTCATTTTCTTATCAGTCTACAACGTTTCAATCGCGTACATGTAATGAGTTAATTGCACGTGTTTCGTTCCACCATGGCTGGATATTCATTTCGTGAACAGACAGACATGATTTTATGTATGGTCGCGTGAATGGTAATGGACGCGAGGAGCAACGGCTCTATCAGATGGCGTTTCCAGATCGAAGACAACCGAGCCATCCAAACTTTGTCACCGTTTATCGTCGCCTTGCTGAGACAGGAATCGCTGCACCACAGATTATTAACCGAAGAAGACCAAGAGTTTTTTGTACACCAGAACGTGAAGAACAGATGTTAACGTGTGTCGAAGATGATGCAGGTATCAGTACAAGATAATTTGGCTGTGGCATCTGGTACATCATGGTACAGCATGGAGGGTACCTAACGAGCAGCTCCTGTATCCATATCATATTCAATGTGTGCAGGGCCTATCGCCTGTTGATTAGCCACAATGGATAACTTTTCGGATGGTTTGTAGCACAAACAGCCAATCCATTGTCTGTCTCATCAGTTTTGTTTACAGATGAGGCAACGTTTGGGAGAGATGAATTACTAACTTCCACAAAGTACACCTATGGGCAGATCGTAATCCTCGTGCTGTACTTCAGGCTAGACTTCAGCAGCAGTATAGTCTGAGTGAATGGGAAGGCATTGTAGGTGACTGGTAGGTCCATACGTTTTACCAGCACGTCTTACTGGTGGTATCTACAGGAACTTTATCCAGCACTCTTCCCGACCTACTTCACAAAAATTTGCCCCTAGAAATAAGAAAAAATATGTGGTTTATGCATGATGGGGCTCCGGCACACTTTAGTCGCATTATTCGAGATGCACTGACTGGTATCTACCATGATCGATGGATAGACAGAGGAGGAACTGCCATCTCGGATGCAGAAACACTTAATCGACGTGTCATGGAAGCCTGCGAAACCATTCGCCACCATTCCGGAGTTTTTGAAAGGGTGCAACATTCCATGATTCGACGAGTAAGCCATGCAGAGAAGCAAGAGGAAGACATTTCGAGCATTTATTATGAGTTTTGTGTGTTATAAATGTACCACTGTGTTGAACACCTATCGAGAAAACAAAGGATTATGGGACATATGTTCATATGAAGTCTTTTTCCTACTTTCAGTGTGAGGAAACTATACCCACAGTTTGTAAAAGTATTTCTGAAACACTATATATATATATATATATATATATATATATATATATATATATATATAATCCTTCCAGGGTTCATGGGCTAATCTTATACACTTTATGCTTTATCCGCCAGATATAGAAATCGCATGGGGTTAGGTCGGAGGACTAAGGGAGACACAAATCTCTACTAATTCTGTCCTGAAACACATTTCAATTGTTATATCACAAGATTGGCTGTATGAGCTGTTGTAGTCTTGTTGAAAAAAGGCAAAATCACGCTTAGTGTTTCTTATTTCCGCAAAAAAAGTAGTGAAAAATTATAATTACGTATACAGGGGCGTCAATAATTTTTTACTCTAAAAAATTTGGGCCTTATAACGTTTTCTCCGCTAATGGAGAAATGCCAGCGTTTCTCAACGCGAACTACGGCGAGTGATGGATAGTGTTTCCTAAAGAGGTGCGAAACATATATGGATAACGGCAGTTGGCAGTGTCAACATCTTCTTTAAAGCCTTTAAAAGTAGTTTTAAAAATGGTACTTGGTTTCATCCACACCTTTCTATGATAGCGGTAGATGGCAACGAGCGCCAAGGGCGCAGACAGGCAAAACACCGCGCAGTCTCTTCCTACATGTTTGGATCTATCGGTATATTTTAATGCTGAATTAAATGCTTATCTTGAATATTTTGGAATGTCCTCAGAAGTTGTCAGAAGTTGACAATTGCATAACTGGTAAACCGTAAGAGGGGACAATATCATACGACACAAATGTCAACTAAATTCTTTTTTTATTGTGGAGTGAATCATTTCGGATATATATTTTTTTTATTTGTTTGATCTACTAATAGTAACGTTTCTAAATGGGAAGTTATTAACCAAGCTGTTGTAACACATACTCCCATATTCCTCTTCACTTAGAAGAAAATTACCAGAAAGGTAATTTTCCCTTACGTTTATCTCGATTAATCTGAAACTGATAAAGAAGTATCTAAGATTTGTAAGAATAGTTTTTACAGTCATGTGAGTGTAACATATCAAATTTATATTGTTTACCTAGGCGGCCCGGGTTCGATTCCAGGCGACCGCAAAGTAAGATTTGTGATGGGCAACACGGCGCTGGGGCGGGTTTTCTCCGGGACCTCCGGTTTTCCCCGCCATCTCATTCCACCGGTGCTCCATCTTCATCTCATGCATCATCAGTGTCACCGCCTACGGTGCCGTATGTAGTAAAAGCGGGCATTAAACACTACACTATTCTACAGACACACACACACACACACACACCACACACACACACACACACACACACACACACACACACACACACACACACTTTCTATTATTTAAAGTATTACATTATTATAGCACATATAACATTTTGCAGTAGAAATATATGTTATCCAACTTCTGCATTCACACGTACAAGACATGTACTTTAAAGTGTTCTTATTTCTTTAATTTATTTTTATTTTCGTTTTCGAAATAAATAAGAAATAGCACAGCAGTAGCCATTATGATACTACTTAGTTGTGTTGCCTACCCTAAGTTATCGAGAGTTTGTCCTTCATTTACATGCCCATGCATTTATTTACAGTATATAGTTCCAACAGTTTTAAGTAACGTACAGTAACTCAGGTAATCATGTAATACTGGATAAGGTCCTGATGATAATTTCGATATATTATACTTGTTGCAAATTGTTCCTATGATATTGAGATTTTTAAAATAGATTTCGTTGGAGGTTCTAAATCTTTAATATTACTCAAATTTAAATAATTACTAAGTGAATGATGATTAAGAGGAATAAGTTTTAGGTGGAAAGGACATATAAGTAATTATATTGCTACTTTGCTTCTGAATGGTATAATGTTATTAATTAAATAAAAGGAAAGCTTATGTTGGGATTTACTGTGATTGTCAGAACCTTCTTTCAATCATTGAAATTAAAGCAAAATAAATCAAAGCAGATAACACTAATATTGCTATTAATACATAAAAATTAATAGATTTTGGACAAATATATTGATTCTCCCACGAAGGGTATTTTGGTCACGGTACTGTTACATTTGTTAAAACCATTATTTGCGGTATTCAAAAACTCTGATTAGTTTAAAAAAAACGTTAAAGTTTTTAGGCACAGACTGATGTAATCCAGTCTTACTAAAATCTTATAAGCTTTAAAATACAGTTTGCAACATTAAGAACACAGGACTATTTTTAAATTTCTATCGGAGCTTCAGTTCTTCTGATTCTGGCTTTTGGAGCAATACTTATGTTTATATATTGTTTTGTAATATGAATGAGCATGAATTGTAAATATTTTCAATTAATAAAAGCTCACAAACACATAGAGTGATCACAAAGGATGTAATGAACGCGGAACTATAGATAAGCTTGTAGGAAACTTGGCTGGAGTGAGTGTCTGTCCTTCCTGCCCTCAGAAAGACTTAGCATTGTTCTCCGAATTCCTTTGATGTCATTTTAATAACACAGGCATTGTTCGTAATGACGGGACTACGCACTTGGCTGAGCATGTATGTACGACCTTCTAGGTAGAGACAGAATGTGATGCAAGAGGTTACGAGAGGAATTCTGCAGTGGATGCTGGGGTACTGCAGGATGGCTGGCGCCTCTAACCGAGTCTCGACAGTAGAGCGGGCGCCACATGCACGTGCTCTTCCCCACTCTACTGGGCTCGAACCCCAAGCCGGCCACCCATCAATTAAACATCTTTTCTCGCCTTGGTCTGCAAGGAATTTAGCACCATGCATACTAACAGCTACCATGTTTCACCCGATATACTTTACACGTCTAGTTTTCTTTTTCTTTTTCTTTTATGTTCTACCAAAGCCGGTTTCTCCTCTCTCATTTCGTAATCTCTATGTTTTGATGAAAACTAAGTCCCTTATTTCTTTATTTTTACCTTCGTTATTACTTGGCTGTAATAAGTACAAGAGTCATTGCATTCCACACAAATATTCAATGTAGATTTTACCAAAGATTTCAAAAAAGCTTTAAACCTGAGTTAACCCTTTTTATCGTAATCTTTATTTTCTTAAAATTGGTCATAAAGATTTTAAATAAATACCATATGTTTAAGATACTTATATATACATAAAATGTGTAACTTTAAGAGATCTGTGTCCTCTTAATTATGAAACCCCTTTGTGTATTTGGTAAACCGCGGTAGATAAACCAAGCTTACCACACAATGTACATCTCGTTAAATCACAAGAATTTAAATGTTCAATAAATAATTCAAATAAAAATTTTTGTGGTTACCAACATGAGATATTCTCTGTTATCTGTTTTCAAATAATTAAATATGTTATAAATGCTTAAACAGGCAAATTGCTACTCCTTTTACCTCGCGGGCATTCAAATTACATAGGATTTCACATAGCGATCATTTCTTTAATAATCTATCACATTAGCTTACAATGTTCTTATTAAACGAACTGTAAAATGTACAGGTAACGAAAGTTTATTTCGTTTGACAAGGAACAGACACAAATATGAATTTGTAGAATACTTAATAGAGATCGTCGTTTGAATGGATTGTTTACTTCTCTGTATTTAGAATTCATTTTCATAAACAAGGACATCCTGTGTATTAACTTTCATCACGCCTATCACATCGGCCTAACTATATCTTTTGTTTTACCTATTCAAACATAGCAGAATCCCTTTCCGGCCTTCGTTTACACATATCACCATCTGCCATAGAGTTTTGACTGAGAAATGAAATGACTTTGATAAATATGCAGGTAGATGGTTACTAATACTGCATTTTATAACTCTACATAAACCTCACAATATCCCTTAGGAGCATGAGTATGCCATAAAAATTACAAAAAACTGTTCTAATGCACCTTTTAGCTTAATTCCAAAATTATGATTGCTGGACATGAAGTGAATTCTGCTACTGCAAGAGAGATTAGAAAAGACTTGTGTTCGACTCTCTAGTGAAAGTGAGCATCATGAAGAAGAGGCTATGCCATGGACATTTCATTACGCAGCTACGTCACAAAAATAAATTAAATGTTAATGAAAAGTTAAATTGAACCACAGTAACAAAATGGCAGTGAGAAGTAGTGAGGTGACAGTTAAAAGCTCACATCAATCATGGCACCAGTACACTGTGTTCCCTAGTCACCCTACACTTGTTTCAAAATCTGTTTCATCGTATACTTTTTATAGTAAGAATGTTAATATAATTAATAATAATAATGATAATGATGATAATGATGATGATGGTGATAATAATAGTAATAATAATAACAACAACAACAATAATAATAGTAATAGTAATAGTAATAGTAATAGTAGTAGTAATAATAATAATAATAATAATAATAATAATAATAATAATAATAATAATAATAATAATAATAATAATAATAATAATAATAATAATAATAATAATAATAATAATAATAATAATAATAATAATAATAATAATAATAATAATAATAATAATAATAATAATAATAATAATAATAATAATAATAATAATAATAATAATAATAATAATAATAATAATAATAATAATAATAATAATAATAATAATAATAATAATAATAATAATAATAATAATAATAATAATAATAATAATAATAATAATAATAATAATAATAATAATAATAATAATAATAATAATAATAATAATAATAATAATAATAATAATAATAATAATAATAATAATAATAATAATAATAATAATAATAATAATAATAATAATAATAATAATAATAATAATAATAATAATAATAATAATAATAATAATAATAATAATAATAATAATAATAATAATAATAATAATAATAATAATAATAATAATAATAATAATAATAATTAATAATGTATCTTCGTTATGAATCAGTCATTTGAAAATAGCTTCTTTGATACATAGCCGCTGCGTAGGAGTGGTTAAGGTGATGGATTTTCATCGAAGAAGTTTGGAGTTCAAATCCTGTCCGTCCGTGGTGCTATATAAAGCCAGAAGGCTTTTGCTGTGTGTCCACCGGTTAAGGGTTTTACCGCAGATAGTGTTTTTTTATCGGGATATTGTAGGTTAGGTTGTGGGTTCTTAGGAAGAATTTTGATGTGAGGTAACACAAATGATATTGTCACCGATCGCATTGTTTCGTTGGAGCCGCCGCAAAGCCAGAGCTACGCGTGGGCAGGAAAGAGACAGAGAGTGGTGCGCAGAATTGGACGCTTGCGAGAGAGAGAGAGAGAGAGAGAGAGAGAGAGAGAGAGAGAGAGAGAGAGAGAGAGAGAGAGAGAGAGAGAGAGAGAGAGAGAGAGAGAGAGAGAGAGAGAGAGAGAGAGAGAGAGAGAGAGAGAGAGAGAGACGCCTGGATAGTTCAATATTTCTCTCGCTGCGTCACGATTGTTATCGAACGACCGACTATGTTCTAGAACAATCACTCGAGGTATAAAGATCCCCCCCTCAAGTGTTTGAGCGTGGTCAGTCGTTAATTGAGTTGCTAGTAGTGTAGTTGTGTGATGGTTTATGGAGACAGTGGATATTTGACGTGTGCCGCATTGATTTCTTTTGTTTGTTTACGAGCAGCGCGGAGAACGAGACGACCTTGAAGAATTCTGCTGTGTATGTCACGTCATTTTACTGCTGCAAGGGGTGTAAAAAGTTATTGTTTACTGCAATAAAGAGCATTTTAAATTTCTGCAAACAAGACCAACAATTCTACGAATCCACAAAGTCCCAATATGCTCCTCGGGGTGTAGGAAAGGATTCAGATCCCACATTCCTGCCACCCCTGAAATGACAGGTACATTCAACACAAGCCGAATGCCTGTACAAGTGCTTGGTATAGCTCCAAAAAGTCAACGAGGTTAGCTGATAATAACGTATTACTGGTATCTTTAATAAACAGTGTTGCATAAAAAATCTTTCCAAATTCACTCTCAAATCAAGTAGATTACTTATCTACTATGGAACAATGTAGAGGAACGATGTCTTAGGATAGGATCTGTGTTAACATCATGAAAAGGAAATACAGTTCCAGATGTACCTGAGAGAGTGAAGAGTTGACATAACAGGACAATTTTGAAAGCAGCAATTTTTGCCTTGCAATATTTTTTACATTTATCTGTAAATCTAACAGTTTAATATAGATTTTCTTGACATTTCGTGATGACTTATTTTATCTAGGACTTTATGTGACAAAAATAATTCATGACTGAAAGAAAAACAAATATAGCTTTCTCTACCTCTTCTTCAACAAATATTGTTATTTCATAGCACACACATATATAAATTATTAATTTCTAATTATATTTATATTACATTTATTATATTTATTTCAATTATTTTAACAGTTTCAAGTTTCTTTAGTTTTACCAGCTGCATTATCTGTGTTGCGCAAATTGCGCAAAATTGGGCAAAACAGCAGGTTATATATAATATTATTGTATCATAACGTAAGTCTATACGTACATATACATATATGTTTAATTATTTAACGTATTGTTAGTGCTTCATCCTTCCATAGCCATTTTTGCCTCAGTTTACCTACATATTTTCCCAGCCTTTTAAAAATTTCCTCTGATCATAAGTTTAAAATTCTTATACCTACATCTTATTTCATTTGGTAAACTCTGGTATTTTCACAAGAGATTCTCATCTCTTCACATTTAAGTTTTATTGCATTCTACAATACAGTGACATGTGCTGTCTTCTTCATCACACGTTGGACATTTCTCCTTATTATATCCATTCCTTCTACACCTTAATACTTCACTCCTGTTCTGAAATATGCGAATCCTTGTCTTCTTGCTTTTCAGAAATTTCAATATACTTTTCTCATTCTCAATCCATTTTCAGTAATCTGTATAGTTTCAAAGATCTCTTGTTATTACGATTATCCCCGAGTTCCTATTTTTCTATGTCCTTTTTTCTGTTACTTGCTTTCTTCCGCTATCCGTTTTCCTTTCTTACTTTATCAAACCACATTGCTCCCAAACTAATTTCCAATGGAAAATTTTGAATTTTATATGTCCATTATTCTTTCCCTTTTACTGTCGCTTGCATTAACATGTATTTATTGATAATATTCCCTTCTTCTATTTTCGATATTCTATACCATTGCTTCAATACATTTTCCATCATCTTATTTTGTTAGCCTAATCTGCATTTGGCGAAATTTTAGATAATCCTAGGCTAGCTTACAAAATTGTCTATTTTTCACATTTCATGTTTTCCGTTCCTTACCAGGACCCCAATTTCTACTCCATACATCATTCTATTCTCTACTCATACTCTCTTTATAACCATTTTACTGGCTTATTTGGTAATTTACTTTCACAAGACAAATCGCATTTATTGGCATATTGACATGAAGTTGATAGAATATAGACGTCTTTAATAATAATCCATATAAGAGTGACTAAACAAAATCATGTGTCTGCACACATAATGTTTTTCTTTTCGTTTAACTCTTAGCCCGGTTGGTGATATCGGATGGTAACTGAACGAAATGGTCGAATGAGGTCCGGAGTCTCTAGAGCTCAGAGTTACACGACGTTCACTCTCTTGAGATAAAGAAAAACCTCTTTATCGACGTAACTCACCCTAACCAAGATTCAAAATCAGGATCTTTTGAATGTGGGCAGTCACGCTACGCCGACACTACAGAGGTGGGCAAAGCCACTTCTATACATAGAGTATAATTAGAAATTAACCTGCAGCGAATTTGAAATGTTCAATTTGACGTCTCTGCTATGTGTAGTTCGTTTAAATAAAATCAAACGTTTAGCAGGGTATATTAAGGTTTCTACACATAAATTCGTACCGAATGTCTTAACTGTCACGTGACCTCTTATTGACTGCTTGTCAAAGAAAAGGTTTCTCTGCCATTCAAAACTGTTCTTTATGTAACATAATTATCTTAATACATTCGAAGTTGATAGTTAGATTTACGTTGTGATAACTTTATGTATGGAACATATCACCTAACAGAGTTATATATTGGATACATGAATTCCTATGAACGTCTAATACGGAAGGTAGTTCGGTTTAAACCTGCTTCTCAGGTTTAGCACATGCATCTATCATGATAGAACATTTACAGCTATCCTTGCACAGGCTTCTTTGATACCATTTGAAGGGAATTTAGTATTGAGTATGCAAGATTTTTACCCAATCATGAGAAAGGGGAAGAAAAAGCAACGTAGAGAAATAATTACATATCAGAAGGAAGAGATTATAAGGCAAAGGTTTCAATTAAAATCTAACCTTTATTAAACAGTATTCGGAATATCCGCTTTGATCTAACTTTGCTCATGGTTTTCTCTGGTATAAGTGCAATGCTAGAATGATTCCTCATCTACTGCGTTTTCCTTTCCATCATTTCTGTTTCTTTGTCATCCTCTATGTCTCATGGCTTATGGCGGTGCCCAATAGAAGACGCGGATGCTTGCGCGTGGACACTAGATGGCTCACCTCTTTCTTTAGCTCCAGTAGTGGGACAGGTCTTCCAGGCTGGAAGTGTTAAGACACTTCCATATGCCTCTGTGGTCTTGGTGCTTACGGCCTATAGCCTCCTGTATTTCTTTCTTTCATTCCTTCTCTCTGGAGGTCGTAGTCACAATAGATATATTCAGATCGTAGTGTACGAAGTGTCCCGAACACTGTAACCTATAAATATAGTTTATTCGGAATACACATCCGACAACAAATTCAATGCTCTTAACTTTAATAAACTATTTTTAACTTTTTTTAAAGAAGAATTGTCAAGTTGTTAAAAGTGAGCCATGTTTCATATAAATATGAGTAGCTGGCATGCTTAATTTGTAAGAGTACTCACTCAGACTGGTCAATGTTCACCATTTCCTCCAAAAGCGCTTTTCGGTCTTTGCTTCAGACCATCTTCAGTGGGTTCTACTCCATCTACTGCCGGAGGACGTCCATCTGACTCTCCAAGAAAGTTAAGGCACCTCCCATTGAAGGTCTCTTTATTTTTAATGCCAACTTTTTGGGACTGCAACATTGGGGCTGGACACAGATGATTGGTTGTCACCTGTGGTATTAACAGGTTGCAGTTGCTTTGTCTCTGGATGTGAAGAAGTTAAACTGTTGGATGTTTGTTGTGGCAAATATACTTCCTCTTCTATATCAGTTTCTGGAATAATATCCTGATTACCAGTTGTCTGTTGAAGTAGATGTACTTTCTCTTCCATCTGCTTCATGGATAACCTAGATTGGTTGACATCTGGGTCAAATTTAACTTGATCTATATTATTCATAATAGTGGATTCAGCTACATCATTGCTGGCTTGATTGACTTGTTTAATAAATTGTAGAACACTATTCAATGCTGGTATACCAAATTCAAGATATTTTGTTCTTCACTATTTAGAATACAAATTTTTTCCTAAATATCCAGTTCATTAACAGCTTGTACATGTTTTAATAGTTGTATACTTTAACCAATTTCATAGTTGCACTTCCGGAAGTGTTTGGCAACAGCTGATTTATCTATTTGTTTAAGTTTTATGTTTCTCAAGTGTTCCAATTGACGAGTTTTAAGACTTCTCTTAGTTCTTCCAATATAGTATGATTTACAGTTGTTACACGGTATTTTATATACTCCAGATAATTTTAATTTATCGATGGTATTGCTTAAAGGTTTCTTAAGTACATTCTTGAGACTGAATATATATATATATATATATATATATATATATATATATATAAAATTTTTATCTTACCTTTATCATTATTACAATGGCACAATCTATTTGGATATAATAGCCAGGGAAACCTATTGTTGAACAAAATTAATTCTGATCGATTCGTGTCTATAAGATAAACAAAACAATCAGTTTACAGCTCCTCCGTGACGGTCAACAACTTTCATTGTAAATACTTGTATAACCAATTGATTACATGTAAACCTATTCATATTATTTAATTGTTTTAATTCGTAAATTAGTACACGCGATGTCTATATAATACGCCCTGTATATTGTGCATTACATTGTGCTTTTGACTTTTTTCTCTGGTTTCGTGGGATAAGGAATATCTTAGAATAACACATGTTATGTCGACATTCTGCGAACAGAGGAAAGAACTTCGTGGAACAGATTAAAATACTTCACATCTCTTTTAAGTTCTTCCAGTTCTTCCTATTAAAACAAAATACTCTTCAAAGAATTTTAAAAAAGCAAACAGTACAGAAAAAGGTTAATAAAATTAGATAACTACATAATGGATAATAAATGCGTTCCACGAAGGAGAACTTTCAACGAATTTGCATAGAGGATGTGATTTCAGTTCTTCCATTATGATGCCTCAGTCGACAGCCAAAAGAAATTGGTCAACATCGAGATATTAAGAGATTTAGAAACGCAGACATGAGTAAAACGTGATATCCAACACGTTTTGCCTGCAAGCAAAAAGTTGCAACCAACTGACCATCAACGTGCTACTCCACTCGTATACAGAATTAACCAACATGTTTATTTCAGAAGCGGCACGTTAAATTGCACTGATAGAATAGAAGAAAGAAAGAAAAAATGATGCGCTGCACTTTCACGAGCTTCGCCTCTCCCGTTGCACAAACTGCCCAACAGATACTTATTCCATCTGCTTCAGCTTAATTGATATAAGTATTCATAGAAACGCTTGTATTACTTAGAAGGAGATTTCCACACTGATTTGCTCTCAGAATCAAAATGATGTAGTGAAATTTCATCAGCAGTGATTACGTTTGAAAGAAACTCCGGATCTTCCTCTAACATCAACTTTAACTGCATGTTACCTCCATTGCAGCGGTAGGCGATACTTGACATGTCTGAACTTGCCTGGTTCTCACAGGCGGGAACCAGGAGTACCAACAATGAAACTACTACGGCGTGTTTGTTTCACATTAAGTTAACAGAATATAATAAGATTGAATTTTAGTGCGAAAAATTATGACCGTAAAAAATATGATCATTCTTTATTGAACAGCCCTCGTATTAGAAAGATAACACGGAAAACAGTAACTATAAATCTCTCGGAAATGATTAAATCCACAGGAATAATAACTGCATTTGACAAAATTTGTGTCCTATAATGATCTCTGTGTTTTTGAGTAATAAGATTTTATCTATCTCTCACGGTTTACCAACTATACAAAGCTCATCCATAGTGAATGAAACTTAAGAGTATTCCAAGATAAGCGAGGTGAAATAAAATATAACCAGTTTTGCGACCTTTATACATCTGATTTTCAAATCACTTTTTTATGTTGTTGGTACGTATGTTCCTGATACATGTTTGCGTTTTCAACTATTTTGCATGCTTAATTCATTATTCAAATTGAAGAAGTTGCATGTGTTTTTGAGCCCTCGGAGAATTTTTACTTGATTTGCATTAAATTGAGCTAGAAAATCAAATAAAATTCAGCATCGCATTTGAAATGTTCACTGTGGCTTTTTAGCACTTCTACTGTAAGACAAAGAGTTCACTAGTGGTATAAACGTTTATACCATGGTCGAGAGGAAATTGAAGACAACTCTCTGTACGCCCTCGCACACTGATAAAATGGTGGAAGTAAAGAAAATGGTTCTCGAAACTCGCCGAATTACCATCAAAAGGGTTGACCAGAATTGTAGCAAAACCACTAGTAGAAATTTCATCACGGTAACGCTCCCGCTCACATCGACATGTTGTTCCAGTATAATATATTAAAAAAAAGGCGTCGCCATTTTGCCATCATTGAAGAGATAAGAACAGGATCGTTGAAGGAGCTGAACATAATAAGGCAAAGCAAGTTCCAGAAGTGCTTGTAACATTGGAAAAAGCACTGACAAAACTATGTTACATCCCAAGGGAATTGCAATGATGGGGAGAAAGGTGATGTTGATAAACTACTAAAAATTATTTAAGATAAAAGAAAGCTTCCGTTATTTTTGATTCCACCTCGTACACTATTCTTTAATGAAAATATATTTAGACATATTACATTTCATCATAATTGATTTTTAGAAAATCTTTTCTTTTCCCAATGTTCCTTATAAAGGATAGATTGAGATATTTATTTGGAAATATTCGTGTTGCATTAAATTCCAACTTATGTATTTAGCCGAGTTTCCTTTTTTCCTTTCTTTTCTTTTTATTTTATTACTATTTTTAGTTATGCTGTTCACAGACAATCATGTACGCACGCACACACGTGAATAATCAAACACATTACCTTTTTCTAAAATACTTGGTCGGGAATTCATGTAGTCTCAAAAACATACATATTTGGTGAAATCTTTGTATCGAATTTTCGAATTAAATGCCTACTCCTACCTATTTTAACTACATAGTAGAGGAAGTAAGATGTCATCTTATATTTTGTTTCCGCTCTACCACGTGTTGTATATTAATACATTTTAGATATTATTTGTGAACACAAGAAACAAAGCTTTTGAAGGTTTATTTAATTACAAGATAAACATTATAAATGAATTAAACAACCATCTTTTGCAGCACAAATCATTCAAGTATAAGTAAATATCATTTATCAATACTTGCCACTAAATTTCAAATAGCTAATACGGTTTCTCGCCTAGTATGTTTCCACTATTGCACTTATTTTTACATAACGCAGTATGACTTTCCTGAAAAGAAATTCACAATTTAATACTGTGTTCTATTTATGTTATGTTTTCTATTTAACATGCAGTTAGATCATAATTATGTATATTTTAAAAAATAATATTAAATATTATAAGGAATAATGCTGGGAAATTGGTGCTCCTATATGCATTTAAAAATAAGCATGTAACAAAAGGATAATTCTTTACAAATGTTTTTAAAATTTCACTCCGAACAGCTTTAAGCATTTAAATGTCGTTGTTAGTGGTACAATAAGGTGATGCGGCACCTAAAATGGCCTTTAAGTGTTGTGCTATCATATTTTACATACATTCTCTAAGTGTGCGAATTGTCAATTGCCAGGACTGCGGCTCTGCCACTGGTGAGCCGCAGTTTCGTCCAGCAGGAATAGTTTCATATGCCAACAAGTTTACTGACCTGGAGCTATCACTTTTAAGTACAACTATTGGTCTGGGCCTGATTTGAACTCGCGACTTTGGTAACAGTACGGCGGCGTCTAAATTCCGTTTAAGAAAAAGGGGACCTGAAGTTAGCTCAGAACCATCGACCGACGGTGGCGTCACCGTAACGGACAGAGGGTGCCGATACATGCGCACTATGAACTCTAAAGGGCTGATAATTCAACGGGTCGCTTCTTGTCTTCTTTTGCGACTACAGTATTAGAAAATGCCATCACGTGAGTGTCTGTGACCTTCTGTGGTCCCCTTACTTCATCCCTTCCTCCTGGGACTCAGTAGACATATGTAGATGTAGATGTTCCTTACCCTTTAGGAAAGAACCAAAGAAAACAGCATGCCAGAAATTGACTCCCTTTTCCAAAGAAGAGTTATTATGTTAGCAGTATAGATTTCTAGTTAGAGAAACAAACAGAAAGAGAGAGAGAGAGAGAGAGAGAGAGAGAGAGAGAGAGAGAGAGAGAGAGAGAGAGAGAGAGAGAGAGAGAGAGAGAGAGAGAGAGAGAGTCTGCCTGCAGGACGGTAACCACCTTATTTCAGCATCTGCTGCCTTAACATACACATATTTTCAATGTTTGCAATTATACGAAGCTTAATCAGTTGAGCCCTCCTCGGTAGCGTGGTGGTAGAGTCTCTGTCTCACGTTCAAGAGGTCCCGAGTTCGAATCTCGGTCAGAGTTACCTGGATAAAGTTTTTTTCCGGGGTTTTCCCTTATCCTGAAAGACGCGTGTCGGGTAACTCTAAGCTCTATGGACCCTGGGCTCATTGACCATCATTTCGCCCATTCCATTCATCGTCCGATATGACTTAACGCTGGAGGACGTAAAATTACAAAAAATAAATAAATAGATAAATAAATAAATAATCAGTTAGTTTACTTCACATCTGATTCAGTTGTAACTGTTTTTCTGTGATTAACTATTAGGTCATTATTTAAAAAAATTAGGATCATCTGTTGTCTACAGAAATGCAATTTCGTTTTTCATTTAAGTTCGAGAAATCTCGTCTCAAATTCTGAGTTACATATAAAGTAATATAAATGTTATTACAACAATATATTATATTTATTATTATCTATTGACATTGGGCTTATGCAGTACAAAATCTGTGCGTACCAAAGAGATGCTTACAATCTCTATTTCGAAACTAAGATAATTTCTAATGACGGTCTCTTCAGCTGTGCTGAGAAAGAGTGAAACAACCACACAAAGAAGAATAGAAGGATGAAAATGAGCAGCGATGATGTCAGTGATTGGTTACATGACAAAGATAAGAAAATTAACTAAAGGGAGGAACATGCCACAATAGTGCGTGAGTAGTGTTGGTATATCTTTAACAACCATACACAGGTCAATGCTAACTCATTCTCATCACACCCAACATTCCGTTTTGTCACCACAGGCATGAACATAGGCGAACCGTGTTGATGGAATGTCGCGATATTTCCACAACATATGTATGTCAAGCTGTCTTTGGCATTTTAGTTTACCAGCACATTAGTCCCTTTTTCTCAGAAACTCTTCTTCATAGAATGGATCTCTGACGCATGGTCATATTTTCTGAATGTGCTACGGTCTTCAGGATGAAATTGAAAATGGCAAAAAGTGCTTAATACTGTGAAAACAAGGCCCACAACACTCTTCGTTACTCTGCTTTGACTTTAATATTGAGATAAAATACTTTGGTACATTAAGAAGTATTTGAGTTTGATTTATGAGTCACTATGTTTACACTCAAACTTCACTTACTTGTTGTTGTATAATTGAAACGTTTTCAAGATCATTCGATCTCATCCTCAGCTGTTTGGTGACTAAATGAACCGTCCTCTTCTTCCACTACTACGGAGCTCCGATCACTCTGCCATCTGGTGTTAGGGGCACTAAGTTTTAATACTTCATTTAATGCCGGGATTTCAAAATTTATAACTTTATCACGGTTTTTGTTTATGAATATTTTTTCCCAAATATCCAATTCTATGGGTGTACTTAAAGATTTTAACAGTTTAATGTTGTGGCCAATGTTGTGGTTTTCTGTCCAAAAATGGTGTGAAACTGCAGATTTTTCTGTTTGTTTCAACTTAATGTTCCTCTGGTGTTCTTTTTGCCTGGTTAACAAGTTTCTCTTAGTTTTTCCTATGTAGTTTTTTTCACAGGTTTCACAATTAATCTGATAAGTTTAGTCTTTTGAAGATTCTTTCAAATTTTCTAAAAGCCCATAGATGGTAGGTGAATTTTCTATATTGCCAATTTGTGTTTTTAAAACTAGCACCCCAAAACAAATTCAGTCTGAGGAACCTGCTAAATACACCACTGAAAAATACAGTCCCCAAGAATTTGAAATCAGGAATTTATCAGATTAATTGTGAAACCTGTGAAAAAAGCCACATAGGAAAAACTAAGAGAAACTTGTTAACCAGGCAAAAAGAACACCAGAGGAACATTAAGTTGAAACAAACAGAAAAATCTGCAGTTTCACACCATTTTTGGACAGAAAACCACAACATTGGCCACAACATTAAACTGTTAAAATCTTTAAGTACACCCATAGAATTGGATATTTGGGAAAAAATATGCATAAACAAAAACCGTGATAAAGTTATAAATTTTGAAATCCCGGCATTAAATGAAGTATTAAAACTTAGTGCCCCTAACACCAGATGGCAGAATGATCGGAACTCCGTAGTAGTGGAAGAAGAGGGAGGTTCATTTAGTCACCAAACAGCTGAAGATGAGATCGAATGATCTTGAAAACGTTTCAATTATACAACAACAAGTAAGTGAAGTTTGAGTGTAAACATAGTGACTCATAAATCAAACTCAAATATGAAGAATACTTCACTGTTAATAATGCTTCTGCTTTTAATATTTATGACATTAAGAAGTGTTCGTTTTCATTAAAACAAGAGTATTAATTACAATTAATTCATGATATGGCTAATATCTTCCAAAATACGTACCACCAGGGTCTGAAAATTAATTTGACTAGAATATATTGAATTTGGGTTGTGTAAGAGAAGTGAACTCCAGTGTATTGCCATTTTGCTTATGTCCGGTTCTTTATATCAGATTTAGCTACTGAGTTGGTGAAAGCTAGCACTCTTCATTAGAAACTGTCAGTGATGGAACCAAAACACCTGTATGCCTTCCTTTACGGAATAAACTGATGCGTCCACAAGTTCGTTCCATTTGTACAGTATTTCTGGCTTTACAGTCGTGAAACTTTGAGCATGACATTCTTCAATTCATCATTTGTGACGCAGTATCATTTACGGACATTCTGCTTTGAAATCTGGGCTTCATGATGACTGTGTCCAAAGTGGAGTAGGTTAGTCTATCATCAAAGGATTCATAGGTTTATTAAAAATTAATTAATGTGGAGTCGTAAAACGGTAGCAAACTCAACTACAGCACTATTTGTTGAAGCCACACATTGTCATATTGTTACATCTCTGCTCCTAAGTCACCTGATTCACCAGACTGGCAGGCAGTAGATTTGTACGGAGTGTAATTCAGTAAACAAAATAACAAGCTGGGTGTCTCCAGATGCTTTACTAAGACGCAGGCTTGCGTAAACTTCTAGCTCATGGTTGCGGGTTAGATCCCAGACCGGGAAAGTGCATTTAACTGTGTCCTAACAGGGAAACATTCCTTATAAATATTTGTTATATAATAAATTCACACCCTTCTTTGTGAGGGAGTAGCGTGCCTGCCTAGCATTCTAGAGGTTCCTGGGTTCGAATCTCAATTAGGATATATCCTCTCGGTATTTTTCCCCTCCTGAAAAGATAAGGGTCGAGCAACTTTAAGCACTTTGGACTCCAGGTTGATTTGCGCGACATTTCACTGTTTTCATTCATGTCAGATGTGAACTATCCGCTTAAAGGACGTTAAACTTCAGAAAATGTGTTAGTGAAACAAGGTAATACCGGAGAGAGAGAGAAAGAGAGAGATTAAACATGAAATCAAGCAAATTAAATTAAAATTTAAAGAATTGCGATAGGTTGCAAGGAGAACAAGTAGGAAATGAAATTATAGAAATTAATTTAAAATGTAATTTAAACCACCAAAGTATAGAAACAGTTGGAAATAAAGAAATATAAATAATGAAATATAAATAATGAAATGGAAGTAAATGGTGTAGCATTTTCTGAACTGTAAAACAAAAGGAAGCAGAAACATTGATCAATTAACAAAACGCTGGAGAAAGCAACAACATTAGTTGCATCGGATATGCAGGACAAAGGTAAACCTCAAAGGGGGACACCTCGGGCTCTGCGACTTATTGCGGCTAGCGATCCTTTCTACTACGAGGAAGGGATGAAGTGAAGTTGACTACACATTTGCAGGCAGAGAGATTAACGGGACGTGGAGGTCCATAACAGTTCCTGTCTCGAAGACACGTTCCACTGTTGGAGCTTCCCAGAGAGGGAGTATGATCGATCCGTCCAACCAAGCAGCTCTTTAGTGTCCACGGAGACTAGTGGTTCCCTTGGAACAGATCTCTGCGTCATTTGTCCGGCACTACCTCACACCACGAAACCTAGGATTACCTAGGGATGACTTCCCTTCCAATGGAAGCCATGCTACGGATGTTTATTGTAATGTAATACAGTGGAAATGGCTTACGTCTATGGATTATTGGCCAAGTAAAGAGAAATAACAATTTTATTAGAAACAGAAATTCATCTACAGGTACAAAATGATTAATTAATTAAATGTGCTCCTAAATTAAAGAATTTATATTCTGTTTATGTGTTACACGGCCACTGGAATGAAGGAAAATGTTTGATATTGTGATATTTTTCTCCGCAACTGTACATTAACTGTATGTTAATGGAGATAACATTATCTTCTTACTAATTTCCTATAGGGACAAGAGAAATATAAGAATACAGTAGTCATATTTTACGCGACAGCCAAATCTTTAAAATGCTGAGGACTGGCCGCTCTTTGTAAGCCCAAGGGATTAAAAGAATCAAATAATGACTTCCCATTTCAGAAAAGCAGAAATATTAAAAACTTCAAACAAATAACAAGGAATATCTGGGAAATGGTTCAACATACAAAAAATTGTATTTCATATAAATTGTGCATTTTAACGAGATCTACATTCTTATGTAACTCTTACGTTACCAGTTGTGCAAAATCCATTCAGAATGAAGACACCAGAATATTCTCAGAAAATTAAATATTTATATTTCATTTGTTTTGAATATAAATCCTTAGAACCATTTTTAAGAAAATTAAAACATTCCTAAATTTTCCAATTAAAGTGTAATGGAAGTGGGCGTTATTCTTAGCTGTCTTCCTCTCGTATTCTTACGGGATGCTGAATCATCCAGTTTAGTGTTTAATTGGCATTTTTTTAAAAAAAAAATTATGATGTCGACACACATACGCATAAATAAAGGCATAAGTATCTTTTTTCTTCTAAAAATATCATTTTTTGTTCAAGTGACTCCAAAATACACATGTTCAGTGAAATTGGTACCAAAATGTTGGGTAAATTTCAGTGGCGGCTCGTGGGCGAAATGTTTGGGGACGCGGATTAGCTTTTGCTTTCTAAGTATTGATACCAATAAATTATTTTACCCGTAAATATTCATAACCATGATTTTTTCCAAATTCTATCCTATAACCCACAGAAATAGTGGTTTTCAAGTTGTAATATACAACTCAAAAATAAGTACAAGAAGCCTAACACAATCTTTGCCCAAAGCTACTTTATTAATATGCATGCAACATACTTATAAAATAATAGTATTGGAACATTCTTGCAACTCATTAATGTTCCCACATAAGCTGCCCCCTCACCAGTGTAATTTTTTTCACAGATTCACGCGCACATCACGAATTACACTTTTGGCCTAATTAAATAAAAAAATATTGTATATATTATATAAAAATATATTAATTTAATGAATTTTTACGTGACTCTTTCACCAAAATCCTGCATGTTACTCATAAGGTCCTTATTTATTGACAGCGTGCTAAAGCACTGAGTCTGTCGTTTGTCTTTGAATTTCTTAAAAACGTTTAATTTAATGAATTTTTACGTGACTCTTTTACCAAAATCCTGCAAGTTACTGATAAGGTCCTTATTTATTGGCAGCGTGCTAAAGCACCGAGTCTGTCGTTGGTCTTTGAATTTCTTAAAAACGTTTAATTTAATGAATTTTTACATGACTCTTTCACCAAAATCCTGCATGTTGCTGATAAGGTCCTTATTTATTGACAGCGTGCTAAAGCACTGAGTCTGTCGTTTGTCTTTGAATTTCTTAAAAACGTTTTTATTCTTCTCATAGTAAAACACAACGTTCAGGTTCCGCAGTCGTCATCGGCGTTATGACAATTTTCAAAAGTTTTTATGACCACTGAACACTGACGAAGGATTATTTTCGTATATAAACTGAACAAGATTCAATGTTCCTTGAATATTAAAGTCATTTCGTCTGTAAATTAGCTCCAAATCTGTGCACAGAAACGGATAGGATTGCACCACTCGTGTGAAAATTTCTTCCGGGAAAAGTACACAGAAAGTCTTAAATAAGTCATTACAAGCAAATATGTAGCTCCTAGATGCCCATTATAACCAAATCTATCAATAGGAGTAGTTGTGATGACGTCACACTCACCTCCTTGGCTTCTCCAACCCTTACACATTCCATACTTTTTCTTTTCCTTGGCGGCTGCGGAAGTTCTTCACATCAATTTTTGTATATTTCATCAATATTTAATCGTTCCTTTTCCATTTGCTGTTTAAATATAAGGGTATCACTTTGTAGCGTTACACTATCTTTGCTCTTCTTTTGAAGTTGCTGGTGCACAATGTCTACATAATGAAGGATTTTGTGTAAAACTGTTCACCAAAAAATAAAATTTGGATCTTTAAGAGCTCTTACATAGCTACTGGCTACATTTATTGTCCTTGTATTAGTGCACCTCTCTTCAATAATTTCGAAGCAATCTTTCAGGTTTTCTATGTTTTCGTACACATTGAAGGTACTAATATTGTAATTCCATCTGGTTAATGCAACTCTGGGCTACGACTTTCTCTAAAATATCGGATCGAATAGAGGAATTGGAAAAGAATGCTGGAATACCCGTAGATTTGAAAAGAAGACGCGTACCTGGGAATTACCATTTGTTGCCTTCTGTATGATTAAATTCAACTGGTGTGCATTGCAGTGGACAAAATACGCATATGTATATGTTTCCCTTATTTTAGCCTGTACACTGCCAGTCCTTCCACTCACAACACCGTCTCTGGCAAAGGTTTGAGCAATGAGCTATCTCCCCTTTAACTCCAATGATCATATCGGCGGCCGTGCTCCTTTGTAACATATCGAAGGTGTTACCTCGTATTCGTTGGACTCTAACCATTAGATCACGCACACATTCCCACTTTCACTCATACTCATATTTCCAGACTCTGGGGAAGATGATCTTGGTCGGAGAAAATTCCCTCCCCCACCGCCGGGAATCGAACCCGGGACCCCTAGCACGGCAGCCAGGTGCTCTACCGACTGAGCTACGGAGCCAGCGAGCTTTCCTTTGGTATTTCCAAGAAGAGGGTTGATTTCATTCCTTATGCACTTTGTCAAATACACCGCATCTCTTCCTTCAGGGTTCACAAAAGCCCAAAGTCTCTCATATACGGATTCCTCATGTACATAACGGAATACCAAAACCATGTGACAGTGACCTGAAACGTCAGTTGTCTCATCACACTGAATAGGAACAAACTCAGAAGCCCGTATCTGTTGACCTATTTTCTCCCTAAAGACTTTCAACATGCAGTCTAATACTTCATTTACCACTATTTTAGAAGTTGTTCTAAATACTGTTGCTGTTCAGAGGAAATCTGGGTAGCCTTTTTACCATTATCATTTCATATCATCTCTCATCTCGTGGTTTCTTTCAGGGTAGAAGTGTCAGCTGGTGTCTCGATGGTGCATGGCAGGATGATATTCTCTGAGTGAACCAGTTCCTCGTCCGATAGATCGGTAGCCGGTCTTCTAGCTGGCTACTGGCATCGCTTCCAAACTACAGTAGGGGTGGATGTTCGCCGTTGTCCTGCCACTACCATGGGAGATTTCCATCTAATTAAAATTTAGGGACCCTGCCCTCTGAACTGTCGTGGCTCCTTGGGACGGCCGACCCCTCTCTCCTCTCACCTCATCCTTTGACCCCGGGGATGCCCCACTTAGAGGCATAGGTACAATAGATCAAGACCAGTCGCAGTGCTGAATCCCCTCTGTCGTAATCCTAATCGTAATGCACTCACATGGCCTTCCCTACTCGATGTTGAACGAATATTCTGGCAAAAACATATTTTCTGTTTCATCTTAATCGATACAAACGTTTGCAGAAATCAATTTTACTGCATATTTCCTTGTAAGTACACTTGGAATAGAATACTCAAAGTTTAAGTAACAGTGAAATCTTTTAAGAGCCGGTTGCTATGCGATAATCCTCAAATGCCACAGTCAGAGCATAATAAAGGAATGCCGATTTAAAAAAAATATAAATAATTATTTCAAAATGCACACTAGGAATACCTCGGTAAATGTTATCTAAAAAAGACAGAAAATATTAAGAATTTATCTATCTCTAAGGCTTTACAATTATGCAAAGTTTATTTAGAATGAAGAGGACTTCTGAGATTATTCCCAGAAATATCAACAAATAATTTTTTTCTACAGAAAATATGTCAGTATATAGAAATATAACTAAAATCGTAGTAGAATGAGAAGGCACAATGGCATGTTTGTAACCTAATAAATGCTACGACCGCCTCCGTAGCGTAGATAGTAGCGTGTCTGCCACACGTTCAAGAGGTCCCGAGCTCGAATCTCGGTTAGGGTGGGTTAATTGGATAAGTTTTTTCCGGGGTTTTTCCTTATCCTGAAAGACAAATGTCGGGTAGCTCTAAGCTGCGTGAACCCCGGACTCATTTGAGCATCATTTCACCATTTCATTCATCGTCCGATATGACATAACGTTGAAGGACTTTAATAATAATAACGATAATGATAATGATGATAATAATGATGATGATGATGATGATAATAATAATAATAATAATAATAATAATAATAATAATAATAATAATAATAATAATAATAATAATAATAATAATAATAATAATAATAATAATAATAATAATAATAATAATAATAATAATAATAATAATAATAATAATAATAATAATAATAATAATAATAATAATAATAATAATAATAATAATAATAATAATAATAATAATAATAATAATAATAATAATAATAATAATAATAATAATAATAATAATAATAATAATAATAATAATAATAATAATAGTAATAATAATAATAATAATAATAATAAATGCTGCGTTAATTGTAACCTGGTATACACTTTTCAAAAGTGCGGTAACATAAATAGTGAATTTACCATTGACATACTGCTGCAACCAAATAAATCCGTGTGTATAATAGAGTGCAATAATAACAGCCGCCAATTTGCTCTAAGGTTACAGAATATGACGCAAACTTAAAACACCTTCTCTTCCGACTAGGTCAGTTGTTCCTCTTTTTTTCATCCTTTGCAATTTACCTACTGCTCCAACGTTAAGTCATTTCGGACGATAAATAAAATAGTCCTCAAATGAACGCAGGGTTCCTAGGTTTAGAGTTACCCGACGTTCATCCTTCAGGAAACCTCCGGAAGAAACTTATCCAGATAACTGACCCTGATGTGAAGTTGGGACCTCCTGAACGAGTTGTTCCTCTTTTCTTCTTTCTTTGCAATTTACCCATTGTTCCAACGTTAAGTCATTTCGGACGATAAATAAAATGGTCCTCAAATGAACGCAGGGTTCTTAGGGTTAGAGTTACTCGACCATCACCCTTCAGGAAACCTCCGGAAGAAACTTATCCAGATAACTGACCCTGATTTGAAGACGGGACCTCTTGAACGATAGTGCAAGCTACCACATAAGCTGCAGAGGCGGACGAGTTCTATTGTTTGCTACACAAAATAAAAGGGGAAAAAGCACAGTGATGGAAAATATAACTGCTCGCTATACATCCAAAAATATATGAAAATAAGTAAATTATGAAATTACTTAATTGCATATTTTTATTCTCCGATCATTTATTTTTGTAATAATTAACCGGTCTTTATAATAGTAAAATGAACACGTAGGTAACTCTTTTTCTGCAAGCAGGAAAACGATATTTTTTCTAATAACCCGTTCCCTAGTTATAAGAGAGTTTATACTGTTAAAGTGCCATAAGAAATCTCTTGCTTACAAATCTTCGCCCTGACCCTTCTAATCAGGCAGAACGCTCCACGGTAAATTTGAAAGCGTGTTTATAAATAGGCATTTAACTGCTGTCGAAAGTAATGCCAGCAGGAGGAAGAATTCCCAGTAAATCACATATTTAGTTTGTTAATGCCTTTAACGAGCAGAGCGGTGGCCATTCGTCCCAATTCCCGCTGACAAGCAAACAAATGTGCGCTTTAAGCAGCGCCGTTGATAACACGCCTCATGCCGGGGAATGTCACAGACTTGAACATATATTAGGCGCTACGACATCTCTACCAATTGGAGGGGACGCCAGGAATTCATGAACATCAGTCATGAGCATGGCTGGCAGAATTGCGTACCTGCTGATGTGTTTCTTTATAAATACACCAAGCTTACAGTGATATTTCATCGAATATTAGGTGGCTCTGCAACCGCACCTTTTAAAATCCCCATCTCCTCCTTACTCTTTATGAAAATATTACACAATAATGTAGCATATAGGTACAGGTTGTTTCAAAACGACATGGAACGAACATATTGAAATAGTTGCTCAGCTTCTACGTGACACGTATAGATAGTTTTTACCGCCAATAGAGCTGCATAAAAATGCTTCAGAATGAGTGTGGATTAGGCAGTGACAGGAATAACGACGAATGCCTCACGCTGTCGGAGTTCGCAGGTATAAGTCACACGCCGTGCCGCGTGCTGTATTTTTTTTAATTTACGTCCCACAACGTTAAGTCATATTGGACGATGAATGAAATGGGTGAAATGATGCTCAAATGAGTCCGGGGTGGAAAAAGAAGTTTTTCCCAACCTAATTGGAACCAAGTGAAGGAGATTTTCAATTCTTCAAATGGATGCTTTGGTGTTTCTAAAATAAAATAATCTAATTTATAATATTGATTATGCTATTAAGCTATCAGTACTTCATTCAAGAATAAAGAAGTTTTCAGACAATATTTGGAATGATACCTTGGAAACTTCAAGGAGAAAAATGAGGAAACTTAGAAAAATGTATCAAAGATCCGTGATTGAATCAGACAAGCAAACCTAAACCGCTATAGAAATGCCAAGTTTAAATTTAAACAACTATTGTTAGACACTAGACAAAAGTCCTGGATCACATTTGTGGAAACCCATTTAGATAATAACACGTGGGGAATTCCTTACAAAATCATTATGGACAAGATTAAGAAACCTGAAATTTTGAGTACTTTAGAAAAATAATATGGTAGTATGACCTCAAATTGGGAGGAAACCACGAAATTACTTTTGGATACTCTATTACCTGATGACGACATATCCTCGGATAATTTACAAAACAAATTATGTCGACTTAATATGAAATTTGACTATAATAATTTCAATTTAATATATCCTTTTGATATATGAGAAGTAAAAGTAATCTTCAAAAAGTTAAAGAAGAAGAAGTCCTGCGGTCCGGATAATATATCTAATGAAGTCTTAATGACCCTACATGATACGTTAATACCACAACTTACCAGTATTTTTAGCGACTGTCTGTGGAGAGGATATTTTTCAGATAGTTGGAAAGAGGCTAGGGTTACTATCCTCAAGAAGAGTTCTGATAAAGATCCGATGAAACCAAAGTCATATAGACCAATCTGCCTGTTAAACTCAATGAGCAATATTTTTGAACACCTAATTAATAAGGGGATAATAGAAGATAGAACTATGATAGGAATGGATAATAGGCAGTATGGCTTTAGAAAAGGAAGATCTACCGAGGGCGCTATCTTTGATATCATGGATTCTGTGACTCGCTGTACAAATAAGTATATAATTGGATTATCAATCGATATTTCAGGAGCCTTTGACAATCTGTGGTGACCTTTCTTCTTTGAAAGGCTAAGAAAGCTTAATTATCCATATCCCCTATATAGATTACTCTTGCGTTATTGTGACAACAGGAAAGTTTATATTCAAGTCATCAACCAGAAGATCCACAAAAGTATCAGCAAAGTTTGTCTGGGTCCCACGTTCTGGGACATTGTGATGGAAACCTTGTTAGAAAATTTTGAAAATGATGAAAATGTAGTTAATATGCGTCCGCGTATGCGGATGATGTGATTTTTCTGATGGCAGGCGATTCAAGATTACAACTAGAAACTAAGGAAAATTTTATAACATATAAATTAACCAATTGGTGTAATGAGGTCAAACTGCAAATTGCTCCACAAAAGTCATCATACATTTTATTTAAAGGAAAATTAAAACGAGATCCGGTTATTAAGTACAATAATGAAAAAATTAAATGTTGTAGAGAAATAAAATATCTAGGTGTTATGTTGGATGAAAAATCAAACCTCATAAATCATGTAGAGTATGTTAGAATGAAGGCTAAAAACTTATGAATAAATTAGCCACAATTGTAAATATAAGATTTAAAATATCCTTAAATAACATTATAACATTAATTATACTATTTTTTGATCAATTGTTACCTATGCCGCAGCAAACTGGACTCAAAAATTATATAATTTGAATATTAGATACAAATTAAGAAGTACACAGAGGAAGATCCTGCTTCGCCATAGGGTGCTGTTTGAACGACATCTACAGTAGCATTCCTTGTAAAGACAGGGATATAGCCCATCGTTCTTCTAATTAGATTGAGAGGTGCGATGTTCTGGTTCAAGAAAAATAACGTTGATAAAGTAAATAGTACAGTTGGAAAGGTGTGTAATACCAAAAAGATATCAAGAAACATCTGTTGAATGATTGGCAGAATGAATGGGGCAGTATAAATGAAGGTAGAAGAACACATGAATCCTTTCCATTTATAACCGAACGCTTGAAACCTAACATGTAAAACCCTCTAAAGATCTAATTCATTTTTTGACTTGTCATGGACCTTTTGGTACATATTGATATAAAGTGAAGAAGTTAAATAATTCCATTTGTAATATATGTAGTAAAGGA